>JAOCPU010000007.1:0-492500 GCA_035772785.1 Phlebiopsis flavidoalba
CCTACATAGGCATTGCCATGTCTAACGGGGGATACCTCTCGACTTGACGACTCGCAGATTGAAAAACGTAAAATTCATTCATACCAAGTGTGCATTCAAAACCGTGTCATATACACAATGTCATATTCAGAGAAATATGGTTGGGGGTATCAATTATCTAGTACATGCGCAATACCTGGCAGCTAGCCGCGAGCGCAGCTCTCAGAAGTCAAATCACGTGCCCGGATGATTAGTTTGTGTCAGCGTAAGTGAACTGGGTGGGTGCAGAAACCAACTTGGTTCTCTTCCGAATCATAAACGTGGTAGTATCTCTCCAGGAATACATAGCCGTTGACGAAGTCCATGCCTTCTCCGGAAGGGAGCCGAGGTCACCGACGATTCAAGTAGACTTTTATATCCGCAATCTCCCCCAATCTCATTGTTCATGTCAGCTGCAAGTAAAGTTGAGTAGGTAGTTTTGGCTCTTAAATGGAAAGGAATACCCGTCTTACCAAAAAAAAAAACAAAAAAAAAAAAAAAAGGTGGTAATTGGGAAGCTAGCGCGGGGCCAAGTCTGAGCGTGGGTGTAAATTCATACGTGGCCTGATGTGAGCATCATCAATAATCGCTAGCGTTTCGAAAGGTTGCATTTGGGAGCCTACGTTGCCAATCATGAAGAAAAGGCTTCTCCAAACTGCCGTAGTCATTGGGAGAGATCGTCAAGAATCCGGTCGAGTTATCCATAGCGGCCGTTCGTGGCTGCCGTATACGCTGGCAAAGGCATCTAATACAGCCGCTGATCAGCAACTTGTGAGAGCGCGTTGGGGAGAAAGGGGTTGGCACGTGCCGGAGGCAAGCAACAGCATAGTAGTCCCGGTGTCCACGATTCCAGCACTATTGGTGAGAATGGATGTATTGGGTCGTACCATACGTGATGGTTTGGTTAATACCAACGTAATTGTTCGATGGGGAAGTAGAGGTGATGTCCCTTAGGAGCGACATGCAGTATTGCGATATGGGCAGAAGACATCAAACACGGGAGAAAGCGCGTACAACGACAGTTTTGACTGTACCGTTGAGCTGGCTAGTGTCAGATCCACCGAATGTCAGCTTGCCAGTCGGGATAGAGTCATTCGTCGCGGGCGCGAATAAAATGCCAACTTGTTTTGCATCAATCCTCATGAGTCGCAAAGGCAGTGTCAGTAATCGTAGGGATAGCGGTGCCATTCTCCGTGGTAGCTACGGGTCATCCGTATTCAATTGTGAACACCAGGTATAGTAGATGTTACATACTATTCGTCAGGCCGGTCCGGCCCAAGACTGTGAGGGTCGACCAACATCAGTCTCAAGCTCACACTTGGGGGTATCAGAACTTACCCGAGAATACCATCCATTCCAACTAACATTCAAGGGATATTTTCGCGTTTCCAATTGTTTGATTGCTGACCAGAAGATTCGCCAATGGTGATAGTATCGTGTACAGCTCCCGCCTAAATATAATCATCAATGACTTCAGAACAGTCTAGATTTTTGGGAGAGCTGTTGAGACCGAATATAAAGCCAGAACCATAGGGCCGCTGCACTTTATTGTCAGGGTTAGGATCGAATGTAAGACTAGTTGTATTTCTCCAGACGTACGACAGGTGGTTGAGGGCATAGCCGTGTCTGTCACGCGATAAGGGTTACCCGGATCGATACCACACACGTTTGGCACTCCCAGTGTCGACCAGTAAGGCTGACTTTGAGTATGCAATGAGCTTACACGTACAACGCGAGGTGCGAATAAAACAAAACTCACAGTTTTGTGTGTCGGTAGTTACCGAGTTGAGGCCTGGCGACAAGAGCACTCAGTCTAAAGCAGAATTCGCACAGCCGCCCGGCACCTCGCTTTTTGAGCTCACCTTCTACGGTGTATAAGCCCACTGCAACCGTTGGCAAGGAGAGCGCTGGCCAGAGTGGCATTGTTTAGCTCGTTGTAACATCTATGCTCTGTTTGAAACAGGTTCTTGCCCTGTGTTGGTCTAACTCGACCACAGTTTTTAGTCCGAAGTATTGAAGCGGCGCGCGTGATGGGTATCGTGACAGGTGCTTTTCGAACCACTAGCGAGGAAGAGCCTGCGAGAAGAGGCTAGAAGACCGTCGTCACACACAGCGAAGGGAGTATTGGCATGGCTGGAGCACAGGCCTAGAAGGCGGTCGATTGGGCTCTCCCGTCGAAACGTCACACGGTGGAACGCATTTATAAAACTCACCCGTAAGTTGTTATCTCAGGTTCAAAGTCGTATCGCTTGGTTGTCATAGACTGAGATTCACTTCTTCGACCGTGTTCATCGAACACTTTCTCGGGTTGAATCTGGTGGTCGTCAACGACAACTAGTTCGTATGTGGCTAGAAACTAACCATACCTACATACCCCTAGGCTTGATTGGTGCATGAGGGATTACGGCGCAATTTGGCGTTTGCCCAACAGATGCTTGCATTAAGATGAACCAGAGGCTCTCATAAAGAGGACTCCTAGTTGCTGAATGCCGCATGGCGTGATCGTGACAAGTATTCCTGCCAAAGCCAGTCTCCAGTTTGCCTCCAGCAATCAATCATAGTCGGCAACATGGATCCAGGAGGATGTTTGAGAGTAACGTTCTACGAGGCAAGTTGCTCTAGCTTGATCGCATGTTGAGGATATCGTGATGATCTTCGTAAGTCCGTGGATGTGTAACCGACGTCAGGGGGTCCCTGTTACCAAGGTGACATGGGTGCAAACAACGGTTCCTGTATACATCTGGATATGCGCAAACATCAGACTAGAATAGGAGATGTAGATACAATTTCACGAATGGCTCCCGTATGGACCCTTAACCATAGTTTCCCGCAAGCTGGCTAGCATTAGGAAACTCCGGCTACAAGAGAGTCAAGTAGGTGATGCAATCGAAAAGCCACACACACTCGACACGCCAAACTTCCCAGGCCGACGGAAGCGGGTTACGAGGAGCAGATGATATACAGCAGAGTATGCATGATACACGAGGTGTTATACAGCATGAAAGAGCGTGTCCTGGTTGAAAGCAGTAGAAAGGTAAGTGTCCATATCACGCGCCTCTAATCCTCTACACGAGCGTAATCCTTGCTCTCTCCAAGCTTGCCGTGACTTGGACCATCGAAGTCGGCGAAGGGGTCGTCTCCCTTAAGGGTCGCGTTGTCGTCGTGGTCTCGAGCCCGGTACGTACACGGTGTGGCTTGCCAAAAATTGAGGGCGGGGACCCCGCGGGAGGCGCATATTGTGTGCTGAGGTGCATTCGTACGACATGTATGGTGGGTTGTAGTGTTCCGGGAATTGTTGGTCGTTACGGAACTGAGAGCAGATGGGTGAGCGCGAAGCGGCGTTGGCGGGAGACGCCCGGGTCGAGGACTTGATGATAATAAGCAAACGCAATGGACACGAAGAAGCCAGCGATGACTACGATCACCAGGGTTGAGTTACTGGTGATCATGGTTGTGAGTCAAGGGCTTACCAATCTCAATAATCAACGAGATGATCTCGTTGGCAGAGTCCACGGTTCCATGCGTTCTGGGCAGACCTACACTGGTATTAGGACACGGGCTATGCCACATAAAGAGGGTACTTACAACTCCGTGCTTCCGACGGGCTGAGCTGATCATGAACGACTGGTCCCCAGATTCCGAATCTCTGCATTGCTTGTAAGCTCCATATAATCTCTGTATTTTAGTACACAACGTACGAATACAAGATCTTGTCTCTTGAGCAATTTGCGTGCATTCGTTCAATGAGGTCATTCTGGTGTTGGTGTCAGGTTTTGGCTGCCTTGCTAGAATATATACCCACGACATACCTTGAAGATAAAGTGTATGATGGTTCGCATGAAGCCAGCTCCAATGACCAACAGGCTGCTAACGATGGACAAACCAAGAGTATATGCGAATCAAAACAATGTTTTGCTATAATGAAACCCATTGATTAGCAATTATATGTGCGACAAGAGCGAATAACGCGTACCATCACAGCTGATACACAAGCTTCCGCAAAAAGCTCGAGAATAACAGCATATGCTGTTGATATATAGTGTGCCCAGCACTATATCCAAAGTTGCAAACTTTTCGGCTTTGCGTCTACGGTGACCCAAATATGAGGAGCCAATAGGAAAAGCTTTAGCGGTCCACGTACGGTCTTTGTCCACGTTAATGTCCTGGAATGCGCCAATCTAATCAGGGATGCATATGAGTATCGAGACTTGATCACGTTCCATAGGAGTCTGAGACTACACACCGCCCTGCAGAAAGGTCAATACGATGCTTGGCATCAAACGTTATGGCTACTCACCATACCAAGGTCCAGCCTGCGGTTATCAAACCAGCTGTGTGAAATAATCAGCCACCTGAAAGGGTACGCCACAAGTGGTTTCTGCTCACTGAGAACCACAAACAGGCCGGAGACTCGACTTGTACACCCCGCGAGATCATGGTATATGGGGGGCGAGAGTCTATTACGTTTGTCGACGTCCCGAGTTATATTGGGATTCGGGGGTAGATAATAGGTTGCGAGGGCGACGGGACAGTCGGAATGACATGTTACCATGGACCGAAGATAGGACTTGTTACGTACTTGGGGTGGTGGGGCGCGAATTCATGTTTGGCGTTAACATACAGTATTGTGAGGAGGGTCAAAGGGTCGTGGATGTCGTGAGGAGGAGCGTTTGCAGGGACGATACTTGAGTGGTGGCGGAGAAGACGTGCCGAGACAGCGAGTGCCTGGACCAATATAAACGTCAAACCACGGCGAGCGTCTATTGCTGCGCATCCTCCGCTTTCGGTAAGGTTACTTCTGTTGGTTCATGGCTCATCCGCATCTGCGCACTGCCTCAACGCGCTGTCATATTCGCGTTCGTTACCACACCGCCCATGGGGGCTGCTGCGGCGAGATCGTACGAGGCGGGTATTACCGGCGTGATGACCTGCCCGACTTGCCCCGCTCATTGATACCGATTGGATACGAGCTAAATTATTTACTCTCCACAAGGGAAGCTAGTTAAGTACGAAACACCAACAGACTCAGTGAGGGGAAGCGTGCTGATTGTCCAATCGCAAATTCGATACGTAACACATCCATCTATCTACTCACCGGTAAATTGACGTCAATCTAAGCCGCCGCAGATTCCATCCCGATATCGCAAGTGGGCTCTGCAGTCTCGGTGTTTGTAGAAAAGTTATATCATTCCCGGCTGCTTACTCGGATCGGATCAACTCGACTATTGCAAGTTGTACTTTCGCTGCCTATATTTCTCTGTAAATGTGGGCAGTGATATCTCAGAGCGTGGTAATATATGGTCAGGACCATTCCTCCAGTGATCGATTCCTCGATGATCATGACCCGGTGCATACTCTTCTCTTCCCGAGAACTTAGAGTGAGCGCTCGAGGGCTCAAGGCATGAATGTCACGAATGGATATCCTAAAAGGCTCTCGATTTCTTGAGAACACACCACACTGCGCCACACGCTGTCACGGTCAGCCTATCGTCACCAGGGGGTCTTGTTTCAAGCCGTACGGTGAAACACGCCCGAGGAAACTGAATAGTTCGCGGCTGGAAAGTGTAGTGCAAGCCATTCTCGCTGTCATTATTTTAAAGGCCGAGGCAAGTTTTAGACGACTGTGAGTATCTTTTCGCCACATGTTAAATGCGGTTAGCCTTTCGACAGCTCACAAAGTCAAGGGTACCGGAGGATTCTATCGCCTAGCTATAGTGTTCAAAAAACTCTGATACATGCCCAAGCCGTTGTCGGGCCGCCTTCCAAACATAATTTCTTGTAAAGCGGCGAATCAAACAACTTGTGTATCAAAGCCGGCATGTTACGCGAAGAAAACTCCAGCTAGTAACAGACGCTAAACATGCGGTCAGATTTGGCTGTTGTTGCCATATGGACCGAAGTCGGTGCTAGACATGCTAGGCTGCAGAAAGCTTGACATATGTCAAACAAGCCATACAACGTATATGTAGTTCCTAGGATGTCCGCGGGAAAAAACGTCGCGCGAACCGATAGAGTTCTGAGGATCCAGCGTGTAGGAGGATACCAAAGATCGTCGGAAAAAGTCTGTTACATGTGTAGAGGACTATACTATCCAGTGGCGCCGTCCTCTTTTCTAAAGTTCAACAGGAGTTGACGCCGGTGGCAAAGTGGAAAAACAGTAAAGGACCCCTTTCATCTGGTGCGGCGGGTGAAGTGCAGTATGCAAAACACATCTACTAAACTTACGCCGGCCAACGCCGGGGCGCGCCTGGGATGCGGTCTCACCACCACTGCCTCACGCACCTCAGCACTTTCTCGCAGCAAAAGTCCTGAACGCTTGCGACGTCAGGATGACCTTGCCGAAAAACATACCATCAGTGCGTCGCAGCGCCGTGCACTGCTCGAAGGGATGATGACGGCAGAGATGCGCCCTATGTTCTCAGCCGCCGGTACCGCTTCGGGCGAGCACCTAGGACGGTCAGTGGTGTCAACTGAAGTCGGTGCGACTTCGTGAACACGCACGTCCTGACGATGCTCGTGACTGGCATAATGCCGGGGTAGAAGCGATGATGTGAGTACGTATATAATGCAGGCCCCTTTGCCTATCGCATTGGAAGCGACTTGGCGAGACAGGTCATGAACTCCAGGCTGTTGGTTCGGTGTCGTGGTGAGATGGTTTGCAGTGCTGCGAGTGTTGGGTGTTTCCTGCGGACACCCAAGACATGCACCGTTGCGGGCCAGCTGGGGACACGGTAAGGGACGACACTAGCCAGGTAAGCACTAGGTAGCAAGATCTCCGTTCTTCGTGATTTGATGTTGGCGTGCATCCCAGGTTCTTGAGGCCATCAGCGCGAAATGTGGGACATTCCGGACATACAACAATTTGAGTCTGGAAAACTTCAACATTACAAGGTTAGCAATGATGTTTTATTAATTAGATGACGCGAACTCACTAGGCAAACGCTGTTGTCAGGAAAATGACATGGGATCTTGTCGATGCGAACAGTCGACCTTCACGGCTACTTGAACGTGAGCCTTTTGAACAGCATGCACGGAAACACGGTTCCATTACTCACCATGCGCCCGTTCAAGTTTTGTGTCCGACAGGTTCAGTACTGGATCAACCCGAACAACACGTACCGGCGCCATCATCATCCAAGTACGTCCCCATCTCACCATGCCCACCAACAAACTATTCACCCTGGACCCGCGCAGGACCAAGCCTCCTGGTTCGTCGTCACCGGGCGCGACTTCACCATCAACGCACACGGCACGGGCGGCATCCCTCCAGGGCAACGCCAAGCCTTGGTGGTCGTACTAACTACCGCGAACAACATCACGCGCGAAGACGGGCGACGGGCGGCCGTTGCGCTGTCGCTCATGTCAACGTCACGGATGGGCGTCGTGAAGGACTTCCGCATCGAGCAGCAGGCCGTTCTGGTGCAATGCGGTGACAGGGGGTGGCAAGCGCGTCACGTACGATGGGATGCTCTGTAACGCGACGAATGAGGATCCGAGGTTTGCAGGGAAGAAGTGAGTACATTCTTAACGTTGTTTGTTCCTTTGTTCTTGTGATTTTTGACGAGAGATTTTGCAGCAATCGTACCTAAACACTGGTTACGTTGAGTGAGTCCAACTTTGTGTCTGATCGAGATGACAGTCATTGGGACTGAGGCCGAGGCAGGAATCGACACTTCACCGGTCGAGCGACATAACATTGCTGAATTGGGATGTCACGTACCCGATGCATACACCCGCCTATTTCCATTGACTCTTCCACCGCAGATCACTTGCGGAGACGATTGCCTCGCCATCAAAGGCGTAAGCGTCCCTGGCCCTCTTGACTCCCCTCGAGGAACTCACATCCGCAGAACTCGACCAACATCGTGGCGCGCGACGTTGTATGCCGCGGCGGGAACGGCAATATGCGATCGGGCTCGCTAGGGGGCAATACGTACGGCATGTGTACGCAAGCCTCGCTTTTCCTCATGAAGACAGGACTCCCTCACTTGTTTGGCCTATGATTCGTTTAGCCAGATCAGGTTGATGTGGCTGACATTTGAGACACGTCCAGGTATGTCTGAAAGAACCCGAACGCCAGCAGATATCCTGATAGCTCCCAATCTTGATTATCCTCAGGCGATTCGCCTCGACGCCACAGGTGGCAGCCTAACATGGACCAGGCCTGGTACTTCAAGACAATTGACCGGGTTCGGTGCAACGGCGTGCCTCCCACGCCGTGGTGGGTGGAGCCGGAGGTGAGGTCCCCATTCTTTCGCTGTTCACGGCACCTAGGTGCACGGCATTGCATGCAGGTTTCGTCACCAACCTCGTGGCGCGGAATTTCACGCTGGATCGGGTCCCCGTGAGCCTGCCGATGCCACACCTATATCAAACGAACGGCGGTCATACGTGCGTCAGTTCCCTGTATCAAAATATGCGTGGCTTTCGTTCATTAATGACGTATGGGATGGGCAGCGGAGACGCACCCTCTACTTTGCAGTTCAGCAACCGGACATTTGAAGATTTTGTGGGGACATCCCTGAGCGACCACCATGGGTCATAAGTGAGCTTACGCTATTGGAGAACCTGAGCTGATTCCGATCGTAGTTGTCGACATTGAGTTGCAATGCCGCCGCGTCACCATGCCCAAACATTGCGTTTTAAAGACAATGGACATTCAAGCCCCCTTCCGAGGAGCACCCACACATACGTTTTCAAGAACTGTAGGTAAACGAAACAGGGTCCTGCGAGAGTTGTTAGTTTCGAAACATAACACACTCAGAAATACAAATTCTCCGCCACCTATGCACCTTCTCGACAATATCCTTGCTGCGTGAACGCCCATGATGGTGGACATGCAGGGCTTGCTGTCGCCAGTTGGGCCCTATGTAGCTGAGGAGCAATAGATCTATAGATTAGGGGGCGTTGCGAGCAACCGAACGTCGTGGGACACCTTCGAACTCGGCTGCGAGACCTCGCAATCGGCACGGGCAAGCTTGTAGGAGAACATGTTTATTAGTAAAAGCACCTGGATAGTCACATCTGTCTGTGGGAGACGAGGATCCCCCAGTGTCCCAAGTCACGCCGGGCACAGTGAGGACAAACACCGCGGCACACCGCCCTGTGTGTTGGGTCATTGTCGCGGTCAAAGGAGTGCGGGCGTGTTCTGGCGGAGCAGTTCCTTGCGCAATTGTCGAAGAAAAAGAAGAGAAATGGCGGGGTTTGCGAGCGCGTCGGGGCCCTTTTTGTGGGTGCTCTGGTGCAGCCTCGAACGTATAGTGTGCGACAGATATCAAAGGGGAGAGGGCGAAAGGTGATGGGATTGGCATGGAGACGTGCGTTTTGGACGGTGGCCATGCGCATCAAAAAGACTGGTTTCGCGGGTCAGGCGCCCGGTCGTCACCTTATACTACGCTCTCCCCGGCAACCACCACCTCCCTCCCTCAGGCTCCCTGCCCCGTCTTTCTTTTCTTCTTCACTCTTTCTGTCTTTACTGCAGGCACCGGGCCTGGTCATTCTGTCTCGCCGCCGGACGTCGACCGTCTTTCCCCACGCACGCACAGCAACTAGACCGTACAACACCGGCAATAATATCATGCCCTATACCTCGTTCAACAACAAGCGGTCTTCGGGCCTTGACTTCAGCGACGGCAGGTTTGCCTGCGCTGGAGCAGCACCCGGGACATGAGCAAC
This sequence comes from Phlebiopsis flavidoalba, assembly GCA_035772785.1. Taxonomy (NCBI): domain Eukaryota; kingdom Fungi; phylum Basidiomycota; class Agaricomycetes; order Polyporales; family Phanerochaetaceae; genus Phlebiopsis; species Phlebiopsis flavidoalba. The sequence continues at coordinate 9,694 of JAOCPU010000007.1, forward strand.
ATTGCGCTCTCGTCCAACGCGAGCCACCTCCAGCGCAACTAAGACCGAGCGCAGGTCGGCGCCAGTGCCTCCAGCGTCCTCTGATACAACGCATGACCGCGGTCAAGGTCACGCCGTAACAACAGCCCTCGAAGATGACCGCGAGAAGTGGAGTCTGTGGCTGAATCAACGAGGGCGGCAGGAGGCTGTTTTTCTTCGTCTGGATTTTTCCTGCATCTGCTTGTCGGAGTCTTTGGATTTCTGCACTACCATCTCAAGATGATAACCTGGTCGGTGCTCGCACCACCTTTGGCGTTACCTTCAGCTATGTCGTACATTAGCATTTGTGATGAACACAACTAACAAAAACATCGCAGCTATCGCTTCGTGGTGCTCGCACTGATACTGCAACGTCGATGTCATCTTTTCATCCTTGCTCGCCCGTTCTGTGCCGCCAACTTTCATCTCGCTCGGTGCGCCGCGCACGCCGCTGAAACACCCGAACATTCCTTTCGACGCAAGAAAATCCACGTTCCACAAGGCGAGACCGCCTGTCCAATCGTCTGGTGGTCCGTTGTTGCCATCGCCGTCGCATAATGGTCACTTCACGAAGCTCGCGCTCGCGGAACCCGGACGCAAGACGGCGGGCGAAAGGTCTTCCCTTCCTCGCCGCCAACTTTATCACCGGGCCCGGTCTCACCGGCTGGATAATGACCGCGGCGCTGGGCATCATGGTGGTTTGCGATTGATAAGCGTCGCCGTGGCCCACTTGAGTGTTCGGTACTCGCACCACCTCTTTATCGTGTTCTTCATCACTGGCAGCTGCACGCATGTTCTGCATGATCCAAAACCGGAACAGGCCGCCGTACTGCTCGCTGTCAACAACGGACGCTTGTCGTCTTGCTGGGTGCGTTTCATTATGCGTTAGTCCCCGCTCCGAGGAATGAAACGTGAGAGCTGATTGTCCGCGGTGCTGTATAGCGTTACTAGAGCTGGCTCGATCGCGGTGTCATCTGGGATCTATCGAGCCGCAATCCTTCGTGGAAGTGCGCTCAGAAGGCAGCGTCACCGGAGACCTGACTTGCGAGCAAATGTCATCCTAGCACCCGTCTGTAATTGTGATGGAGCTCCAGATCAAGTACGGAGTAAGACGACGACGCAGGCGGTGCCAGTAACCTCAATTCATATCCTTCCTGCCCTCGATATCTACGGTACTTCCAGTGGTCACCCTTTCACATTGACGAGGTGCGTGTTGTGCGATAGGGTTGCGAATATGGGAAAAACTATACGAGGCCGGTTCGCCGTGTCCTAGTGCGCGCCGAGTGAAAGAGTACATCAGTCCCGTGGCACATCCGTGTCGGTGGGTGCGACTTTACGCGCGGTGTGCCTCTGAGGCCAAGGCCCAGTGTCGGCTTGTGACTTTTGAACGAAGAAAGGGCAATGGCGAGACGGACGTTCGAGTACAGTGCAGAGGTCTGTCGGCCACAAAAGGCTGGCGAACAGATTGAAGGTGCCGCCCCTGAACCGCCGTTCTCCCGTGCCGGGGTCATGGGTCAGAGGAGGACAGGGTCCGTTCGGAAAAGCGCCAGTGAGGACTTCCTCAACTACGAGATCGTCCGCTCTCACTACGTTGCGTGCCAGTCGCGTGTCACGTAAAACTAAACTTACACTGACCGTTTTGCCTCGTAAGTGCAGCTGTCGATCCGATTCGTCATCATCGATAGCTCATGTGTCTGCGACTAGAATCCTCAAGTCTAATCTGGTACCGGCCTGAACAACTTCAACAGCTCAAAGCCGACCCGCCTCTCCAAGTGTGTATTTTACATATGGTGATCCGTGCAACTTTGGCAGCGCCGAGTGGTTCCACTCGCTGCTGCAGCTCACGCGATCGAGGAGCAGGACACGTTGCAGAACCGGATCGAGCCCAGATCAATATCTATCTGACGGCCAAGATCAAGGAGGACGACATGAACAACGATCATCGTCGCATGGACGTCGGTGCGGAGAAGGACGCGCGATCACCTCGCGCTGCGACGCGCCCACACACTTTTGGCCGGAGCCGAACTGGGGACCGTGGTCCCTTAGCTCTATCGCCGAGAAGCACCCCGAGACCGACGTCGGTGTGGTGCGTACCCTCTGCGTGCCGCGGCTGCAATGCACGACATGCTGACTTGCGGTGGAACCAGTTTCTTCTGCGGCCCTCGGTGCTGTCGAAACAGCTGCACGTGATGTCGAAAACGATAAGTACTCGAACCCCAATGGGCACACGGCGTTTTTCTTTCTTCTGAAGGAGGGTGGCGTCCTCTCCGCCTGCGCTGCGCACAAGAGACCCTGCATTGCTGAGCTTCTCTCTCATCCCTCCCCTGGCAGAGAACTGTCCTGAGTCGGCGCGCGGGCAGGAAGGGAAATGAAATACCCGCTGGGGGGAGAAGGGCTGAGCATGGGGCGGGACACGCAGGCTGGCGAGACGTGGCGTATCTGTCTGTCGGGTGGAACGTATGCACATGTATGTATGGCTGCTGCTTATCTATTGCGAGGTGCCCGGCGGGGGCGAAATACGCCTGCGCGCGGTGCTCTGTGTATTCTAATAGTGCTGCAGGAGAGTCAGAAAAGCCAAGTGATAGAACTTGCTCTTTTGTCGAAACGCTAATAGGAGAGAGGTTGATGGCGAGACTTGTTGGGTGTGTGCAGACTCGATCGGGGGCCTGTTCCGCGCCAGTTAGGGACACATTGCCCCCTATGAGGCGCCCGGCCGCGCCGGAAGCACACAAAAGGGCTGTGCCGCCCATGCCGCCGTGCTATGGCCCCTCGCATGCCTGACCGTGCCCGTACTCCTTTTCCAGCTCTACACAGACAAACTGTCACCGCCTGTCTGTCGCGAGAAACTGACCGACGCGGACAGCCCGCCCTTGCCCATTCTAGCCCCCCAGGCATGGCACGGACACCCAGGCCGCCGCTGTTTTCCCCAGTTTTGCTAGCCTGGCAGCAATCCCGAGACTCCCCAAAGGCTGCCACCCCGCGAGGCTGTACCTGGCACGGCGCGCCGCCCCGCGTGTCCCTCAGCACACACCCTCGCGAGGCCGCGGCATGGCTGCACCCTTGCTTGTGCACGCGCCGCGCTGCTGGCCAGAGAGGGGGCAATGCCGGGCTGCCCTTGCGGGGGGCTGCGCGCCGAGTCCGAGGTTTCGCTCCGCGGCGCGGTGCGTGCTTAAGCGTGGCGGGCTGCACGCCGCTGCTGCATGGATGCTCACACGGCGCGCTCCCGATGGCGAGTGGTGTGCATTGCAGCAGCAGTACTAGTTTCGTGATTCAGAATATCGGCGGTAAGGGAAAATGTATACACTTTTTTTGTGGCTGCTACGCTTATTTTTTGCTGCTTTTTACATCCTGCATTTTTGTGTCGCGTCGCGTGTGCCGCGTCCCGATCGACGCCGCAGCCGACCTAGCTCGACGCCGCTGGTCGCGGTGCTCTCCAGCGCGCGTTTTGCAGGGAGGTGCGGCTCCTTGCCCCCGTCGGAGTTGGTTTACCAGCTGATGCTCGCAGACGGACGCGCTCGAGGCATTTCGCTGATCGGCGCGGCCTTCCGCGTGCCCGGCCTGTCTCTTACGGCGGAGCATCGTAAGGTCGCGCTACGCGCGGCGGCGCGTGCTACGTCGCGTACGACGGCGCGGACGCGTGCGTGCGGCGTCCGCCGTCGTCGCTCTCGCGCCTGCGTGCGAGTGGCACTTCCAGTGCGTGCTATTTTTTGTTCCGAGCCCTCCTGTGGGCGTGCTCACGGAGGCCCGTCTTGTGTGCAGCGAGGCGACGTAGGAGTTTCTGGAGTTGCTCCCGGAGGACGTGCGTGAGTTGTGGTACGCGCAGCATGTTACGGTGTCTTTCACCCCGAGTGGTGTGTTAGAGGCTTACGGTGGCGTGTGGTAGTAGTCAATGCCGACTTGAAGTACGAGGAGCTGTACACCGCGTGCGGGACGAGCAGCGCCGCGGCGCGAGGGGGGGGGGGGGGGGGGGCGCGACGCGTGGAAGCTCCAGTGGGCTGGGTATCGTCCCCCGAGCACGCTGTCGGCGCGGCGTCGGGACCGCGCTCATCCACACCGTCGACGAGCACGGCGAGCCTCTCTCTCCTCACAATTATTCCACGCTGGCTGACGATCTACAGGCCGTCGACGCGCAACGCGCGCACGATCGTCGAAGTCACAAACCCACAAAACGTCGTTCGTCCCTTACTTCACCTCTATTACTAGTTATTACCACATAATATATTAATATATGTTACAGGTGAACCTGTTCCACCGCAGCGACACTTCAAAATACCGCTCCGTGAAGAAGCTCACCCCGCTGTACCTGGCACTACACCTGGGCTTCCCGCTCTGGTACTCGGTCCCCTTTCCGCCCTGGAGTAACCCGCCGCTGACTACGCCTCCACCTGACGCGCCTGCATCGTCTGCGGAGCTCGCAATCCAGTGGCAGGCCAGCACGCGCAGAGGGATGAACCGGTGAAACACCAGCCTGAGTGTTTTGCCTCGCGGCCGTGCCTGCTCGCAGAGCGCTGCCCGCCGCCGTGGTGCGCTGGGGGTGTCTGCACTGATACAGCGGCGGGCTGCGCTGGGTGTCTCTGTCTGCACCCGTGCTACGCTGCGGTGCTGGTGCGCGGGCGTGTGGGGGATGCCGTGGCTGGTGCGCGGGGCATCATGATGGGGCGATGGACGCGAGTCGGGGGCGTGCGTGCTGTATTTTTGCCATTCGCGGTGGCCAACATGCATGTACAGGGTCCCGATTTGTTTTTTTCTGTTTCTTCTTGAGACACAGTTTTTGGGAATGCAGGAGAATCCCGTGTGTGTGTTGGAGACGTGCATCTTTTTTTTGGGTGGCTTCGACGTCAGCAGCGCAGCTGTGGTGCGAGCACCCGGAGCTGATGACACGTTCCACGGAGTTCCCGCACGCCGAGCCTCCACACACCACAAAAATAACGACTGACGAACGACTGGCCGCGGACGAATCCGGCAATCGAGGAAGCACATACGCTAGAAAATGCTACGGAGGCGTAGCCCCCGTCTCACCGCGAATGAAATGAGAGCGCACCCAGAACCGGTGCGCGTAAACATCACGTCAAATCACCGGCCATCGTCGGCCCTGATCCACCAGCGTGCGCACCTGCCCCGTCGCCCCTCTGGGAAAATCGAAATCGAACGCAGGGGCTGCCAACTCCGGTGAATGTGCGCGGAGGAGATGCAACACGAGGGTGCGCCCTACAGTGCGCCACCGCCGCATCGCCTGTGGTCGTTGCACGCACCGTGCCAGCGCGCCCACGGAGCTGGCGGCTGGTGGTGATGGCGAGTTCGGCACGCAGAGGCACGCGTGTGCGTAGGTTTCACAGTGCCAGAGCGTTCATAGTCAGAGACAGCTGTCGACCGTAATCGTGGCACTTGCATTTTGTAGCAGCAGCGGCGCGCGTGCTCGCCAGAAGCGGCAGCGCGATCGGTGCGGCTTGGTCGGTAGGGAGCAGGTGTTGGGTAATGGACATCTGGGTCCGCGGAGGCGAGGCCGTGTGCGTGCAGCAAACCTTGGAAAACAACGGCATCAGGTCCGCCCTGAGCCGCCGCACGTATATTGTACTGTGCAAGAAGGGACGTGGTGTCTTAGTGATAGATGCGCGCTGCGCTGCTCGTTCGCTATCCCCACTTGGGCTAGTGCCCCCCCGCTGACGTGCAGCATCAGCGTCATGCTCGCGTATGCGCGTCGTCAATGTCCAGTGTGCAGGCGGGTGCAGGGGCGGATGATGTGCACGGGCGCCCTGCAGCACCAGCCCGCGCCGTTTGTCCGCCGTCGCGAGCGTACCACCCTCTCGAAGTGCCCTGCCAGTCGCGTGTAGACCGCGCCGGGCCCGCTGTGGGGGCACGCCTGATTTCCAGGTGTCTTGTCACGCGGGGGGCGTGCACGATTAGCGCTTGGGGACCATACATTCGCACCGGGCTGGGGGGGCCGCCACCGTGCGCGCGGTCGCGGCGCGCGCCGCACTGCGTCGGGGGCTCCCGAGGCGTCAGAACGCAGCTGCGTCGCGCGGCGCGCGGGGGTGAACGGATGAGCCCTATGGTGCGCGCGGGAGCATCGCAGCATAGTCGGCGCGGCAGGCGCGTCGCTGGGCAAGACGCCGTCGCCGCCATGGCGTCAGGTGCGCCTGCAGCGGACCCGTTCGCCGCCTCGGATGCTCTGATGACCGGGCTGTGCTGCTACAGCTGGTGGTGTGTGTGCAGATGAGACCTTGCGCGAGGGCGACAACCGCCTGGCGTGGCGGCGGGCTGGCCGAGGGTTTAAGTGGAGAGGCACGCACAGGTGCCGTCCGCTGTATTGCGATGGGGGCGCGCCTCTCGCGTGGATATACATAACACGGTTTCTGGAGCAATACACACACATCAGCGGCTGCAGTCTGCTGCGCGCCGTATCCGTGATGGTGTAGCCAGTGGTCAGTAACGCGGAGCACTCCATTCCTGGGGCACGCCTCCCGACTGTTGGGGCCGTCCCGTGGCTGAATGGGGCCTTGTCCTGCTTGCTATGGAGTCCCGGGGCCTGTTGGCGGGCTGCTGCAGGCGAATTTTGGCTCGCCTTGCACGCACATGACCCGCATCGCAGGGGCAAGCCGGGCAGCCCGCGAGAGTTTAGGGTTCGCTGCTGGTCCCCCGTCCGAGGCGAAGCAGGCTGGGAGATGCCATAGGACGGTTCCGGTGCCCCTCGTCAATCGAGATTGCAGCGGCGAACGCCGCGCTGAGAGTAGTGCCAGGAGGGCTCCCCGGCGCGCCAGTGCTGCATAACGGTGGTTACTTACCCACGTTATGCGCCCGCACGCAACACAAGGCAGATTATCCGTGCGCTACGGCTCGCTGCCAGCCTGCCACGGCGTTGGCGGACCAGTATTGTGGGTATACTCCTGCAGATGGGCCCGAGTCCCTCCCGTCCATCTCCATCTGCCCCGCACCGTACGCCGTGATTGTGCGGGTCCGCTCGAAACTCCGCCGCCGCAGGGCGCTGGGACGCGATTCCGCGCGAGCAGCCGTCGCGGAGTCTGAACCCTGCGGGCGGAAGAGACGGGGCAAGTGGTTTCCGCTGCCGAGCTTTGGGGGGGGGCGCTCTGCGCTCTGCAGCGTGCGCCACGGTGGGCAACCAGGCGAACGAGGGCGCGACCCCTGCGCGCGGCGGGACTTAGCGGGACCTCGCTGCGACGCGCACATCAAAGGGGCCATCAAATTTGGTTTTGCGACATAATCCCGAGCGTGGGGTTGCCCTCCACGTGCTGAATTAAATACCTTAAAAAATCGCGCGCGAGTGATAGAGCGGAGATTTCCCCGAAAACATGCAGACAACTGCCATGGAGGCACGCCCACACATGGCTTTTGTTGGCCGCCGATGGGCTTCACCTTCTCGCAAGCCACCTATTAATCCAACCATCGGCCAGCCCAGCTGCACACGAAGCCGTGAGATGAATGGTGCGTCGTCCACGAACGCGCGCCAACAGCAGATATAAGTCTAGGTACACTGCCTGATCCCCGACTCGCCCACACTCCCGATCATCCTTCCACTTACCGCCTTTACGTTACGGCCTCGTATTGACGCCCCTGCCTCTCTTAAGTCGTGTCTCCGTCCCACAGTGAGTCGCGCGCGACGTCCAGCCAGAGCAGCTTGGACCGCCCCGAGCGGAGCCGCCAACGGTGAGCCACCACCGCGGCTCGCCCTCCAACTCCATACTCTATCGCGCCACCCTCCAGCAAAAAGCTCAAGCACTGGCGACGCACCGTGCCAAGCGGAAGGCGTACATTGAGCAGGTGCGCACCACCGCATTCCCACGATTCGCCGACTCTCAACTCACTTTGCACTCTGGCAGCTCGAACAGACCGTCGTGCGCCTGCAACATGCGCTGTCCGTGTCGCCCGAGTCGGTGACGCGTGCCGCTGCCAAAGAAAGTGCCAGCCCGTGAGCCGCGTGCGCGAGCTCGAGGAGGAGAACATGGCACCTGCACAGCGCGAGATCGAGTCGCTGCGGGGCCGGCAGCTCGAGGCCATATGAACGCGCGCCTGCGCCCCGACATCGCCGTGCGGGGCGTCGAGAGACGCGGCGTACGACGAGTACCGGCACGCTGCGCGCGCCACGCCTTCAGCAGCAAGAGCGACGTGCACTCGTGCGTCTGTTCACTCGATGCGTCGGGGCGTTGTATCTGGAGCTGACGTCGTTTTGCAGCTCGCGGGCTCGCAGCTTTGTCGAGCCCGACGGCGCTCGCGATGCCGCCGCTGCTGCACCAGTACGCGCACAGCCCGCACTCGCCCGCGCTCGGGCAGGACCGCCCGCCGTCGTCCGTTGCTCGTCGTTCGGGTACATCGTACCACATGCCCGAGACGCCGCCGAGCATGCTCCACGTCGAGCCCCTCGACGCCCTCCTTTTCGGCGAGTTTTCTTCTGCCTTGCGGCGCGCGCGGCCAGCCCTGGGCGACATGCATAGAACTCGCGATCCTAGTTCTGATTTTTTGTTCTTTCGTCTGCCAGCCCACAGACCCCTACGCGCTCGCGCCAGGGGGGGGGGCAGTGCAATGCGCGCGGGCCACGGCCCTGGCTTCGCGCAGAGCCCCGTCGGCCCTGTACGGCGTCGTCAAGGTCGAGGAGGACAGCTCACCCGGTGCGTGTGTGCGCTTTGCGCTTGCGAGCGGACAGCTGCGCGTGACTGAACCATCGCCCGCCACGCTCTTCGCATTAATGTCGCTCACCAGGCGGCAGTAATCCCGCCCACGCGATGCAGGTGTACGGCGGCCCCAGGTGGGCCAGTGGGGCACGGCGTACGACCAGCACGCCGAGCCTAGCGCGACCCCCGAACAACAAAAACAACATGTGTATGTGAAGAATATACCGTTGACGCCTCGATATCCCCTCCACCCCTTACTTTCACGCCGCCCTCGAGTCCCTCCGTCCTGCTACCCCGCTGTCGCCCGGCTCTGTGTCTCGCTGCTATCCTGTCTCGTCCTGTCCGTTCTCGCTCTCGTGTCACTGTCCCTGTCGTGCTGTGTGTGCTGTGCCGCAATACCATACAATTCCGTCCCATCATTGCTTATCAGCCCATGCAACGCACGCAGCTGGCGGCGGGCGTGGGAGCGCACCGAATCAATACAAACTGATAGGACGGGCAGGCCAAAGGAAGGGCAAGGGGCACGCATCCCCAGAACTGGCCAGCTCGCGCCGTTCGGACCGCTTTTTCGCAGCGCTGCGAACGAAATGAGGATGAGAAACGGCCGCAGATGGCCAGGATCGCACCGCACCGCCTCGCATTGCCCCCGGTTTCGAAAAAACATGCGCCGGCGCACACAGAAACGCCCCCGCGCGCCCCCCCGCCTGCTCGTTCGCTGGGGCCCAACTCGCCCCGGCGGCGACGGACGAGCTAGCGTGCTGATCACACCCGCGCGCAATGGTGTTGTGGCTGCTGGGCGCGCGCGCGGCAAGGCCCGACAGACTTAGCAACTTAATAATGGCAAAACAGAGTTTCCGACCCGCGGGCAGATGTACACAATATGGTTTTACGGGGAGGTGGGGAGGGCGAGGGGGCCAGCACAGCAGCAGCAGCAGCAGCCCAACGGCCGGGCGTGCCGTGCGTGCTCGGTGTCTTAACGAGACGACGGGCGTTTTTAGCAGGGCTGCGCAAAGCAGGAACCTCTTGTCCCAGAGCAGACAAGGTTTCCCTAGAATCGGTTAACGGCCTGCGCGGCCTATTTCAATTGCACCCCTTGTACAGTGCCAGGATGATTCGCAGAGCTTAGGGTTCCTGTGGCGGCGCGCGCGCGGCCTGCGCGTCTTTGTTCAGAGAGAACCGGTGGGTGGGCCCTGAGACTTCTTTATTGTTTTCTCTGCTGCTTGCTGCTCTCGAGCACACACACGGGCGGGGGCTCGGGCACACAGCCAGGTGCAGAGGCCGCCTCGTCGCGAGGGCGCGGCGGCCCAAGCGGCGGCACGCCACCGGGGGCCCCCGAGCGAAACAAAGCGGCCTCGCGGTGCCACGTCTACTACACATAAATGCCGCAGCCGGCGCGCGCTGCTTGAGCCTGACGGCCCACTCTCACCAACTCTGCCCTTCTGCTGCTGCAGATCACCAACCTCCGCAGGACGGACGCGCAAAAAGAAAGACAGAGGCATGGGCACAGGACCGCACTCGCCACGCCACGGGGGCCCTCGCGCAGGACGCACTCGAGAGCCGGACGACCCGTGACCTAGGCACGACGACGCGGAAGCCGCGGGAGGCGCACGCACGCGCACGCAGCGCGTGCAGGCCGCGCAAACGCCCAGCCGGAGCCCAGTGCGGAGTGCGGTGCGGGGATGCGGCGCGCGCGCCGTGGCCCGCACGGCCGACCTTGGCGGGTTGGCGTCCTGCCTGTCTGCTGCCTGCGGGCCGGAGCCGCGGAGCTGACTCCCAGACCTTTGTTGCAGCGGGGGCGGAAGCGGACTTCCTCTGCGCGCGGCGTCCCTGCTCGATCCTGGGACCGCGCTGCAGGGATTGGCGATCCGGGACACAAGCTTCCACGCCCGGCTCGGGATCAGGGCGACGCTCGACAGGTGCAGGTGCGTCTCGTATGGCCCGGTGCGAAGCCGTGATTTCGAAGGCTCACCGATCCCAATCGCAGCGGTCCAGTGGCGAACCCTCGCGCCGCGTGCGTTTTCGCACTATGTATGTTACGCTCCTATTCATTTGCGTAGCGAATCCCGCTCACGATGCGTACATCTCGGGTAGCTCGCCAGTTTGGGGCGTGGCGATGATGCAGGCTCTGGAGGGCCCGCATTTTACGTTCGTGGACCCAGTGGGCGCCACGAAGGACGAATTGGTACGGAGAGTACTGTACCTGTCGGACGCCTTTCTTGATTATGGTGCAGAGCACCCCATGTTTTGTGATCGGGGTGGGCTGTCTTCCCAGTCCTGTCGCTGTCTCCGACGCTAATGACATCCGGCAGATACCTGCAAGCCTCGAGGGGTTAGAAGCCGCACAGGAGCTAGCGAGAGACCACCCTGACATACAGATCAACATGCTCTTCGTGTCAAGCTTTGAACATGCAAAATTGTGTGTCGAGCTTTTCCAGCTAGCGCCATCACCTTCTGCTGTGGGCTGGTATGTCACACACCGGCTGCAATTCGCCCTCGCCGTCCTGAGCCATTCACAGATGTCGGCAGAACCCCACCGGGCGAATGATACGGTTGGCGACGGGCGAAGCAGCACCAACACCAGGAGCAGTGCATCCAGCCCTGGTACGCAGTCCCCTAGCTGGGTCCGCGAGGTGGAGGCCACCGCGGCGTGGCTGGATCTAGCAAAATGTGGCACGCAAATACTGGTCGCCGGCCAGAGTGGTGTGAGCATTCCGCTTGCTCCGAGCGTCGTCGGCGGAAAGAACTGACAGATCTCCACTTACCAGACGGAGATACCCCTCCCGGCGGGCGTCGACTGGGTTGTGCTCGGCGACGCCGATATCGCGCAGGCCCAGAGGTGCGGGAAAGCCGTGTGGCGCAGAGCCTCGCCGGACGAGGCTGCCCTCCAGCGGGCGCGGGATACGCCTTTTCGCAGGGAAAGCGCGATTGACAAACACGTGTGGACGCGTGCGATGGGCGACGACGTGAGGGCCGTGCTTGTGCAGACGAGCGTTCAGCTAGGCATCGCAAAGATGCTCCTGGCCATGGTGGTTCTTCCTCCGCCGGGTGTTCATTTTCGAAGTCGAGCTGGCCCTCTGCATGCGCGAGCTAGGGCCCGAACGCCTCGCAGCGATGTACGAAAAAGATCGGACCGTGTTGCTGCACCTAGCCAAAGCGAGACGGACCGCGCAAGAACAGGGCGAATGGAAACGCGCTTTGGCACGACGGAACCACGTCGGCTTCCGATTATTGGAGATGGACTGGGACAGGCCGAATACGGTGTCCGTTCCTGGTAGTAAGGTACCAAGCTCGCCGTCCAATTTGAAGCGAAAACACGCCGTCTCGATGACGCCTGAAGAGCAACGTATTCTCGACAAGGCCGCGCCTTCTCGGGAAAGCAAGAAGCCCAGGACGGACGGCTAGGCTTTGCGCAACGATATTTGTGTGGACGGATACGATAGGCCAGTGCCCCACAACGGCCCCGTAGAAGGTCGATTACCAGGTATTTGTGTCCCACGGCAAACGAGGATCAAGGACCATACGTAGGATCCGACGGCGTTGACGAACTCGAGGACACCACCGCTCCTCCAACAGACCGACCGAACCGCTGCTAAAGGAAAGGGTCCTAGAGCGCGGTGTCAGTGAGATTTAGAGTTAAGAACTTATGGACGGCAAGTCGCACGATGGAGTTGTTGATTAATAATGTGATGCTTTGGATTGCACTGATTCGAATGTTGAGAATGCAGGATCACAGAAATGAGGTCCTGTGACACAGCGCGGGGATTTCAAACCAGGTTGGAGCAACTGCCTGAAAATCCGCATTGTTAGTGACCCTGCCGACCATGTTCGAATGCAGTAGGGTTTTTTTCACCAATGGGCTTCCTGTATCAGAACAGAATAGACGCGTAATGAGCACCACGACGCCACCAATGCTTCTGTGCATTGTAGAGTTGCCAGGTGGTGTACCGTTGTGGGACGTCGGATATCGAGCGGAATCGCTATATCCGTGATGCGCAGGACCATTCGGAGATGTTGAGGCTGGAATGACGATGCACAGACGAGCGGTTCCTATTGCTACGATGACGCTGAATCCGGAAGCAAAGGCGGATGCAAGCGATCATTGAGGAAAGATGCGACAACTCGTGGGGGCGTGTGACTTGGGTCCGAGTGTAATAGAAACGGGCGCCGGCCGTCGTGCATGGCAAACTCCTCGTTCTCGCTAAAACCATCTTCGGGCATGTTCTGTACCGAGGCTGAGGATGGTCCAAGAAGCGGGAAACATGCACAACAAAGCGCACATTTCAGACGCAGAAAACCTTGTGAATTGTCGCTGGCGAAGGTTAGTCCCGAAGTACGTATGCGTGACCACAACGTGTTGCCTCACCGTACAGTCTTGCAAAGCTTCAAAAGCCTCCTCCATAGACGACCAGGGCACCTCTGGCAAAATGTTAATTAGAATTTGTTCATACTTGTGTTGATATGGATGGTGATTGAAAGGCACGACGTGAGCAAACAGATCGCAGTGCGGAAAGTAGGGTTGGTGAGACCGCAATGCACGGAGACGTCCAGAATCCAGGTAAGAAAGCGATTTGAACATCTGGTCGGCGGAGGGGTACCCGCGTGAGTACGTCAGAAGCAGCGAGACCGATGTTTGTGCTCACCATCCCAGGACAACCAGGCAAACACTGGTCCAGAAGTCCGCCCCTCGTCGTGGTCGTGTCCAAGATGGCGAGTGTGCGTTGCGGGTCCGCTCCCAGCGTCTGAGCCCACAAGCGCCTACATTGACCATCAAACGCGTTAGGCGTCTACCATTTGCTTCCGAAGTCCGTGGCGTTGGGCGCCGTTCCTGGACCTGCTCTCATCGTCCCCAAAGACTCTCCCCACTTCAAGGCTGTGTCGCGCGCCTTCTGCTCGCCGCGAAGCGACCATGGCGATCCCAAAAACTCAAGGTCTCTTCTAAGAACGCAAAGCCTCCTGCCGCTGGGGCTTCGTCAGCCTCGCAAGTCGCGCCCCGCCCAGCTGCCTGCTCCGTTCTTTCCCTATGCGCGATATACTTCCATCGTTGGTGTGCATACCAGCCTGCTCGCATTCACGGCCCTCATACTTCCAAGAAGTGCGTTTGCGGACTCTCTCTTCTCCGTCCGCTGCGGCGCAGAAGCCGCGACAAGATGCTATCATTACCATGACGGAGAGCCCCTGCGCGTACCGTCGCATGGTTGTGCTTCGGGTGCTTTGTTCTGCAGCTATGGTGGGCAGGCTGGGTGCGTGAGTGGAAACTAGAAGCCAGTGTTCCCCCGCTCCCAACGGCCGAAGACGGAACTCCAATCGAAACCGAGGCCCAGAAAGCGGAGCGTGTGCTGAGACAGAAAGAATGGGATAGCCAAAAGGCAAACGTGAGTTCGCAACTCTGCTATGCTCAGTCTGATGGTCTCAACGTCCGTGATACGCAGGCCAATGGCTATGCCATTCTCGCGACGCTTGCCGCGTCTGTCGCCCTCCACATCGTTGCAATACTGTTCGGCGCACACTTTGCGAGGTAGGTTCGCGTTTCTGTGAGCCGCCAATGGAGATACCTATCACCCGTACAGCCACATGCTACAGACATACCTTCTGGCTCTCATGTTGGCGTTACTGGTCGTGTACACGCCGGCCTATGCCCTTGGACTCCCGACGTTTTCACAAGACAGTGGATCCCTAGTGCGGCGTATGACCTGGGTGCGCCTATTCGCTGAACTCTCGTGAGTGTCTACTTGCTGCGCCACAATGGGATCGTCTTATCTTAAATGCTCCCCAAGGCCGAACACCCCCGTCGAACGCGCGCTCGTGTATCCCGTCGTCGGCACGTTCCTAGGGTGTTGGGTTGGCGTGATCCCTATTGGGCTGGATTGGGATCGTCCATGGCAGGTTCGTCTGCGATCATCGCCTACGTCGCAATATCAGAAAGCTTACGCTTCTTGTAGGCATGGCCGCTCACGCCAGCGTGGGGAGCCATTGGAGGCTACATCCTGGGTTCCTTGTTGGCACTGGCCGTGTCGGACTTGAAGGAGCTCGTGGATCTCGGTCTTAATGCGACGAAGCGCGACGACAGACCAGCTCAAAAGCCTAAGAAGGCGACGAAGAAGAAGAACAGCTAGCCGACGCGGCGCACCCGCACCATTCTATTGTACATCTATCGTTTAAACCTTTGCTTTCTCTACAAATTGCGAGACGGGATGTCCGTCTTCGTATCCAGTCAAGGGTCGCGGGGCGGTGTTTTTCGGCGCGCCGCTCTAATTCATCTATCACTGCCCGAAGGTCACCAATCGACTTAGTCACGTAGTCTGGCAACGGTGGGGGACGCGTTCGGGCCAGTTATCTCAGAACTCCTTCGTTATGCCTGCGTGTATCATGTTCATCAAGCTTCTCCCTGCTCAGCAAGACGAATCCACTCACCTGTCAAGACCAAGCAACGTCGCCAATCCGCCATTCTTGCCGAATTCGATGTCCGTGTTCAATCGGTCTCCAACCATGATCGTCCGGTTAGGGTCGAAGTCGTGCCTGTGCAGCGTCTTGCGGTCAGCGAGCGGGCTCGGGCGACGTGCGACAGGGGGCAACTCACTTGGCCTTGATACACTCGAGCATCAGTACCGGCAGGCTTTGCCGATACTGAGTGGGTCACGCCCCAGCGCGAACCGCAGGGGGCAGAGATTGAGCCTGCACACGGGCAGGAGACCGTGCGCAGTCGGGTACGTGCTGTCCGTGTTAGTGGCGAGGAACTCGCAGCCCGGGTTCCGCAAGAGGTATTGGAACGCCAACCTTCGAATATTTGGTGTAGTTCATGGACGTGTCCCCCCCCAAACCGCACAAGACGGCTTTCCCACGGCGGGGTCAGGCGTCCAGTCTTCCAAGCTGAAGCCTCCGAGGACATTGTCACCGCGGGATCCTGTAGTTTGATGTAACGATTACCCTCTGTATGGGACCGTTCCGAATGGTGAGAGAGGGCTTACGGTTCCGCCGAGGATGGCGATTCCCTCGTCACGAAGTTCCTCCTCGAGGTCTCTGACAATGCCCACAACGTAGACTTTCTCTTGTGTCTTTCGGGAGTTCATCACCGAGGAGATGTACACCGCGGATGCGTATGCTGACCCGAAGATCTCATCCTACCCGCACGCCTATGAATGATGACGCGTACGATGGTTTTCAATGACTTACGACAATCCGCCATCGATCCCCCAGCTTTTCGAACTTGGACCTGTACATCCTGCGCGACTGAGTCGCATTGTTCGTGACGAAGATGACAGCCTTCCCTTGTCAGATCCAAGCGATCAGGGACGGTCGCGGTACTCGGAGGGACTTGCGCACTCACCGATCTTGCGGAGGTGTGCGAGCACCTCTCTGGCAAACCTGGAATGAGACGGGTCCCCTCCCAGAGAACAACCGTCGCAATCGAATAACCAAGTGTCGTAGCGATTCAGCAGATCCGCGTAGTCAGTCTTGGCCGAGAGTCTGGCAGCCATTCGGGTCAATGTCCTAAGTTATGTCTATACTAGATTTGCGAGTGTTAGTTGATCGGCATCCACTCTGCGAGTGTAGAGACCTGAAGCTTCGTCTACGCGGCAAGGATGGACGGGGGACGCAAGTGAGGTCATTTCAAGTCTTGCTGGGACCAGACTCATGTGCGGCGCGGCACGTCCGCCCGAGATTTCCGGGGTCCGAAGTGACAAGTCGAGGACAAGTCTACATCCGAGAAACTGAGTCTCATTGAGACTGCAGATGCATCGCGAGAAGTTCGCTTGGGACGACGCGGGACTATTCGTAGGATTCACGATGAGGGCGCGCGTAACTTTGGAATGCATGCGAAGTTGATGCACATGTTTTTTCCACAGAGTTCAGACGTGCTTTTCAGATAATAGCTTCCTAGGGCCCTGATTTTGTCATGACAATAGAGGGAAGAGATGAAATACAAGTGCATGCGATTGCGAGAGAGAGAGAGAAAGCGTGGAGGAGAGCATGTCGTCGCCATAGTATATAATCGCCTGAGAGTATGACAGGAACAGCGGACCTGTCTACGCTCGCGGCGTGCAGAAACCATACAGCAAGCAAGTCGGGAGCAGACATCAAGTAAATTTACTTGCGGCCGGCAGGCTTCTGCTGCGACTTGATGACCTTCTTGACGATCTTTTTGGCCTCCTCAACCAAGAAAGCACGAAGGATCCTAGATGTAACTGTGATGAGAATGAATCTGTCCAGAGTTGAACCTTCAGAAACGTACCTCTGCTTCACGCAGTGTCTCCGCATCGTGAGCCACCATATGCCCGGCGAACGGTCTTCTTGGTCTTCGAGATGGTGGCGTACTTGGCGAGGGCGGAGGGCGGGGATCTGCACGAGATACGATTAATGCTTGCCTCTAAGCCAAGACAAAGTGCTGCCTACTCCGGGGAGGGCCCAATACCGCATAATCATCTGCAGTCACCGCACTTGGGAGCAGTGGGGAGCTTCTTCAAGTGGTGGTAGACAAGCTTGCCACCGGGTGGTCTTGACCCCACCCGTCGGCGGTTCGAGGTGGTGTTGTATGGGGTGCGCTTGCGGATGGTGACGCGTTGGGGCCATTTTACTAGAAACAGCGGTTGAGTATTGTTATCTGAACAAGAGTACGAACGTCCGAGTCTGGGTGACCTCCGTGAGGGCCGGCTTTTCATCCCCAATCACTCAAACACCTGTTTCCGACACTTTGAAACGTCCCGATCCTGTCCCTGTACCAGTCCCAGTCCTATTTCGCTGTTCGTTCACTCTCACTCAACCCTTCCCACTTGCACGGCCAAACACATGAAGTCACCCAGACCATTGACGGAGATTGCACCCCACGTTCAGAGCGAGAAAAACGAGAGCTTTTTTTTTTACCTATATCAGCGATTATAAAATCGTTAGTTACAGGTCGTAAGGTGCAGGAAGCATACGTACGCGCCCTACGCTGTCTTTGAGGATCCTGCTGCGACGGCGACGACTGGTTACTGAACGGAGTGCTAAGCGACCAGACGGTGGCTTGATGGTACTGTACATTAGTTATCGGACATCATCGCACACGGTAAAATGCGCGCGGCTAGGCAAAACGGTTTACGGCAATGATATCAGCCACGCCATATTCGATTACCAAAGGGATAAGATATTGGACCCCTCGTCATTGACAGGCTAGATGGTTAGAGTATCATGCTGAAGTACAATTCTGTACGGGAAAACTGGCAGCAACGTTCAGCATACTGTCCCGTGATGCAGCCGCAATGGATCGTTCAACACAATGTCGAGCAGCGGGCGCCGCAGTAGGCTGGAATGTTTGATTAGTTGTTGCCTCAAACTCCAGTCAGTACACGAGAAGGCTGACTCCCATGGTCAGGGGACCTACTCAAGTTGACGATTCTCGCGCGCGCTGTTTTAATCAGTATCTTCCATCGTCTATTCCGAAACAAGTCTGGAATCTTAATAACAATGCACTCCGCACATCCGTAGGGACATAGTATATCAGGGTCACCTTCAAGCAAGCCCTAAATCTTGCTGGATTCACACATGTAATTGCATTGAGAATCACGGCTCCCATAGTGTCATAGAAATCGGTAATTGTATGCTCGGTCAACAGTCGCAAGTGAGGTTTCCGAAAATGCCGGTGTTCCCGAGCACAGTGCGGTAGAGTACAATTTCGAGAGTAAGTGCGGCGAGCTGTGTCAGCAGGATTTTGATGGTGAACGGGGTAGTACAGAGCGGTCAGTACATCGTCTCGAATGAGCAAGACAATCAGTTTGATTTACATGCTGAGCGGGTGACAGTGTGGCACAGCTGGCGTTTGATGACGGTGGGCAGTCGGGCTCGAGCTGGCTGCTGTATACGCTGAGCTACTTTATATCCGCCACCCGAATGTTCCACGGGGCGCCAGGTGGACACGGATTATCATCTGCGCGGCGGGGCGGTGCAGAGAGCTTGGAATTACATGAGGTGTCGCTAAGCCCTCTCCGTGCGCGCACACCCTGTATTATATACGAGCATCACCCATGCTTCTACCCGCCGGCATTATACGGTCACGAGAATCGTCAGGCGCGCGTGTTCACGAACGCACCGACTTCAGTGACACCACTGACCGTCCAGGTCCTCGCCCCGAAGCGGACCGGCGGCTGAGACATGGGCGCATCTCTGCCGTCATCAGCCCTTCGCACGCTGTGACGCAGTGATCGTATATCCAGAGGGATCATCTGACGTCGCGGGCATCCAGGACGTCGACGTTCAGCAAGAGAAAGTGCACGGCGTGTTTCGTAGAGTTCCAGCAGAGACTCGCGCCACAAAGCTGGCGGACCGCACTTCGGCGTGCGTCGGCGTTAAGCCGGGGTTACATCCCGGTGTGATTTGTGATTTTTTTGCACAGTGCGCCGCGCTCCAAGGAGCGTTTTACTGATCCTTTGCCACCGGCTCAACGCCTTTGAACTTTGGAAAAAGAGGCGGCGGCCGCTGCATGGGCACTGCTTCAATTCTCCATGCAATGCAGACGTTTTTGTTCCGACGATCCTTGGTGGGCGGACGTCTGCTACGCTGGGATCTCAGACTCTATCGATTCACCGACGTCCCGCGGAACGTCTCAGGAATACACATATACGACTGTGCTGCTTATTTGACAGATCTCATGCCCCGCTGTGGGCCTAGTCATACTCGGTATCCGGTGTCGGCACATGTGGGGTAGCAACAGCCACTCTGATCGCAGCTACGTCTATTAGTGAGTTCCTGGCTCACGGTTTAGTTGCTGTTTGCTTGAGGGTGGGGCCATGTTTTCACTGATTGACGTGCAGTTTTCAGCTCGCCACATTTTAGAGGGATATCCCGATGATCATCTAAGGAAAGGCGCTTGCGAACACGGTGTTAAGCGAGCAGTGCATACCGAAGCATCTAGTACTCGCCCGTGCGGCGTGCGAGATCATGGCACGAGGTTCATCCAGCAACCTAACCAGCTGCTTGCCCTTCTCTCTCAAACAGTCTCATCAGCGAAGTCAGAGTCGAACAGTCTGACTAGGTTCGTACTCCGGTTCTTCCAGCGTGAGGACAAAGGGGCCGCTGTATCGTTATGCTCATGTGCATTATGTACTGATGAAGTTACCTAGGTGCTTCCTCCACCCATACTAAAATGACTTAGAATCATACTTTGCTCCAATGCCGTGTAAGAGCCAGTCCTCCGTTTCGCCGTCTGCCGCCATCAGTCAATTTGTGGACACGATTTCGTACGCGACAGATGCATCCTCTTGGGTTCGACAGTGAGGTCTGTCCTTACAGTAACAGTACCTCGCAACCGTCCGCTAATTACATCTGATCTGACACAGGGGTACATGTGATCTAGCCTCGGAATCTTGCCTTAGATATCGCTCTATTGGCGGCCATTTACCCTGGTTCCCGTGTGGGCAACATTATTGAATACCGACTGTGCAATGTGCAACCTGGTGCCACAAACTATCGAGTCGGTGCATAGTCATCCCTGACACCCGTAGGTAGCTCGTTTTCCCCCTAGGACAGCCAGTATCACTGAACTATGACCCCGTTAGGACAACGGAGTAGTTGCCCGCGTGTGGTGGCAACGATATTACTCACCGACACCATTCGTCCCTCTTCTTGTGACGGCAAGCGTTCCACACCAGTGTGAAATGGCGTACGCAAGCCAGCAATTATAAAAAACGGTGAACTGCAGCTCTGCACTTTTTTGCTCGCCTCTTTGATTCGTCCCCATGGAGTTTCTTATCCGCTTACCGTCGCCGTCAATCCTCTTGATTATTCTCATTGTGACAATTATCCTCGTGCGCAGAGTATTCACCAGGCCCCGAGGTTTCTATCCACCAGGACCTCGACCTCTCCCGTTCATCGGAAACCTGCTAGATATCCCGAGTTCGTTCGAATGGAAAGTTTATTCCAAATGGAAACGCAGATGGGGTACGTCTTGCTCGATGATGTTTAGTGAGAAGAGATAGCCGGAGCTCACCCATTGCCCAAGGAGACATCATGTCATTATCGGCACATGGAAAACGTATAATCATCGTCAGTTCGTTGGAGACCGCCATCGATCTTCTCGACAAACGCAGTGTCCACCACTCAGACCGGCCCCATCGCGTATACAGCGGACAAACTCATCGGCTGGGATCAAACTCTTATGCGATGTCCCTACAATTCCCATTTCAGAAGGATGCGCAAGGTCCTCCATCGACATCTCGGATCACCTGGTCAGATAAACAAAATGGACATGTTTCGCGGCCAAATCGAATCAGAGGCTCGCGAATTCCTTTTGCGTATTCTCACGATCCGAATAATTTCAGAGAGCATATTCACAAGTGAGTATATGCATTCTCACTTCCTCGTGCCGTGCGTCTAATCTCCCATTTCGTAGGACCGTCGGCGCGACTATCTTGCGCATAGGATACGGATACAATGTTGCCGAGGGAAAAGACCTTCTCGTTGAAACTATTGAGCGCGCCGTGCACGGTCAGGCGACCGCTTCCGCTCCAGGCGCATTTCTGGTTGATCTTATCCCCGCACGTAAGGCGAATTGATGACTCACTTTAGATGTAATTCGCTCATACTGTGCCATTTCAGTCAACTGGTTACCGAAATGGTTTCCTGGCATGGCTTGGAAGGAGACGATCGCCAACTGGAAGGCCGACTTGGAAGTCATAATGAGAACGCCATACAAGAAAGTCAAAGCAATGGTTAGTTCGGGTACCGTCGTTTCTTTCTGTAGGCTCACGAGAGATAGAACGGAGGTGCATGTGGCGCCAATCTTGTCCGCGACGGCCTTGCGCAAGAGCCATTCTACGAAGAGGACGAGTACAGCCTCATTACGGCCGCTGCTTCTCTATATCCAGGTCGTCGATTTCTGCTTTAGAGTGCAATGCAACCTCTAATGCACCTCTTCTTAGGGGGAGTTGATAAGGTATTCAATTCGATTTCTACCATGATTTTCACTGTTAAGAGCCTAACGACTACAAGACCCAATGTGTACTATCGAATTTCTTCCTCGCGATGGTTTTGTACCCCGATATCCAGAAGAAGGCTCAAAGAGAGCTTGACTACATCGTGGGGGTCGACGGTTACCTCGCCTGTCCGACAGGGATCGTCTCCCTTACATCAATGCAATCTGCACTGAACTACATAGATGGAATCCCGCTACTCCATTAGGTCTGCTGACATCACCCCTCTTTTTACGTCCGAAGGTCGCTTACATCAATTCCAGGTATCCCGCACACCTCTTCTGTGGATGATTTCTTCCAAGGTTACTTCATACCGCGGGGGTTCACTATTGCTCGTCAATATATGGTGTGTTTCAAACTTATCGACTGTTCGTTTGATCTGACCGACTCGTTGTGATTTTGAAGGCATATCATGCGAGATCCCGAGGTGTACTCAGAGCCGTTACTGTTCAACCCAGAACGGTTTCTGAGTGAAGATGGGAAAACCCCAGAAACCTGATCCAAGGCCAGCTACGTTTGGATTCGGCAAACGGTCAGTAAACTTTGTTGGGTATACCCGGCGTAAATACACTCAATCGGCATGACAAGCGTTTGCCCAGGTACGTTACAAATGAAACACATGAGTCAAGTGGTATGGCCCAAACGACCCTTTATAGGTGCCAACCTTGCCGAAGCAATGCTATTCGTTATATGTGCCAGGACACTTGCAGCATTTGACATAACCACAGCCATCGAGGATGGCCAGGAGATCGTTCCATCGGTTTTGCATGGTCCCGGGATCGTGAGGTGAAAAGCCTGCTTGCGCATTGTTTCTCACTCACTTACACACGTGCGTTAGCCACCCGTTGCTATTCCGATGCCAAATCCGCCCGCGGTCGTCGAACACGATGGAACTCCTGATCCGCAAAGGCTGAGCATAGTACAAGGTCGTAGGCGTAAATCATATTCTCTGGCCCTGAATAATATTGTGTTCTAGTAGAGATATTTCTCAAATGCACCGGTTCAGTTGTTAGAAGCCTCCCCTCACGGCTCTACAAGTCTCATTGGAAGACTTCGAGCCTGATGAGCTGTACTTCTCACGCCAGCCTTCACACAGCTATGAATACGCGTGCGAAGATGGAGAAGCGTGTTTCCAATTGACTTTGCGTCCTTCGAGATAGTATAATTCGGTTATCTATCTAATCCGCCTTCGAATCTATGCTCACATGTGCTGTGGCCCAAACCGTATGAATGTTTAGTCATTCATGATAGATGCCAAACATACAAGCCACTCCTATTTTTTTTTTTTTTTTTTTTTTTTTTTTTTTTTTTTTTTTTTTTTTTTTTTTTTTTTTTTTTTTTTTTTTTTTTTGTGGTGCATGACATGACAGATGTTACAACTTATGCTCGCATCAATTGAAGTGATGAATTCATATGTCACGAGTCGCTGTTAAAGCTCGTGCGAGCGGGACTTGAGTGAAGTCCGGGTACAGGCACAATAGGTAGCTACAAAGATCTTCGCTGTGGCGCACTGTTCGGAAAAGGGGAGTTGTGAGATGAGACCGTGCGTTGTTGGGGCCAGGACCGTGTTCCGTCTGTATTGCAGGATATCTCAATAACACGTCAACAAACTTCCCTGTTGACAGCTGAAGGAATGTCCCCCTATAACAGTACCGTGGGGCTGGTATTACCGGCACACGACCAGAAATGCCCAACAGGCTCAGGTAGGTTCTGCCGTCGAAGCTCACGGAGAGATGCTCGCTTCAGGCACACCCGTCCTGCTATAAGTGTACCCCAAATCAGCATCATAATATGTAGAGAGATATCGCAGCGTACCCAACTACAACGACTGCAGCAACCAACGCACCACGTATGATGGGGGCTCGCCATCCATCTTCGAACAAAGAGAGAACCGGGTTCGGAGGTGTGTTGTGTAGTACCACAGCTATATCAACCAGATACGCCGGTAGCTTATGCGAGAGAAGGGTTCTGGGTCGGTGAGTCACCAGGATGTCGAAAGAACCAAGACAGTGTCTTGTCTAGGAGGGGGCATGCGGTCGACGTGAGACGTCGCAGTAGACACGAAGCCGAGGAGAGCGACTATTGTGGATGTCCAAGTACTAGACTTGGCAGCACGTTCGTGATGCCCCTACTATGACTTCGGGAGCTGCGATCTCTGGTGGCGCGGTCTGAATAAGACTCCTCGAGACCGCGTCGCAGGGGACCATTTGCAGCACCTTCGGCAGGATCTGCGGCACGTCTGAAAATGGTACACTGTGAGAGTGGACTTGTAAAGGTAACCGACAAACAAATGCACACAAAGTCGTAGGGATATAAGCTAGCGTCGTGTGCCGTCGAAAGACAAGCAGTCTTGTACTTGCCTACCCATCTCTTCACTCCAACCACACAATCAACATGTTCTCTGTGAGTACTGCACACGACGCGACGGAAACGCGCCTTACTCACACTTTTGCTCACCAAACAGGCTGTCGCCGTCCCCGTCGATGCCCACTGCGGCCAGGCCAACTGCACCCAGGGCCACTGCACCTGCACCTCCTCGTACGTCGCGCTCACGGTTGCGCTTCGGATCATCATGCTCACAGATTTCCAATAGCTGCACCTGCCACGCCGGCGCGTGCACCTGCAAGCAGTGAACGCTAGGCTAGCCTTCCGGCGACGTCGGTTTTGCTCACCCTCTGGATTCATCGGCTCGCAGCTCGCGGCCTGCAGTACTCGGAATGACGTGTTTGGGCCAGATTGTACAAGTAAATCAAATAAGCCGAAATGTATATGAATGTGAACCACGAGAACATACGAACGGATGGTTCATTGTGTGAGCCTGCCCACGTGTCCGCAGTACCTACTTGACAACGGTAATGGTGCATCTGATTATCATATCAGCACGGTCAAATCGATATCCAGATGGTTTCTGTCCGACTCTGTCGCCCCTGCCAGTCCGTATGACTCTGAATTTGCAAGTTCAAAAAGATGTCAGACGAAACATGCGTTCTGCCTCGTTTCTCGTATTCTTTTTTTGAGCGATGATCCCGCTCCGAGTTTCGAAGCTACAAAGAGAAGAAAAACATGTGAGTGATGCTGACAGAAACCTGTGCGGTCGACAGTGTGAAGATTGGTGGGAAAGAGACATGAGAGGGCGCTTGCCCATGCCGAAGAGACGGCAAACGCCACAAAGTTCTATCCCTAAATTGGCAGTCAGGCCGCTGACGCTCAGACACGACGCGTGAACCTGTCAGATGGGCGCGCTAATGATATGTCGGGATCGTTCCGCCTCGGCCATACAGAGCGCGCTTCGACATCCATCTGAGGCAGAGCGCGCGACGTCCCATGCAGAGCGCGCGACGTCATGCAGAGCGCCAAGAAGGAAAATTCAAGGCTACATGGGCACAGAGCTGCACAGAAAGCACATTATTCAAAACAAGGAGAGTCAGGGGGTGAGGCCTATGGCAGACTTTGAATAACGCGAGATTCGAGAGTCAGCGGTTATTGCTTGGGCAGCTGCGCAGAAAGGTCAGAACAATGGGACCTGAGTCGTGTGTGAGAAGCTAAGCACAGTATGAGTCTCGATGTCCTATGGTTTAACTGTGTGTGAAGCTCACTCTTAAACCCCGATACGAGAGTGGAGGACATCGCGCGGTGAATCGTGTTCAAATCAAGAGCGCCCGGGCGCAAAATGTGAAGGGCAGAGCGCTAGCTGTTGATTGAATCACCAATGTGTTGCCGAGCAATTGGCAGTCTGAGTTTAGGGAGTGAGGCTCATGGTGATCGGGTCGTAGAGGTGATAGCGGCTGAGCTGAGGGGACCATATTTTTGAGATGGGCTCTCAAGCGCATTATATCGTCATAGACAATAGCTTTGGTGTTTAAAATATGTAAGAGTCACAGGGACCATTTGGCGGGGGTACGAGTAAGCACACAAGACGAATGTACATTGCGGTAGTCCATTTCAGTGTCCGAAATGCCAAAGGAGTCCGTATCACGTCAACGTTTGCTTCGGCCGTTTTGAGACGTGTCCATGGGAGGCAGTCTCAATCCAAAGCCAACCCATCCAAAGGGGGTTGAAGGATGACGTTGTAGCACTCGTCAAAGACGTAAGCACCATATAGTTGTCCGCCGTGGCCTTCCACACAATGTTGACCTGCGCCGTGTGCTGTTTGACTGTCGGAACCCCCGCTCTAGTGGCGTGGCAGAGCCAGAGTAGTCGGTCGTACTTCCGTTTCTTTCAACGCGAGTTGCGCGGAAGCTTCCGTGCGCCGCAGACCGGTGCCTCGCCCCTAATACAGCCTGGTTGAGCATTCGCAATACGAGCCGGGTGAAACAAGAAGAGTACGCACCACGCCACAGAAAGGTCCGAGGGTGGTGTGGGGATGTTGCCATTGCGTCGGGTGACGAATGACACAGGACACTTCCTGTCCAGCCTGAGGTGCACCACTACCTAGTGCGTCGAGGGCCCACCGTTGCTGTTGCACACAAAGAACCGTTGCTCGATGAGCTGAGAGGGTGGGTGAATCAGTCATACGAGGTCATGAAGCGTACGTACTACTATTTTCTTAGATTGACACTCACGAGGAAAGAGGGCAGTGAACGACATCCGAGATCACCATGATGAACACGAAGCCCGTCGATTGCACCAAGGCCTCGCCCCCCAGCACGAGCGGTGCTCACCGGTATCGTTGGTGTTAGGATTGGAGACGTTGTACGCCGCGAGCGTGAAGTTGTATGCCGTATCGAAGGCCCGAGGGCCCAAGGCTTGCGCAAACGGAGTTCGCGGCAGAGGCTGCGTGCAGGTAAAGGGCGCGGCGGAGGCTGCGACAGCCAGCAGAGAGGATTGCATAAGTGACGGAGAAGGATCATAGACGATGATTAAGTTGAACGAGGGTGAGAGGCGTGAGCGAGTGATGTGGTCGTTCGCGATGGTGTCAAGAGGGCACCTGACTGAGTGGAGAACGCAAAGGGTACAAGGAGTAATGGGGCAACCGCCCCCACCACGGCTTAATACATAAGACCCGGTAGTATCGGCCTTAAATTAAGCGCCATGACGGTCAGCTGCTGCCACGCGCCTGCATCCGCCCATCATGTGCTCCCCATCACCTGGGCGATGCAGGCGGAACTGCTTTGAATCTGGACCGCGCCGCGGATGGCTTGATGCGGGGATACACCATCGCAGGAGACTCGTGGGTAGTAATGCGCGGGATCATGCAGTGTAGTCGCTGTAGCAGACGAGGTAGGCAGTGACGAGAGGGTAAGCGGCAGGGACAAATCCGGCCGACGTCGGGGAACATCGCATGTGCGGCTATCAAACGCCACGAAGCTGATGACGGCGCTTCATTCTCTCCTGGGTTGTTGTTCCGCATTTACATCATCTGCGTGCAATGGTAGCTTACGCACGTTTTCGCAAGGCACTCAATCGCGACGCTTCCCAGTTTTTCCCATGTACTGACTTGCCCAGTCAAACCCAGGCATAACTCGACTTCATCTCCGTCGTCTTCCCCAGCTCGAGTCAAGTTCTACTCGGCATCGTGCCCTCACCGTGCGTGCGCGCCCCACAGGTTCAAGTTCTCGAACCTGTGGGGGCGACGGTTTTTTACAGCGAGTTGTAGAACATAAGACCGCTTTTCCGGCATTTGAGCCATTTTGATATTTGTTTACATTCGGAGCGGTGCGGAGCCGTGCCACCATATTAGATCACGATAAATCTGAGATCTTCGACGTACCCTCCCAGGCTGACCTAGCAGCACCGCATATGCCGGTCTACACCCCATGCCTAGTATTGAGAGCTTGATCCTTGGCTGATTCAGTTATGTCTCTAACACAAAAAGTTGAAAAGACAAATTTAGGCCTATTGTTGTATGTGGGCTACTACAGTGTGAGATATACCAAACTATTTGCTAAGACCTACGACGAAGCATATTGAGAAGAGAGAGGCAATAGCGTGCGGTTTGATGCTGGGTACGAGAACAGAGCTGGTTGCTGGTAGTTAGTGTGCCGCAATGCAGCGCCGTGTAGGGCCGGGGAGCGCAGAGTTCGCACATCACCGCCCGCTCCAAGGACAAACAAATATCAAACAAAGGCTCAAATGCCGGAAAAGCGGTCTTATGTTCTACAACTCGCTGTAAGCATCTCCCGTCAATATGAAGCGGGCACCGGCCCGCCAGGATGCCCTCCAGATCCTGGCTCGCCGGTAGAATGGTCGGGTAAAGCGATCTGGCGGGAATGGAATGGTGAGGTGCGTCATCGTCCTCCTCGGCACACGAGCCGACAAATAAAACTTGGGCTGCAATGACGAGTTCATGTCTAAGTCTGAGTGATCCACTTGCGATCTATGCCCCCTCTAATCATCTAGAATGCATCCACGACGCTACTTTCGAGCACTGTTGCGCAGAAATTAAGGGATAAAAAGGTAGTGGCAGAAATTAAGGGAAAAAAATAAGATACAGAATACATATCAGATAATATTATGGGTAATATGATGTGAGTTCGAGACAAGAATTGAGTAATAGATGTGACCAAGCGATACTTGAATGTGTTCCAGCCAAGGATGGAGTTTCCTGCTTTTGACGTTGAGGACACCGGAAGGGTTGAAGCGATTCAGATGAGCTTAAGAGGGTCGCGGATCAGCACATACGACACAGCACCAACGGCAAAGACGCGTACCATAAGGTGTGGGCTTTGATGCTTAGACCTAACAGTGCACGAGTAGCGAACAGCACACTGCCCATAGCTTAAACAACTACAGAAGCTCATAGAGCGAAGAGGCATTGGCGGGGATACTCGGAGTAAGCAACAAAATAAGTGTACATTAGATAGTCCGTTTCTCTGTCCAAACGATATTCAAAGGTCCACATTAAATCAATATCTGCTTTGCCCTCTCGATAAGTGCATCTCAATCCAGCCCAACCATGTGCAGAATGACGTTGTAGCACTCATCAAAGATGTACTCTCCATAATTATTCGCCCTGGGCTTGTACACAATGGTGACCTGCGCCATGTTGTAGTGGCCGTTCGGGCAGAGCCAGAAGTCAGTTGTGCTCCCGTAAACTGCGAGTTGCGGCAAGCTGCCGGCGTGCACCGTAGATGTGCCCGCCTACACACCCTTATCAGCATTCGCAGTGTGGGAAGAACAGGAAAAGCACGCACTGGCACGCCACAGTAAGTCGGGGACGAATCTCGTCCTCCGACGAGGCAATGAGGTAGACTTGGCTGCCCTCATAAGGCGCAGCACCATGTGCGAACGGAGCCCCTTTCTGAGTTGGCCATAGAGCCCGTTTGTGGATGAGCGAGAGCATAGGGAAGTAGTTGTGTGGGAATGACGCCCACGTCTGGTTTGTCTTTTTCAGCTTTGCACGTTGGAAGAAGGAGGGAATAGACAGACTGAGAGTTTGTTGGACGTGAAATGCAGTCCCGTCAACTGCACCTGCCGCCCCAAAGCACGAGTGGTGCACCGGTGGCGTTGGTGTTAGGTTTTGGAGACGTTATACGCCGCGAGCGTGAAGTTATATGCCGTGTCGAACGCCGAGGGCCCGAGACCTGCGCATGCAGGGCTCACAGCGACTAAAAAAAACTGGGTGTGGTCGGTGCGGCCGGAGGCTGCGATAACAGCAAAGAACATTGCTATTGCGAAGAATATCATGGTGATAGTTTAGTTGAAGCGGTGAGAGGTGTGAGGTGGTCGTTAGGAGTCGAGGGCCTGACGCAAGGTACAAGGAATGATACCGCACGATCCACCGCTTATATAGACCCAGGAGCGACGCTAGATGGTCAACTACGCGCCATGGAAGACGGGCAGGGCAGCTTCCCTCCCCCATCAGTGCTCCCCGTCACCTCAGTAGCGATGTATGCAGGACTACTTTGGATGATGTGCGCGCGTTGCGGGTGCTTGATGCGGTTTATACATGTACGGAGGATCGTGAGTAGAATGTGCGGGATCGTGCAGTGTAGTCGCCGTAACGAACGGGATGAGCAGTGTCGAGAGTTGGTCAAGAGGGTAAAGAGGCATGGACACACCCGACTGACGTCGGTAATTCGCATGTACGGCAATCAGACGCCACGAAGCTAACGACGGCGCTACATTCTCTCCAGGCGTTCTGGTACGTTTCGCGGCAACGCCACGCAACTACGTCGCCTCCCGTGGGCAGTTAAACCCAGCCAGAACTCGCCTTCATCTCCGTCGTCTTTCCAGTCTTTTTCAAATTCTGATGGGCGCCTTGCCCCTCACACCGGCGTGCGTTCCTCAGCATCGCACGGGCCAAATAAAAAATAAAAATAAAAATAAAAATATCATTGACGAGTCTATGTCCGAGTCCGAGTAGTCTACTTGTGATCTATGTTCTGACAGTGATGTTGAGAGTCAAGAATGGGCCCCACGACCACAGTACTACTTTCGAGCACTGTCGCGCGGGAAATTAAGAAAGAGAAAGGAAAAGATACAAAATACATGTCAGATATTATTATGGATAATGATGAATGTGAGTTTCGATCCAAGTCAAATGAGTGATAAATGCGATCAAGCGATATCAGAATGTGTTGCGAGGCCAAGGATGCGATTGCGATTTTCTGCTTTGACGCGGAGGGACTCCGAAACGGTTGAAGCGATTAAGATGAGCTTGAAGAATATCGTTGATCAGCACGTGCAATACAGCACCAACGACGAAGACACGTACCGTAAGACATGGGCTTTAATGCTTGGACCTAACACCGCGCGAGGAGTAAGAACACACACCGACCATACCTTGCGCGACTACAGAAGATCAAGCGCCTTGTCTGTATACAACCTGAAACTCCCTTGGGTCAAAGGCGATAATGGGCAAGACACGCGAGAACAGCTACAGCCCAACGCTCGCAGGCCGAGACCTACGAGCGTGCTCCGAGTCACCCGTGAGAGAGCCACCACGTCTCGCAGACGAAAGTCCACACGGTCTCGCTCAGCTACAATCTCACGGGCTCGGCGCGCTCCGGATACGTGGCCGGTCGGTGTGCTCATCCTCGCCGCGGCGTCGCCTTGTCTTGTAGGTTGTTTCAACACGTAGTCGTTTTAATCCGCGAGCCAAACTTCAAGCATGTCCTCGGTGACGATGAGACGGGCGACCGGTCCCGGCCGTCAATGACCGCGGGGATCAGACGATCTCCCGCGACGGTGTGCAGCGATGTCGAGATAGGATAGTTTGCGTTGAGGAGGCGCCTCGCAAGGTGCGGGAAAAGAGGCGGGCTGAGCGTTGGAAGGTCGGCATGACCGGCGGCCATGAAAGCCTCATTGACGACAGCGAATAGAGAATGATCTGCGTCTTCTGTGTGTGGCAGCAGAGTGATCATCCTTTGAATAGTTGGGAATGCGAGAAATGGCGGCGGGTTACTGAGCGAGGCACGTTGGCGCCGTAAGCCAAGGGAGGGAAGTCTCTTGCGACGGATTCGGGGTACGCCGGTGCAAGCAGCTCCGGAGTGATGGTAGCGATCATCCACGGACCAGCGATGACATTGTATGCGACCAACTGGGAAGCAACTCCTCTTGATAATATTGTGCCTCGATTTCAGACATGGAGGAGCAGGTGTCGTCGTCGGATCGCCGAAGACACGTCTGCCTCAGTCCCGACGAGGGTCAAATCCTACAAGTCAAAGGTTGAGATGCAATAAGAGTATAAAAGATCGCGAGACTTGCATCGGTTTTCAGTCTCAACATTCGAGTCATCATCGATGTCGTCGACTACCTTCATGGCAGGCGAGGGCACAAAGGTCATCTTTCTGACGAGAGCATCGAGTTCTCCACAGGAGAGGTCAAAGATCGAGGGACCCTCGGGACGAGATTGGTGGCTCAAGTAGGAGTCCGGAAGCGGAGCTTCGTCATTGTGCATGATGGTCTTCGCGTGAGACTAGATATATGTTAGCAGCGCACCTCCGAAAAACACATGCTCCTCACTGTATCGATCTGAATCTCTACATCGTTCATAGGCTCTTCGTCTTCGTCGACGTTAGAAAGGCTGTCGTTTGCCCCGGAACCCTACAAAAGACGTCAAGGTTGACGAGGGATTAAACGAGGTAATTGACAGTACGTACTCTCTTCTTCTGTGTTTTGATCTCTGAAAATCGCCTCATCGTCTCTTCCCTCTTCGTCATAAAACTCGGAGAGCTTCGTCGTCGCTCATTCGACATTCTGAATGACAAGAGAGGAGATAAATATGTTAGAAAGCAGTAGAAGGGGAGGATGATAACAAGACGCACTCGTCATACACCGTCGCTCGCTCTCCATGTCTTCAAACGTGGTCGTCGCCTCCGACTTGGGACCGGCGCGCGTGTGACTCTCGGTTGAATATTCCTAGCTCCAACTGAGAGGTCTTCGCCTGTTCTCCATGCAAGGAGAACCAGGTGCTCTCACGTTTTGGCTAACCCTGTAAATGGCTCTGATTCGAGGCTTCTTCAGATCAAGAAGTCAAAAATCGAAGCCCCGACTATCCCGGTCCGTCTCGGGGTCGAACATAGGCGCTGTGAGACCAGAACTCGGAGGCCGAAGACACATCTGAGTCGGAGACGGGTTCTTCATCCTGCCTCTTGAGCGATTGACTGTAGCTATCGACAAATTGGTCGTCGTAGTCTTCGAGCCTTGGGAGCATTACAGTGCACTTCTGTCCCGACGGGAAGGCGAGGGTCATGGAAGTGACCGAGAACGACGCTCCGTCCGAGTCGGAGTTGACATCATACAGGGGGTGCCTTTGGAATAGCCACACTCTGCCACAGGACTCTGCCCCAATTTCGACCTAGTAAGCTCGTCCTCCTTCCGTGAGTGCTCTGAGGAGCGCGACGCGACATTCAAGCCCCTGGCGCGTAAGATGATCAACTATGAGTCGCCACACAAAAATGGTAACCGTTACCTGTTTGGAGTAACGTAGCAAGCAGGGGCGAGGGGGGGGGGACCAAGACCCACGACGAACACGGCGAGGGCGTAAGTGAGGAGGAGGGTGTACAACACGGTTGTACAAGACATCTTCAAGGGCGCTGATGCTGTGTCTTGGTCGTCAGAAGGCGACAACGGTGGGGACGCCGGTTCTGCGTCAACCCACGCTGGCCAGAGTTAGTGTCGCGACGACGACCGCCGAAATGAAGAGCACCATAGAGTGAACGATGCCGAGGATACGTGCAGTTTGACCGCCAGCCCAGGTCCAGGCACACACACGAGGAGAGCTTGTTGAAACTGTTTGAACCAGTCCAAAGAGGTCGACGGACGGTGGGGGAACCAGCGTCAGGGCGACCTGAAAGACAACGTTGGCAATGACGTGGGACATCTTGAAGTGACGTCGAGGAGAAGTGCTTGTGACTGTAGAAGTTGGGCGGGTACTGCGTCGCGTGCGGGGCGTGTCGAAGCTGTCGCGGAACGTCGGTGTCACGTCGGTTTGTCGTTGTAAGGTGATGGTTGGAGGGAAAGAACAGGCTGGAGGGGTTGGTTCGTTTTCAACGTCCCCCGAAGCACTGGCTGCTCGGCAGACGCCGACCACAGTCGCACTTCGACACATACCGGATTGGGCGTGTTTACGTCCAAATCGGTATCTGTCGTATGTACGTCTTAGCCCAGTTCAAGGCAGAAAAATAATGGTAACGCGTGCGACACTTGAGCTCACCGATGTCAAATTTGCGCACGTACAGTCTCTGCGACTGGCTCCCGGATGAGTATAGTCTCAAGTCAACTAGGGCCGCATACAATAAAGTAATATGCAGCACGAGGCTGTACTCAGGGACGTAAATTTGTGCTCGCTTCAAGTCTAGCACCTAGATATGACCTGGACACTGGGCATGGGAATCTTGTATTCCATGTCTCTTTACGCTCCTGAGTAGCCGTCACCTCGATCGAAGAGCCCTTGTGAGGTCGCAGATGCAGCGCGAGTCTTCACAATGAGTACCTCACATAGGAAAAAAGGGCTAGATGTGCTGAAGTCCGGTTAGTATCAGGAGCGTGCAGAGAAGCTTTTTAACACTCACACCGCACCATTCCGGCAGCAGCCAAAGTATCGCTGAAGCATTGATTCCCCGGTATTAAATCGAAAGGAGTATTGTCGGACCCTCAAGCCCATTTGTTAACTTTGAGGAAACTATGCGAAACGAATGCGATGTTTATCTTAGGAGGTCATAAACTCTGGGGGTCGGTCGTAGTCAGGAGCAAAGAGAGTTCCGAATCTCGCTCCGCCGCTTTGGGCGCATCACACTCGGATTTGATGCGACGCCACGCGACACAAGCCATTGGGTGGCATCCCGTTGAGCCTCCCGCTTTCTTGTCTCCTACTTGACCACTCGCCTCTTTACAACTTCCATCTTCATTCACACATGCCGAGATGCATTAATCTAGATGTCAACTACCTCCTATTACCTCCAAGACCAAGTCTGTCAATGTGAGCATCATCCCGTCCACCGTGGACGACGTCAGTGAACCTGCGAAGTTTAGAAACACCACCCCAGGCTCGACGCGAGTCATCTTGAACCCGAAATGGGCACGCACTAGCGAATTCGACGGCGTCGTCAACCCGCGACACCCCGCCTCCAAAATGAGCGACCTCCCTTTCGCGCCGGCTGCCCCCCCTCCTTCCATTGCGAGCACTTTGACTTGAAGGTGTTCCCCAAGGCGGCTCTGGCAAAGGCCGTCTACAACATGGCCGTCGCCACCACACAAGCTTGCGCCGCGCGAGTGTGGCCTGACGAAAGGAGGGTCAATGTCTCGCTGAGTATGATCACCTCGGTCAAGCCGGTAAATAACCAGACGGTGCGCAGAGCCGTGCGGAACAAGATTAGGACCGCAGTGAATCTGCTCGTCACGCGAGATCCAGTTATAACCAAGCGCAAGACAGGCGATTATGTTGTGGAGTGGAGCGAGCGCACGAAGCTGGATTTATTGCTAGCAGGTATGTCCACCGTGGTATGGACACGCGAGGCATTGTTCACAATACAGCTCAGACTGGACTTATCTCATATATCCAAAACCTGGAGTGTATCAGTTGCCGTATGCTACACTCCTCTATGTGACCTTAGACGGGGGTTCCAGCATCTTCATCGCTCGTGTCAACAGCTCGAGAGCCAGTGGGATGTTAAATCAGAGCCGTTTGAACAAGAGAGACCCGTCAAGTTGAATGAATATCGCCCTTCGACGGCTAAGAATGTCATGAGCCTCCTGCAGAACTCACTGCCCGCAGAAGTTCTCGAAGAGTCGCAAGAATTTGTCGAGGAATTGGAGCGTCCGATGAAGGGCTCACAGGGACGAGGACTGGAAGCACTCCTGCGGGATATCAGCGAGGACCTAGCTCGAGGGGAGATGAGTCCTCCAGACACAAGCGATGTCACCGACTGGGTACGTACTCGTTGATGAGAAGTGATGGAAGATCTCACGGAATCATATCAGCCTCCCACAACCATTGGCGGAGAACGCGCTGGAAGACGCGGAGAGGAGGAGATAGACCCATTTGACCTTGTGAGCATCGTCTTGTCAACGAGAAACAGTCCATCTAATTCCATGAAGGAGGGCCCTTGGTCTAGCTCACCCAGGTCATTCCCACGAGAGAAGGAGTCGCGATCGTCCAATGGCCAACGCGCTCCGCGTCCGTTGCAGGACAGACTTTGGTCTGGCGACGCACCAAAAACGGACACTTGGGAGCGAGCGTACATCTAACCGCGGGAGAAGCCTGCGGCGACGACGACGAACCATCTGGAGAAGCTCTTCAAGCAGAAGCCCATTCTGAAGCCGCATTCGAGCTCAAAGAACAAGAGATAGGGATTGCATCATGTCCGAGTCAGGCCAGCTGTGTTCATTCGCACCCGAGGGACGAGCGTGGGACGGATTGCTCGGGAGAGCTCTCGTGCGGCGCATACGCACGAGAGGAGTTTGCTCGAGGGAGTAGGGCCCGCCCCACTTTGTGTCCCATAAGGCAGGTCCAGTGGCGGCCGAGGAGCTTGGTGTCGTGGGTGGTTCGTGGGGGCAGTCTGGGGGAGAGCGAGTACAAGGCGTCGGGTGGTCGCGATGGCTACACTGGGTGTAATGTGCAGCTTGGTAGGGATCAGAAGCATGGCGAGCAAGATTGGCGCAGTGTTAGATGGATGCTGGGAGCGGTGGGGGCGACGACAAGGATGTCCTGCAAAGGCGAAGACGACCCGGGCGTGCGCCGCCACGTGGGGCGTCTGCGGGGGCCCATGCCTGGAACAGTCACAAGCAAGTGTCCGAATCCGTCTGTCCACTTATTCCTCTCCCTCTCGAGAGCGATGTATGTCTATCCGCTTTGTGCTCGAATTGGTGTCAGTCCAAAGTATAAGAGTCGCACTCCAGTCTCGATGTCCTCTCCACCAAACAAAGCCTGCCCGGGTTGTGCAGCAGATCCTCGCGTGTCCAGCAACCGCATCTTACCCCATAGACCTCTTCGCTGATTCCTCCGTCTAAAAATCCCCTTTCGTCTTTAATCCCTTTCGACTTGCCTTATAAACATGTTCCAAGTTCAGTCCCAGCCCGCCTCCCCACTTCTCTACGCCAATGGAACGCGCCACGCACTCGACGCCCGCTCCCTCTATCAACATGCCGCGTTCGCTCGCGCGTCCCCCTTCGTACCGGGACGTCGACCGTGGAACCATTGCTGCCATCGCTCCAGAGCTGGCAGAAGACAGTTCCCATTTGAATACATCAGGCAGCACCTCGCTCGCCAGTCAAATGAGTATGTGGCGCACCCTTGTTTTCCTTTTATTGCATTTACTAACCTTTACGCCACAATTAGGATGCTCGCAGCAGTCAACTTGCTTTCTATTCCGAGTTCTCTGCCCAAGTCGCACTTGCCGTCTTCGTTGGACGCGCCCGTGCGCCCGACCTCCAACGCGCCATCCTCGGCTGCATTCCCCACTCATCTGCTCGCAGTCTCCTCGAACAAGGGCGCGCCGTCTACCCCCAACACCCCGACAGTCGCGTCTTTCGCTGCCCAGATGGCGTCCTCAAAACACCTGCACACTTTACCCGACGCACTCGCTCGTGCTCGCCGCCCACTGCGCCGCGCTTCCCTCTCTCCCCGCCTCACGCCCATCCAACCCGCTCGACTCAGTCAGTCACGCTCCCCATCGTACCGCTGACCGTCCCCGACGCAATGACGTTCCCCCCACCTGCACGCGTATCCTGCACACCAAGCGCGCAGGACACCCTCCTCGCCGCGCTCCTCCAGTGCATCGCCGGCCACCTCCCCGCCGCGTCCGCCGCATCCTCGAGCGCGCCGCGCAGCTATGCCGCGCAGTTCAGCAACGAGCGACTCGTGCGCCTTGCGCAGGCCCTCGCTTCGACCGCGTACTCGCAAGGGCGGGTCCCAGGGCGGACTCCAGATCCTCATGGCGTACGCCAAGGTCGTCACGAACCTCTGGAAGAACACGTGCGCATTCGGCATCTACGACACGAGCTCTGGGAGGTCATTGACCTCACCTACGAGATCATCCTCGCTGCGCTCAACCGCGTTGTGAGGCAGTAGAGTGCTCACACACACACCCCAAGACGCTGGTTTCGTCTGACCGGACTTTCGTTCACTTTCGTATTCACTCGCCCGTGTCCTATCGCACTGGGTGTTTCTAGTTCTTCCCTCCTATATCTCTCCTATTTCTCTCTCATACCCCCACTGTATCAGCTATCTTCTGAGGCTCCCCAACTGTATCAAATACTTTTCTTGGCTCCTCTCTGTCTTTCTAGCCTTGTCTCAGTAGTTGTACCTTTCTAATACCAGCATAATCGCGTCTCCCACCGTGCCTGTGTGATCAGAACCGACAATTTGGTCGATTGTGGGGTAACTCCAGCCTTCTCCCGTGCCGAGGAAGCCCAGCTCATTGTCTGATTGGAAGAGTCTGTACAACGTGTTTCCTTTCATTATTATCGCGGCCCAGGAAACAGGAGATTACACTACACAGCAGGGTATGCAAAGTTACAACAGAGAAAACCATTAATCGAATTTTAGAGATTATTTCTTGGCAACCTTGCTCCTACTGACTCTGCTCTTGCCAGCCTCCGCAGGCTTCTCAGGCTGCTCAGCGACCGCTGCACGAGTCCTGCCAACACTCTTCGCCCCCACCCTCGTCGCCAGCCGCGAAGCTGATCGTGCAGGGGGCGGCTTCCCCGACGTCCCAGCAGCGCAGGCGCGTCCTCGTCGGGCTCAGGTGTGTTCTCCTTGTTGCCCACCACAGGAGCGCGCAGCGCTCTCCGCTGCCAGTCGCGTCGAGCCCGTCGTCGCAGG
Organism: Phlebiopsis flavidoalba; assembly: GCA_035772785.1. Taxonomy (NCBI): domain Eukaryota; kingdom Fungi; phylum Basidiomycota; class Agaricomycetes; order Polyporales; family Phanerochaetaceae; genus Phlebiopsis; species Phlebiopsis flavidoalba. The sequence continues at coordinate 47,484 of JAOCPU010000007.1, forward strand.
CCGCTTCAGCGTTCGCCGTCTTTGCACCACGCGTGCCCCGCGGGATGCTCGACGACATCCTCGGCACCGCCGCCGTCGCCGCAGCAGCACCCGCAGGCCGGCGCCCCCTTACAGCGCGCGGGACACACGACCGTTGCGCGTACTGTCTTTGCAGATGGCGGCGCCTTCTCAGAGCGGGCCTCCTCTTTGATGACCTGCATGACCAGCTTGCCGCGCGCACTGCGCCGCACCCTGCTGTCGCCGTCGTCGGCCACAGGCACCTCGGGCGAAGAGAGTGGGGGGGCGGCTGGAAATCTGCGCCGTGGCAGTGCGCGTCGATCGGGTCGCTCTCTTCTGCCATCCTCGTCCTCCTCTGCAATGGGGCGTTCGCCCACGTCGCTTGCTCGAAGCTTGCGCGCGGCGGCTCCTCTGGTGTGGGGTGTGTGGGTGTTTTGGCGCGGGTCTTTCGGAGCGACGCGGGGTGCGACAGCTCCTCAGGCGCAGGCGACGGCGTGCGTACTTGCGTGTAGCGCCGCAGTCGTCGTCTTGTGCTGAACCGTCCGTGTCAGTGTTCGCTCGGCTCTCGTGAAAGTGGCGGCCTTGCCGCGCGTTTTACGCGTTAACGCGTGCGGGACGGCGGGCTGGCTCTTCCGCTAGTGGCTCTTCAGCCTGGGCAGGGGGTTCTGGTGTAGTGGCAGCTCGGGAAGGCGTGCGCCGCGCTGAGGCCTTTCGCGGGTGAAGACTTTCTTGGTCTTCCGCCACGCTTTCTTGGGGATGGAGCCTCCTCGACCTGTTCAGTCTCATTCGTCTCAGTCTCCTCCGGTTCTGCTGCGGTCTCCGGCTCTGCTTCATACCCCGCCGGGGTAGCAAGCATCTTGCCAACCCCTTCGAAAGTGGGTGTCGCCATTACCCGTCGGTAGAGTTCGCGGACCCCGCTAGCAGCCTCAGCGGATCTCTCCGCTCGATGTGAACATGGGACGCACTCCGTCGAGACGCGGTGTGCTCCACTGGAGCAAGAGGGAGCTTGATTGAACATCTTCCGGACGCCTTGGAAGGACGGCGTGGCATTATCGCCGCGCGGAGCATGGAACACATGTTTGAGGTCGTCCAAACGAGTCGGGTGTCTGCACCTGGGGAGCCAAGCGCGAGCCAGACGCCTTCGGCTGCTCTTCCTCCTGCTCGTCCGCCATCTCGACATCTTCTTGCCTTGTCTCCTCAGGGCCCGAGAGCCCGGCAAGGACATCGTTTTCCTTGTCACTAACATCCTCCTCTTCCTCGTCCTCGTCCTCCTCTGCACTCTGCGGGTCTCCGATTTCGGTGAACACCTTCCTGACGGGGGCGCGCTCTCTGCCTCAGGCGCAAATAGGGAAAAGCCGCCACTCTTTGCGCGGAAGTAGCCAGACCAGGGCCAATCGAAGGCCTCGGGCCCATGCTCTGCCGACGTTTTGCGTCCTCACACCATGTGCTTCATGCGAGCTAGCAGGATCGACGTGTCCTCGGCCCCTTCGAGGTCAACATGTGAGGTGGTATCGTGAGCTGGAGGTACATGGGGCGACTCTTCAACTGTGGGCATAGATTGGGTGGATGGTTTTGTAGGAGAAAGGAGGGGGAACATTGAGAGGCGGCGGCCAGGCGTCTGTCCGCCAAAGAAGTCGGGCTCTGTGAGGGCAGATCTGCGTCTTTGCAAAATAGCCTAGCATTGTCGTTTAACTATCTAGCCTGGTGGAAGAATCAATAATCTTACCTTGCGCTCGTCCTCAGTCAGACGTTCCCTCTTCGATGGAGACAATGGCTCGTCCCGCCGAGGAGTAGACGGCAGTACGAAGGATTCCTCTGCAGCCTGATTCTGCTCTTCCTCCTGGGCGTCCGTTGAGCGGCACAGTGATCTCACTCACTCTCCACGGCTCGACGACACGGACACGCCTTGGCCCAGAAGCGGTTCCAACGCCCGAAGGACCCGGCGTCGCGGTCCCATAGATGCCTCCTGGAGTGAAATCCCCCAACAGAGTATCGTACATGACCACGCGTTCTGTTCTTTGGTAGGCCAAAATCGGCTTGACGAGGCGCCTGAGGGGTCATAAACTTGCCTAGTGGACGTGATGGTATGGCAAAGGGACCCCGAACAGCTGGAGGAGGCATGAGGTTTTCTGGACCTCCTCTTCTTCGATGTCCATCGCATTGACCCTCCTCATCCTCATCCTCTTCGACCCCAGCTTCGTCCGAGTATTCCTCTTCGTGGGCTCTGCGTCTGCTGTCTCCTGGGGCTCATCCTCTTCATACTATCGATAGCTATTAGTGGACATCCATGGATTCGGTGTCATTGGGACCTACCTCAGCTTCAGGCAATTCATGTTCTTCTTCTTCCTCGTCTGCATGAGTACGTTGTGCGCAGGCGATCCCCCAAATGCCCAGTCTTTAATCGAGCTCAGACTCTTGCGCCACCCATATGCTGACCCAGAAGCCTGTTGCTGCTCACCGGTCTCTTGTTCCTCGGTATCGACGACGTCGTGCTCGTCGCCCTCGCCGCCTTCCTCCAACTCCTGCATCTGCTCAACTTCTTCGAAGATCTCTTCCACCTCTTCGACTTCACGCTCCTCTTCCGCTTCCAATCTCTCCTCTGTAAAGCAGAACGATGAGCTGACCTGATCAGCACCGGCGCGATGCAGAGATGCACGCGGGCGACGGCGCGCTGGGGTTTGAGCCGGAGCCTGAGCCGTTTGAGGGATGGGATATACGACCTGACTCGGCGGTTCTGGTTCTGGTTCCTGGCTCAGGTACGAGCACACGTGTCTAATTCTAAGATGACTAGAATCGCGGTCCTCTTCGGCTACGACAACCCGTGGGTGGTTACTCTCGACAAGCACGATTTCCTCTTCTTCGTCTTCATCTTCCTCCTCGTCTTCTTCGGCGATATAGGCGCCACGTTTGAGGGGAGAGCTGAGTCTGCGGTTGTGCTCCGGTCGCACAAACGGGCTTTTGATAGGTGTCTTCAGGATTCGCAAAATTTTCGCGAGGGTTCTCGCTCGCACCTGGGGTGAAAACTTGGGCACTCTGGATCATAGACATACGGAGTGTTCGGCGACATCGCGCGACGACGACGACGATCTGGAGTAGAATCCTGGGGGCGAGATGGAGTGTCGAGAAGTGTAGCGCGTAGTTTCTTTGGGGGGATAGTAGAACTGGAATCGTTTCTTATGTACTTCAATGCTGGAGTTGTTTAGCAGAGGCACTGTGACGGGGTGAGCGGAGGGCCCGGTTTGCAGGGAAAACTGGTGCCCCATCTACCAGGACGCCGTTTACACCAAGCACAACAGTGGGGCGAAAGAAAAGCCTTGGAGATCACGATGAACATCTACAGACAGAGCCTACGTGTTTGAAACGCACCTTGCGTTCCCGGAACATAAGCTTACAGTGTACACCACTGACGGTCTCATAGTACAGCCTGATGTTGCATGTGGGGTCTCTGCCCTAGGGTGATCTCCTCTTCGTCGATGGGGTATGAGGCCACAACTTTATCGGGCTCGAGACGCTTCATTAGGCGGAGTGTGCCAAAGCGACCGACCTCGCTGGCCTCCATGCTATATCACGCGTCTTATTCGTATTAGAATTATTGCTTGTCAAGAATCGAAGGTGTCGCGCCCCACGTCGGGGGCATCAAGCGTTTGGCATGGTGGTGAGTGTCGGCCAAGAGACGCAGCAAACTGTGTCGGTCAAGGGGCGATTTCGGCGCTTGCGCCACCTGACGCGACGCGGTTGGGTTGACCACGTCGGCAGCACGGTTTCACGTGATCGCGCGACATTCGCTCGACCGAGACGGAACCGGGAGTGCCGTCGGCCGTCGACGAACGGATGATTTCGATTGACAGTCAATAGGCTGCATAGCTTATAATCCTTACAAAGTACAGAGGAATAGGGTGCAATTGATTCTGAAGGGAACAAGAACTTGGGTGGGTTATTGATATGATACAAAGATTGGTTTTACACTATAAAATGTTACCGTACGACTCAGTGATTACCTAGAAACAAAATGACAGAAACCTCCCATGTGAGTACAAACTTCTATGACAATTATAATTATTGCGTCAATGTAGGTTTCATGGGAACGGAGAATTTCCCGCCCTTGATCAGTAGCTGTTTGGGGTTGAGAATAAGAACTCTCAGATGGACCACCATAGACGACTTACTCGTCGAAGTGTTTACCCCGCTTTGGGTCCGCTTTCCGTTTTGCGAGCACTTTCCGAACTTTACTTTCGGGGCGTACGACAATAACTGGAAACTGGGGAATGGCTGAGGCAATATCTATTCATAGGGACGGTGATTAGTCGTGCGGCCGACGTCATCGAGAATTAACCTACTTTGAGACACTGCCCACTCCAGACCCGCCGAGTGCGGCGCCCCAAGCCTGCATGAGCCCTCGCTGCCCTCGTGTACCTACGACGAGCGAATCCGGACGGTAAAGGGCGATGAGGCGGTCGATACTACCTGTGATAGCGCCCGCGATGAATTCGACAATGATCGAGAGCTATGCAAAGTATCAGCAAATGTGGAGCATGTGAGACTGAGCAACACACCTTGCGATCGGGATCGTTGTCGGGTGACATTTCTCTTGAACTTGACGCATGAGGTCGCGTGCCTCCTCTCGGTACGCTGCCTGTTTCTTTACCTACGGCTAGTCAGAAACACACACACGGCTTCTGTTTTCCCCCGGTATTACGTACCAAGATCCGCATCATCCACACCTCGGAAGACAATGAACTCGTCTCCTTCTTGGACTAGACTCTCCAAGGCCATCAATCAAGCGCGCCTGGTTGCCGCTTTCATCAGGACTCGCAGCACACAAGAATACGCGAGTACTCTTGGTCCTTGAGTAGCCCTCGCCCTCGCTCTGCACATAGCAATGTGTACGAAAACATGGATGCTTGCGCGGGTCCTCGAATGTATCGAATCCGACTTTCGGCGTGTATCCATGGGTGAACTGACGGAGGGCAATGGGGTGATACCATTACGAGGACTCTGCTTTGGTGCCGAAGGAGATCCCGAAGATAGAAAGCTGGGTTGCTGCACTGTTGAAATTGTCTGCCTGATGGAGCTCAGACGCGAGAAAAGGGTGACGAGCTGTAGCGGAGGGGAGGTGAACTCGGGACCTGAGAAGGGTCGACGGTCGTGTAGGACGAGTGTTTCATTGCCGTGAGGCGGAGAGGAGCCGGGGGGAGTGGAATGTAATGCGGATGTTCGGGGAGTGCGACAATGTTGGGCCTTTGTGTTTCGCCAGTGTTCTGTTACCGAGTAGAAACTTGGGGATTAATGAGTGCAAAGAGTATGTGGATGAACTGCAATACGCACACAGGAGCCGTGGTCGCAAGAGTGGGTGTCCTCGCTTTGATTATGAGAGTACCTCTGTGGTTTATCTTGCCAATGGACTTTCACTTACGGTCGCTCTGTTATGTCGGTATGTGGTGGTGAGAGGTAGAAGGGGTGTAAGGGGATGGCTGCGGCACCTCCACACCCCTCCCTTCCCGGCAGATCCGACGACCTTGGGCTTGGCCAGGCCCTAGTTGGCAGCGTTTAGGATAGGCGCCCTATCACTTGCCCGAACCTAGACCAGATCCTCCGCCGCCTCTATCCTTCTCCCAGCGCATCTGCGCTGTTCACGACGATGATACCCCCAAACAAGTTTGAGGAACACGAACAGGAGAGTCCCCTCCGAGCAGGCCACGCGGAGACCGATGAAGCCTGTCACGTCACAATCTGCACCAGCAGAGTCTTTCGACCTCTCAGGCACAGGCTGCCTCAGATCCCTGCTGTGAGCACGAGTGCCGTATCATCCGCGCGTTGTTCGGAGTAGCTACTGCGTCAGCTGGTGACTGGCAAGCTGTATGGTCACCTCAGCATAACGCATACTACTTTCACACAGACCTCGAAAAGATTTCTCAAGTATTGGATACGGCACTCCCCCCCACGCCCGTTAAGGAATCCATTTGAACCCAGAGACCTCTTCTTCCGACTGACTGGGGTCCGCCTCTTCCGAGCCGACAACAGGAGGCACTCCTCCCTCGTAACATCCATGCTCGCTGATCGAGCTCGATCTGTATGCGGCCCTATGCAAGCTGCCTCCATCGTGCGCCAGGGTGCATCGGGGGGGGGCACCGTCTCTCTCTTATCCTCGATCCTTCGCTTGCAGCAACCTCATCCTCAAAACCCCCAAGCATTCACATATACCGGCGAAGTACAACGCCCGCACTGGCGCATTTGCGCGGCTGGTATGGCGAGACCCTAGTGCCATGTCTCCGAATATGAAAGGGCGAAGAGGAGGATGCATGAGGCATAACTTTCGACGAATGGGCAGTGGAGCAGGACGTGGAAGAACGAAAGGCGCTAAGAGGCTGCGGAGGGAAGAAGAGGAAACGAATCACCAAGAAGGACATAGTGCGTAATTATACATGCATCATTGGAGGGTCCACGTAGTCTAACCCGTCGTGACCTCCGCATGAAAGGTTCAGGAACAGAAGAAACAGAAGAAGGATCGCCAAGACGGCCTGGCCTACGAACATAGGCTCGTATCCTCCTATGCGTCATTGTACACACATTCACTTCTGTTGTACATCAGTGCCCATATAAATCTCACAGCCAGCCTCAGTGTCTTGCCTATATGATGACGCGTGAGGTGATGTTTCATATACGAGGCTCCATACTGGGCGTTCAGTGCGTCCCACATGCCTGAGGACGTTGGCAGCACCACCCTTGCGTATAGACATTCGCATGTGCTGCGGGGGTATCTGCACGATACGACACGGTCGAGGCCCCACGGGAACACCGTAAGAGGTAAATAGAAGATCGTCGATACAATCCCACAGAAAAGTGTGAATAGAATAGAGCGTCCCGTTAGACATAACCATTGTATGTTCGCGGTCGAACTTTTTCCAAGCGTGCTTTTCGTACTCCTGAGCTTGGCTTTGCGTTTCGGTCTGCGCATATGATGATTATTTGCGGATCTATAGGTATAGTAATGGGAACAACGGGTGTTACAGCACCGGTAACCGCGCGAGGCAATGAGGCGTGCGCGCTGCTGCATACTCAGGAACCGATCCTTGAAGAGATTACCTTCAGGCTTCATGGCACGCAAGCTCTCGCTGAGATCCTCGCCAAGCTGAACATCTATTTCCCCTTCGGGGACGAAGTGTTTGCCAAGTCGCTGGCCCGCGAGACCCTTGGCGAGTTTTTTCTTGCTGCCTTGCTCAGGGCGTGACGTGCGCGAAGAGCTGCCTTCCCGCTCACGCACGACCTTGAGTGTGTGCTTCCTGAGCGACTTGGCGGACGGTACGGAGGCAAGGAGACGCTTCTGAGCCGCGCGTTCGGCGAGAAGAAGACGTTTCTGCTGCGCGAAGCTTTTCCGCCTTTCGTCTCTCTGCTAGCCTTCGTCTTTCGCTCTGGTATCTTCTTCGCAGAGGGCACCTCGGTCGACTCTTGCAGTTCTTCCTGGTCGTCCTCTAATCTCCCTGCACTGCCATGCCAGGGGCCGTACCGATGGTCAAAGCATCGTCTTTTGGGGCGTGCGACCTTCGTCGGCGCAGCTTTCCATCTGTTCCTTCGTCCTTCGTTCGTTTGAGCCTCCAGTTTTCTTCCTGAAACGCTTCTGGGCTTCTGCCGGTCGGCGGCCGCTTGTATTAGAGATGTTGAGCTGTCCAACCGGTGGGGGATTATATTGAGGTTCCCTCGTGCGGGGATTGTGACCTGCGGGTACTGCGATGTTGTTTCTTCGGATGCGGGGACTTGTAGGTTTCTGGACGTAAAATAATGGTGAGCACCTGTAAATGTTAGACGGAGTAAGGATCTGTACCTTTGGGGGCCAGCCTGCTTAGGCACAACGTCCACTTCATCATCCTGCGACTCTTCCGGGGGGGTCCTACGGGTGTCCTTCCTCAAAAAAAAAACGCTGTTCCCACACATCGTAGTCACCACTTTGCTTAGCTGCCTCGCTCAGTTCCAATAACGCCATCTGCCCGAGCCTAGTTCCGTCTCGGGTCCATAACGGCATTGAAAGTGCCCTCTCCGCATCTTCTTGCCAATTCTGAGTTTAGCCTCTCCTTCTCTTCGTGAGTGATCTTTTTGCGTCTTTCAACGACGAGGTAGAGTGGTACGAGAGGATATCGCCGGGACTGCAGATAACAAGCCGCTGTGCGAGATCCGAATCCGTGCGGAAGAAAGTTGCGACGAGCTAAAGCTGGAAGGCCCTTATGGCTTTGCGACACACTGGAAAGCAGAAGATATAGTAGCGTATCATGAGGAGAAGTTACAGAGACTTACCCTTGTTCGTCGCCCGTAAGGTCTACTTGGAAGAGATTTCGTCTCGTTCCTTCTTTTGGTGAAGCACAGAGCTTTTAGATGCAATGAATAGTCATTCCCATCCCTCAATAAGACCACAAAGCAGCATTTCAAGCTAGAAACTTAACCCTGTTACCCTCTCCTCAACTCGCGCTCTGTCCAGACCCTCCTCGACTGCAATCAATGTCGATGTTCTTCCTCCATGGCGTTTCTTGCCTTTTGCGACTCGACTGTGTCCCGCTGCGAGGGCGCACCAACGAGGCAGATGTTTGTGTTCTGTTGCTGTTTTTCACGCCGGAAGGGGAGCAAAAGCTGTAGAAGTAGAGAGGCCTTTTGAGAGCCTGTAAGAGAGGCAACCATGATAGACGTGCAAGCTAGTAGACACTGCGTAAATCTCGAGGCTTCAGAGTGCATCCAAGTTTTCGTAAACGCCCAATCAAATAGTCGCGACAAACAAGTACAAATACGTGCGACCCTGACGTCGGACCGGGAAATCCTCCCCTTGGCAGATCCTGAACAGTGATGAAAGGTTTGTGTATACCTTAGACAGTAATCATCTTATGAGCTTTAAGTTAATAATGAGCGTAGTACCTCTCCACGTCACTAAGTACTCGTACATTTGAGTGTACATTACTCAACCGCGGTCCAACAAACGTACTACTTATCTTAAATCTTGGGCTGCGGTGGAGGTGGTCCTATCCTAGGGGCTGAACCTCCGTAATATATCTGAAAAATAATTCTATGTCCACGTCTCATTTAACATACACCGTATTCAGAGAGTACGTGGAGTTGTTGTAGCGAGGATATAAACAGTATGCGAATATAATGAGGGCAAACACGCGCAAATAAATACTGCGGCTGGCGCCCGCTCGTCTGAGCTGATAGAACTTTGTGGGGCTGCAGCCTGGTATTGCCGACAAAGTGCGAGTACGTTAAATGGCGAAGACGGTTCTACGGGTCTGGGTGATTCTATGATTAAGTAGTTACAGTAGAAGAAATGTAGAATACCCATCGAATCCGATCGAAGAGCTGTCGCACAACTCACAATGGGCGAGCTAGCTTTCTAATCAGCGCGAAATGACACCCCATACTTAAAGGAATCAGAATGATGAACTTTTAGTGCTGCCAAAGAAAAAGGATTACGCCGAGGACGACTCGCGACGATTTGGAATGGCTAGCGGGGAGCAAAGACGCCTTCCCTGTAAAAGCTTCCCGTTGACAGCGTCACAAAATGTATTTTGACAGAACTTTTTCTCCTCATGGCAAGACTCTGCCTATGGCCCGAGTGACTCCCCATGCGAATCCTCCAGACTGAGGACCCGTCCAGCCCGAAGTCGCTAACAGGGATGCGGGAGATGTGACTTGTCGTCGTGTTGGAAACGATTATCCGAGTCAGCGCGCCGAGGGTACTCGCGATATCTTGGCGGCAGCTGCGCTGCTCTTGTGTTTCTGGGCGTCAGCGGCGAGCGCGTCAGCCCTGACCGGAGCCCGGCCGGACATCAATAACGGAGAGCAAAAAGCCGACAATTCAGATAGGACACTTGCACAAAACTGGTTTGTCTTGCAGTACCTCAGTTGGGTTATGGTTAACACGAGGCTTCGGGTGGCAATGGGGCAGTGTAGCTACAATTGAGATCAAGCGATGCGCCCTTGTAGAACCTTGTGGGAGGTCGCATCAATGCCGTAAATAGTTAATTTCGGCGCGGAGGAACTACACTTCCTTCCTTTCTTGGAACAAAAGACGCTCATTCCGGATGTGCCAAGACGAGGTACGCTTGCCGCCAGCTTGCCGCCGCAACATAACATTGTGCACCGACATCAACCGCTGAGAGGTCCTGAGGATCAGGTCATAGTAGAGGTATATCATTTCTAATTCTTGTGTGGCGACGGACCTGTCGACTTTCCCCGCATTCGCCCTTCCCCCGCGTTCGACATGCTCCCCAGTGCCTCCACGCTCGTTTTTCTGGCCACAGCGACACTCAGCATCGTTCCCGCCGTCCATTCTCTTACTGGTTACGCCAATGACATTTCTCAACCCTACGGACATTCTGAACCACAACTATACCAACACTCATCTCGCTCAACAGACTATTCTAGCATGGGCTTCCGACACTACGGACGGGGCGCCCTGGAGTACGTCGTGTGACACCTAACTCTCACTACATCGCTCATGCTTCTCGTTACCTAGCTGTTACGAAGAAGCTTTCAATCCGCCCTCTGGAGACGCACATGATTATATGAGTCTGGCTCCTTAGTGAGTTCTATATTACCCTCGTATAGATGTAGCCTGACTTGCACAAGTCGATGGCCCGACTGCTCAAACGTCCACAACACCACTGCCCTGACGGCCCAAGAAGGTGAGCACCTTCACTTCAAACTTTGATATTCAGCTGAACGTTCGCAGTCTGGCAGCAGTGCAACTACACCACAGTAGACGGAAAGCTCAACGCCGACAACCGTGTCGTCAACAACATAGGCGACTTCGAAGACCTTGCGGACGCGGTGCTGTACAATTCTTTGTCATGGCACCTGAGCGGCAGCGATACCTATGCCACCCGGGTCGTCCAGTGGATTGACGCCTGGTTCCTGAACACCGATACCGGGATGAACCCGAACCTAAACTATGCTCAGATGCAGGGTGGTCCGGACGGACAAGTCGGAACTCACACTGGTATTCTGTAAGTGAAGCATTCGCCCTTTCGATATATTCTATTGACTTGGGTTAAGGGATTTGAAGTGCATGTCCAAAATCGTCAGTGGTGTGCTTTTACTGCGTGCAGGCAAGGCGTCTGCGTGGACCTCCGACATCGACTCTGGCTTGAATGCTTGGGCAAAAGACCTATGTTCAATGGTTGACCACTGCGGATATTGCACTGCAAGAAAAAGCGGCTACGAAGTAAGTCCGTTCAACAGCGAGTTCTCACGTTTTGAAATTCATACCATCTAGCAACCACGGCTCGTTCTACTACAATCAATTGGCGGCCATCCAGGTCCTCCTCGGAGACAGCGCAGGTGCACAAGCCACCATTGAGAACAAATACTTCAATGGCATCTACCTTGGGCAGATTTCGGCTAACGGGGATCAGGTGAGTGTATGCTGGACTATTTCAACGAAGACTCACTAAGCGATGCCAATTAGCCTCTCGAGTCTGCTCGTACCCGACCCTATCACTATCCGCGCTTACAACCTGGCTGCTATATGATCGTGAGTGACGTATTTTGACTCTCAAACCATCAGCTTCACGAGATCTTCACGGACAAACGCCAAGATCGGCGAGTACGTCGGAATCAACGTCTGGAACAAGACCACCCACCGCAGGCGCGACGATCAAGACCGGCGCTCGACTACGCCATGACCATCGCACCCGGCTCAGAGAGCGACTACGCGGCAGAACTGTACCCGAACATCGCCGCCTGTAAGTCGGGGGGGGGGTGGCCGCCAAGTACGGCGACGCGGACGGCAAGTATGCCGCGTTCCTCGCCAAGGCCGAGGGCAACGGCTACGTCAAGGACGCGAGCTTCTACTGGAACCCAGCCGTTCGACGACTCGGGCTTTGACGTCGCGGGAACGGTCCCCTCGGGCGCGAGTGGTAGCACATCGAGCCCAGCAGCGCGACGTCGTCGGCCGCACATGTGCCAAGTCGACCGTCGGCACCAAACAGGAGAAACTACGCTTTCCGTCTCGGCTTCGAGTCGTGGAGGGCCTGGGGCATGCTCTACGGAGCTTGTGGCTGTCGTTATGGTGGCCTCTTTCGCAGAGTTCCTGTGAGCTCCTACCTATTTATCACGCCCTAGACACAGCGTAGAACGCTGTTATTGTCACATACCACCACTCGGGTGTGTCTCTCTATTTCGTTCTTCGCATTGCTACTTCGTATCATCGTCTCGTTTTTGTTATCTTACTTTTGTCAGACTATGGATGTAACCTGGGTAAATATGTGAGATATTATGAATAAGTAATGGTCACAGTGGGCTTAGAAATTACTACAACAACACAAGTATAAAGCACAGTCCGCGAGTAGCGATGTTCATAGTTCGGGTCCAATGTTAAATAAGAACTGCAATGTGACGTTAGCCGGCTCGATCCAACCGTCGTAAGGAAAACGTACGATCCTGCAAATGGCTTTGTAGTATACTGTCTTGGACTGTGGATAGAGTGATTAACACACAGGTGGCTAGGTGGATTGGAATAACCTTACTAGACGCAAGTGTGGCAGAGGTCGCATCAGTATCCTGTCCCTTCGTCAGCCTGGATGGCATAGCGAAAGAGAAGAAATCAACGCACAATGACACTTGTAAAGAAGGCATAGAAAATTCCGAGATCTCGGCGAGTATTCTCTCATGTAGTCTCTGAACTTGTCCTTAATATCTGTGAACGCGCGACAGTCTAGCACGCCGTCCCATGAAAGTGCCGACGAGTACTCACACTTCGAAAAGGCGGGGACGGTGATATTTTCTCGTTGGCCGTATCTCGGGATGGACTTGACTACCTGGACACCGCTCTCGGCGAGTTTCTTCTGCGACAACAGCGATCACATTTGTTCAAGAACACTGCAAGTATCATGAGATCTCAATATGACGAGCTTGAGACCGTAGGGACGTACAGATGATGGTGCAGTCCCTCCAACAGCTTTGAGCCGATGATAGCCTTCCACAGAATGACCGAGTCCTTCAGTCGATTCACTCGGCGGTCTTCATCAAGCTTCTCGTCGAAACAGGATATTGGCGCGAGGAACAAGATAGCCTGTACGTCATCGAAGTACGGCAACCACGCGTGTCGCTAGAGTAAACGTGTTTAGCCCGCGACTCTCCGTAGGGCAGGAAAGGGCACGTACAGAGTTTCGTGCACCACCGACGTCGTATATCCTCCACTCTGTCCCGAGGGGCACGATATTTGAGGGTTCCATATGTCAAGGAGTATCAATACGAGGTCGGGAATCTAATGTCACAACGACTTACTAGATCTCAGGAATGGTATGCGATACTCTTGTACCCCCACTGTGCGCAGACAGACGAGCACGAATCACATCATCGTCGATTGGCTCGTAGCTTCGAGACGCAATCCTGGGGATGTTGTCAAGGAAGCTGCGTGCCGTAAGTATCAAGTCGAGAACAAATGTCAGCCCCATCACGCACTATTCGGCAGAATCCTCCGAGCGTGATTCTTTGTCTTCGAAGCAGTTCGCGAACACAATCATCATGCCAAAGCGCAAGCATGTCGTCTCGCAACCGGCAATGACGTCTGTGACGTCGTGGCTCATTGACATCGGGCGTGCAGAGCTGTGCTCGACGTCGTTCTGCACAGAAGACTTCCACGCGTAGTGTGATCGGACCGCGAATTCTTGATGCTTTGCAGACACTGGTGACTGACCGGGATAGTCGAACGGAGTCGCCACAAGAGATGAATAGTCTCCAAGCAGAGACGAACTCGCGTGATCTCCTCGGAGGCCGCACCAAGAAGTTTTTTGAGATCATCTTCAACTCGACGTAAAGGCCCTAGGGGCGAAGCTTAAGTGACTTGTGTGCTTCCGTAAACTGAAGGGGCTGATGTGGCAGCGTGGGGGATAGAGGCGTGGTCGAATTAGGGAAGTCGGGGGTCGTCCTGGCTGGCTGTCTGGAGAGAAATGTGGTGTCGAGAAGGAATAAAATACGGCAAGGAGTGTATTCATGGGTGGGAGAGCCGGACTTTGCCTCGGCCAGAGCAGAAGCAAGTACCCCGAGCATCGTTGTTGATGGCGCGCACCAGATTTAGCTGGACGATTACTCGCCATGAGCTGCGCTCCTGGTGCCAGACATCCGGCGCATGTATCATTTGTATGTCTTCTTGTGGGGGTTATGTTAGTACATCTCGCGGACTATGCGCGGCGAACTTACTCTTCAGTGTTGTAGATTTACCTAAGTCCATGCTCAGCGGAGTGATTCGATCAAGAAACCTAAAGACATACCGCTCCGCGCTCTGCCCAAGCAACAGCATCTTCAGCACCTTTTGATTCTTGAGCGCGTCACGTTCCCTCTGGATCACAGCGTCGATCCCCTCACTGACCCGTCGGGCTTCTGCTTCCCGTTGTAGACGTAGCTCGCGCTCGTCATGTGTCTCGTTAATGGGGGGCGTGAGCAACACTGAGAGTGGGTCCTCGTCTGGCCTGCGCGGTACAATCATTCCGGGCATTCTGGACTAGGCAGCGGCGGCGCCGAGGGTGCGCGGAACGTGCGCGAAACGGATCGGGCGAGCGTCGGGAGGGCAAAGTCAAAGGAAATGAAGAGCGGGCGAGCTTCTGCCTTTAAAGCGTTGATATCAGAGGCTTGACGACCAGACAGGCTGCCGACTGTCCGACAGATCTTTGGGCGCCAGAGAATGAGCCAATGATTTCGATTAGTACGGGGAACAGCCGAGAGGTGTGTGTGTGTACCGCCGGAGAAGCACGCTGGATGAGATTTCTGGTGCCTAATGCGAGGGGGCATGCAGCGGATCGCGAAACGGCAAGAGGAAAAAGACCTGGGTTTATTCCATCTCAAAAGCTGTGAGAAGTCAATAATTAATGCGTGGACCCCCCTGAAAGCGACTGTGCCTGCACGAACCTCTCATCTGGCCCTGCACAAGTTTCGGCATGGCAGCGGCGCACAGATGAATTCTATCAGAACTGGAATCCCACGTCAGGACGAGTTAAATCTCGAGGTCTGTCTCCTCCCATCTTGCGTCTCAAATCTCGATGGACCACCGGCGGACGCTGCAGCGAAGCTTTTGCTGGAGTCTGAGACCAGGCGCGGGGGCATAGCTTGGGTGATGGCCAGGTGGTAGAACATTGGTGCGCCCAAATTGTGCGCCATTTTGTCGCCACATTTTTCCTAGGACGCGCGAGGTGCGTTGCTTCACACGTGGAGGCGCGCATGCCGGCAAAGATATTCGCGTTGCCCAGGCGGACTGTCTTCGCAGTTCAAGGGGAGCCAAAACAATATACCAGCGTGATTCGGGCTACTGCAGCCGAACCGAAGACATATGCCAGATCAGGAGGCTTGGGAGACCATGGTGGCACGTCGCCGTCGTCTTCATGGTCGCATGAGGGACGAATATCCGAGAGAATGCCGTAGCCTTAGACATCAACCGACAGGGTTTACACAGCCGCTGCGAGTGGGCCAACGCAGGGACCTCATTGACTTTCCTTAATTTCGTGAGAGAGCACCGGTCTAACGAACTGCCAACACAGTGGGGAAAGGAGATGGATGGCGTCTCGAGACGACCCAGAGGCGTCGGTACAAAGCGCCCGATGGCCCCAGCGCGTCGGGCGTTAAACGCGCCACGTGCGCCGTTTCGGTGAAGCGCGCCCTTCCACGTCTCGCTGGGGTTCATAGCCTGGTTACTTACCACCACCTTTCTCCTCGGCCCCACCACCTCGTCTTTGCCTTCAGGATGTTTGCAGACGAGCTCAAGTCTCTACGAAGGCTTGGTGTGCGCCATGTACGTCCGTGCACTCTCAGGTTTTGGGGCGTCACATAATATTGCATCCAGGTACTACTTCAGGTACTGAACTTTGCGTCAGTACTTACGACCGGCCTTATGATCTGGAAAGGCCTTGGACTTGTCTGTAATACCGAATCTCCGATTGTTGTAGTCCTCAGGTGCGTCGATCACCTCCTTAGGTCTCACAGGCTCTCATCGGTCACAGTGGCTCTATGGAACCGGCCTTCTATCGCGGTGACCTCCTATTCCTTACAAACCCTGCGAGCGAACGATACCATACTGGCGATATTACGGTCTACAAGATCCCAGGCGCAGACATTCCGATCGTACATCGCGTCATGGAGACGCATGATGCCGTGTCAAAGAAAGCAGGGTGAGTTACCACTCCCCACAGTCGAATGCGAACAATCATCTAATGTCACCACCGCTACCAGATACATTACTGCGAGTCCTTTGGCACAACGACAATTGATATTGACGAAGGGCGACAACAATCCTGTTGACGATATAGAACTGTATCAGGGGTTAGAATGGCTAGAGCGAAAGCATATTGTTGGCAAAGTACGAGGGTACGTGTATTTCCTTTCGCCTACTTTGATTTTGTGTGAATCAATGTGTCGCTAGGTTCTTGCCATATGTTGGCTACGTCACGATCGCGATGGTACGTAGTGTATCAATAATCAACTTAAGACGTGACTTATCTTCGTCTGCATATAGAAACGACTTTCCGCAACTAAAATACGCGTTGCTGGGAGGCCTGGGTCTGTTAGCCCTAATTCAACGCGAATAGTGTCATCTCCTCGTGGACTCTGTATACCTATACTTTCTCAATGCATTGACTCTTTGGATGTACATTATTGCAGATTCTCTGACAGCTCTCCGCAGGTCGCTCCTCTATACATTGCTTGCTTCTTGGCAAAACCTTTAATCTGACTGGTTCTGTCCGGTCGGGCTTGCAGATACCCACGACGCGCCGGATCACTGACCGGTGAACGTGATCAAAGCGGATAACCTTGCATTTAAATCAACTACACCCAGGCCCCAGCTGCTTACAGACCAAAGACGCGAGAACGAAGTGCCGAAGATATAAACTCTCCAAGTACGTGTGTATCCACCGTCTTATCTAAATAACGCTTCTATCGAATTAGCGCCGTGCGATAGGACCTGAACGATTAGGTCTCTGTAATGGTTAAAGATGGGGACAGCGGAGTCGCGTGCTCTCAAGAGGCCCACTTCTCACCGACCCTTTCTTCGTCTTCAGGCGATATCATCCCGCTGGTACTGCAATGGGTCCCTCGCCAGATCGCTCCTCAGGGTCGTTCGAGTCCAAAGAGAAGGACCCTGAGGTCTTTGCAAGTCTGAAGGAGGTCAGGGATGTTGCACCACCAGCAGAGTCTTCGCTAGGACGCTTCTCTGACAAGTTCAATGCTTGGCTGGCTTCACGGGGACTGGAAGGCCATGGGTGCGCACACAAGCACTCGCATCGATCAACGTCTTGTGCTAATGCGGAAATGCAGCATCGAGCCCACTACGCTGGAGCAGCGGACAGACAAACGCACCTACCAGATGTTCTTTGCGTGGTTTGCGGCGAACATCAACGTACAAGCGTATGCTCCCCAACCGCGTCGCCGTGTTTGACGTGCGAGCTAATCAGCTTCCTGAAGCTTTGGGGCCGCAAGCGTCGGGCCTGCCGTCTTCGGCCTCGGAATGCGAACCACCTTCCTGACATGTGTCGTGACCGACTTGATGTGCGTGGCGCCGCCGGGTGCAATTCGAGGATCTGCTAACGTATGTTGCTATCAGTGCATGCCTCTTCCCCGCATACTTGTACGTCGTCCCTCAATCAATCGGCCATACCGGGTGCTGATGCTGGCTAGTGCTGTCTTCGGACCGAAGTTGGGAACGAGAGCAATGGTTCAGAGCAGATTCTCCTGGGGGTGCGTTTCATCAATTTCAAAGCTCGACATTGCGGTGAGTAATAATTGACGCGCTGTTGTATAGCTATTATGGAGCAATTATACCGAGTGTGCTCAACGTGCTCACCATGCAAGGGTACCTCATCATCAACTGTATTATTGGCGGACACAGACACTAGGAGCCGTGTCTTCTCATCTCAACGCCACGTTGGGCATCGTCATAACGGGCTTGATCTCCCTTGGGGTACATTACGACATTACCAATATGCTACAGCCGATGCTCATTCTGTCATCCATAGGTGACGTTTTGCGGCTACCAAACGCTGCATTGGTAAGGCCTCGACGGATGTCTCGATTTAACTCAAAATTCTGACCCTGTACCAGGTACGAGATGCTCGCCTGGATACCCAATGCGGTTGCCATTATCACCATTGTGTTGGCCGTGAGCGGGAAGACCCTAGTCAGTCTCCCTGTCGAGGATCCAGACCCGGTCTCTGCGGCGTCGATCTTGACGTTTGCTGCTGCGCTCGCTGTTAGTGTGGTGGCATGGTGCCCCATCACTCCGGACTATGGTATTTTCCATGACCACAAGACATCGAGGTGCGCCCGAGGTTTTGCGCCGCAATGTGTAGATTTCTGATCACGGCTACGGTAGCATGAGGATATTCATCTATGCATACCTCGGCTTCTTGCTCTCCAGTGTGCGTGCTCCTCATCATAATTGAACTGCGCCACCGATATGATGTGCTGATGTCCCCGCGATCCAGGTCCCTATGCATCTCGTAGGAGGAGCGTTCACCGCCGCCCGCACCATATGTGCCGGCTTGGGAGGCGGGACTGGGCAACGGCAACGACGTCGGCGGGCTCAATCGCTGCAGCTCTCCTCCGGCGCCGGCGGCTTTGGTAAATTCTTGGTGGTGTGCATGGCACTGACCACGCCGAGCGCCAGCACACCGACGATTGTACACAGTCTGCACGAGTTTCATGACCATCTCGCCCGTGTTCGCGAAGGTCCCACGCTTCATTTTCGCTGTCATTTCCACGGCCATGTACGTGATCCTTCTCGTCGCGTGACTCGGAGAAACTGAACTGACCCACCCTCGTCGCCATCAAGCCTCATTCCCGTCGGCATCGTTGGCGCGACACGCTTCTACTCGACCTTCGTGCAGATTCTGAGTACGTGCTCCATCAGCGCGCTGTTCTTCTCCACTGACAGCTGTGGAACACAGGCTTCATCGGATACTGGCTCGGCCCTTTTATCGCCATCGTCCTCACCGAGCACGTCGTTTTCCGCGCGGCTCCTGGGCAGCGTACGAGGTCGAGGATGCCTGGAACAAGCCGCGCCACCCCAACCTCGCCGTTGGCTACGCGGCCGTCTGGACGATCGTGAGCTCCATTGGCCTCATCGTACTGTGTATGTCCCAGGAGTGGTGGACAGGTCCGGTGGCGAATGCCGGCGCCGGCGACATTGCGATGATTGTCTCGTGGGCGTACAGCGTTGCCATGTACTCTGTTACCAGGTCCTTAGAGAAGCGGTGGGCGGCAGCGCGAAGCTGAGCTGCATCTCCGTAAATTTCATTTCTTTCGTCAATATCGTCCGATGGGATTTTTTGATGGTCTTGTGTGTGACCCCGCAGTTCGACTATAATCACATTACCCGCGGAGATCTGGTCGACGTTACGGTAATCTTCTGCTTCTTTTGATAAAACTGAATGTCTCATCGGTTGCATGAGAGACTGCAAGATAACTAGATGCGGCGAACAATGGGGAAAGCTGATGCCTGCTTCTCACGCATCAAGGGCAAGATATCCTTGTACAATATGTATGGCAGCTTTCGTTGCGTCTCCTCGCTTATCTTTTGACGGATCCTTTGGAGACTCCTTCGATCTTAAAATACTTTACTGAGAGAATGTGGACATGTTCGAAAGGCGACGAAGTACTTCCAGGTGTAATTCTGGTTTCCCATGCCGGAAATTGATCTGAAGAACAAAAGCATACTCGTAAGTCCTTAGTTGATAAGGGAATGGATGGCTTTTTGATACCTACTTTTTCTGCTTCGCATATAATACGATTTTCCATAATATCGGTCTTCTTATTTTTGACGCCACATACTTACAGAGGATTCGATCTTGTTTTATCTTACAAGGACGGCCACAGCGGTCCCAGGATCAAAAGTTTAACCACTTCCTCATTCGCGCAATGTATATAGTCGAACCTCTCTCGATAATTATAAGGAAGGCTGCGTGATTTAACATCTAAAAAACGACGCATTCACGCAATCGCATTTTCTCAAGCAGTCGGTCATGGACAGAGTTTTACTGTCAACCTCTTGACGGCTTCTCACCAGATGAAGCGTTGGTCCGACCTTTCTCGGTTTTGGGTTTGGGCACGCCTTTCTCTGACGTGGATACCTTGATCGCCGATGTTAGCGTATGTACAACCTCTCAGGACGTTCCTGGGGGTTGGCATGTATGTTTGATTCATCACGCCACGCTGCACCCTTATAGTCCGTGGTTTTGTCCGTAGTGTAATACATATGTGGCGTCGGGATACCAAACTTGCACAGCTTTTGTGGTGATTTTCACTTGATTTTGTAGTAGTCTCCTAAAGCAAATTATGAAGAGAGAAACGTAAATTTGTAGTCAACGCAGAGCGTGTTTCTCACACCTTTCTCACGTCTCTCTACGCTTTCCCAGATGACACGGGATTAGATCGAGTACCTAACTTGTTCAACACTAGCATCCATTCTCATAGTCTCGAGATGAATAAGCATATCATCTGCTATGAATAACCCAGATGGCTTTGTCATGTGTAGCATTTCCGTCGACGTTCATATTTTCTCTCGGTTCTCAAAGTGGACTGGGCGTTGGAAACAATCAATCCTCCATCCACATTTACTTGAACACACAAACTCACATTTTTCCAACTCAAAAAATGCCGCGTTCCATACCGAAAACCAACTGACTAAAAAGCCCAGGTCCGTCTGACAAACCAGGCTCACAAGAACACCGTGGCCCTGGAGCGGCCAGCACAGCGAGAGATACGGACCAAAACCCCGCACGCCGCGCATCTCACGGTGGCCGGGGTCGCGCACGCTACCTGCGCGTCTACGCCAGATTCGCGCAGCGTCGATCCCAATGGCCCGTGGGTGCGGTGCACGGGTGCTTCAGTGCACGCCTGGCGATGCGGGTTGGCTTCGCAGCCACCAGGCTGAGCTTGTTTGGCGGGGCATCCTTCTGGGACGCCGTGTTTAATGAAATCCGGGCTTGGCGTGCGTGCGGTTGATGAGAGGGAGATGAAAATGAGTGTGTGGGGCAGCCGCTGGTATTTGGTATATATAAAGGGTGCGAGGGAGAGAATTCGAAGGGAGATGGATCCAGAGCAGGGATATAAGTAATGCGACAGGTAAAATGAGCGTAGAAAAGAGGAAAACAGAAAGATAGTGTGAACTGTAGACAGAATATGTTAGACATACACGTATATCGGAACGCAAACACTCGGCTCGACACAGACGAAACAACCCCTCGAACGAAGTGAAACAATAATAAAAAATGAGAAGCGCAAAAAAAAAAAATCCAAGAAAGGCCCACCCTACGGCGGATTCTGGCCATAAAACTTGTTATAATCCCACTGCTCTCCGCCCCTCGCCATCTCCGTCGGCTGCCACCCCTGCACATATGGCGTGCTCATCTGCGTCGCCGTGATCGCGATCCCGCCATGGGCCGTCGCGTACTCGTGGCCCATTGCTTTGCCGACACGGTGCTCGTACGCCTGCGGCGGTGGCGCGGGCGCCGCCTTGTCCGCGGGGGAGGAGGTACCGCTGTGGCTCGCGCGGTGTGACCGGGGACAGACGACGCGAGCACGGGGAAGCTCCCCATCGGCACCTGCTCGACGCCCGCGGGCTCGTACTGCGCGCCTGGTGGCGCGTACTGTGGTGGGATGTAGTACTCCTGCGGGGCTTGCTGTGGCGGCGGGTGGGAAGGGCTCCGCAGGTGCAGGGTGTGTTGTGGTGTTTGTACGGGCTCTGGCGGTCGTAGAGCGAGGAAGACGTCTGCGGCGAGCTCGCGAAGCTGCGCGAGTATCGCGCGGTGTCCTCGGGGCTTGTACTCTGCGATTGGAACTCGACGAGGTGGAAGTCGTGCTGCATCGCCTCCATGGGATGTTGGGGTGGCGGCTGGCTGTGGGTCTGTGGCGGCGGATACGTGAAGCCCGCGGACCTGTCCGAGACGGGAGTCTGCGCCGCCGAGCTAGAGGCCTGCGTCTGCGAGGTGACGCCAGTGGAGGGTGGCGAAACGGACGGTGGTCGAGCCTGTGCGCCCACGACCAGAGGCCTGACCGCCGCCGGGCCCACTAACGCGGATCCCCAACAGACGGATACTTGACCTTGTCCTTCCCCCTTGTCCCTTCTCTCTCGACGACTTGGAAGACGACGACGAGGACGCCCTCAGGACTCTGCCGGCGGGGCCACAACAGCCGCCTGCTCCGCGGTTTTGCTCGCGCCTCGACGACGCAAATCTTCGACATCGTACTAACGGCTGGCCGTTGCGCGGGGGGCTTGAACACACAGTGGCGCCATGCGAGGGCGGGCGACGGACGAGTCGTGAAGCATGAAGCCCGTCGTGAGCATGCGACGCGCGGTGGAGTTTGGCGCCGTCAGAGCGCTTGCGTACTTCTAGCACCCGTGCGCCGCCGCGACGGCTCGGGCGAGCCTCCCGCGGCGCGGGCAGAGCGCTCCAGACCTATACTCCTTCAATCATTATCTCCGACCATCGTGATCGCGTCTTCGCTAGCGGCTGTGAGCGGGCCAGGAGTTGTCTGCCGGCGGCGAACCGTCATGGGCTTCATATCTCGAGCGCAGTGACGTTGATGGAGGGTCACCTTCATAGCCCTTCGCTTCGCGAGGATGCTCTGAACGGACGGCTGCTTGGATGAACCGCCTGCGCGCAGATGAACCAGCCGTGTCGTCGGAACCGCGAAGCGCGTACGTAGATCGTAGTATACTTCGAAGATCCACCGGCCGCTTGTCCCGCCATACGGTGAAGAGGCACTCCGCGGAACGGCGTAGATGGTGCGAGTGCGCGGCTGTTGATTGTGCCCAGCACCAGTTTTGGCCTGGTGCGAACGATCTTGGCAGGCTCCGCCGTCGCTCGTGTCACTTTCGATGACCGATGCAGGTAGAAGCTTGATCACGATGCCGTGTCGCGACGATGCAGATCTCGCTGGACGTTTGGGTCGAGCAGCACAAAGGTATCGTGCCTTCGAGGGGCTGCGGTGGATGTCCCTAGATCCATGGTTGAGTACGGTACTTGGCGGCGGGGAGCTCTGTCAGGAAGTTCAGACAACCTCCTTTTCGTACGACGCGGGGCTAGGTCGAAACCGACGGCTCGACCGAGTCCTCGAGGGGTTTCCCGCGTGATCTGCCTGCGAATGTTCTTCACCAGCAGGCAGGAGCGCCCTGGCAATAGAATGTAAGCCTCTGTAGCAGACAAATAGAATCCGGGGGTTACGTACTTGCACTCAAGAGGAAATACGAGATGCTGGTATTGCTAACCCTCCTCAGGTATCGGAATCGTCCGTCGGACGAGGGATTAAACTTCTCCTCGTCCACGTTCGGCCGGGAATCTTTGTCGAAAACGAGTCTCGTGCCGATGAGAGCCGGGTGTCCCCATACACTCCGAGAGGGACCCCTACAACTAGCACAGTCAGCACCGTCCCGACCGAGGGCCCCAGACTGGGAAGCACTCACATGTCGTAATAGAAGATGTCCCCACCATATCCGGACGCCGCGTCTCGGCCTCAAAGAGACCTGGTACGTACCCTGGAACTCGTCCGGGTCTCGATCGGGCGACGGCCCATCATGCGCGCGACAACGTTTGATCATCTTGCCGACGAGCGGGAACACCATGTGCTCGATGCGCATCATGGCCGTCGTGCATGGGAAACAGGACCTGCAGCAGCCATCGCGATCACGCTGTCAATTGTCGTAGCTGTTTCGTCTCAGGGCTCAACATGGCTGCAGCGCCTGCTTCGACAGCGCAACAGGCCCGCCGGCGTCGTGCGCTGGATCGGGTCAGCATCCACCGCACTCGGCTTGTCCGACTCGTGCGTCATGATGCGACCCCCATGGGCTAACGCGACCGCGGCCGCGGAGAAGAAGCTGAGCGTCGGCTTGGGCGACGGCGGCTGGAGGCGTTCTTTCGTCGCCTTGGACGAGCCAGCACCGAAGATGTCACGGGCCAGGTCGCCCTTGGCGCGGGCCTCGCGGGCCTCGTAGGTCTCGCCCCACTGGCACATCGCCTCTACGCGCCTTTGGAAATGTTGCACGTTGAACGACGGGTGGACCTTTCAAGGCCTCGCATAGTGAATCTAAATACTTTTGCGCGGACAGGGGCGGAGGGGAGATATCGCAGGATGGCGGGTGTCACTTGAGGGAACTCGGGACAAGAAGGCGGGGGGTGATCCAGAAAACTCGGGGTTGGCGGAGAAACGTGGACATGTGGGCTCCTGGTGCTCCAGGCGCAGCACCGGTGTCCACAGGTACCAAGAAGATGTCGTATGGCAGAGGTGCGACGTAGCCGCTGATCGTCCCAAAGTTGGGCGGGTCTTACCGCTCCAGGCCGTCATCTCGGTTGACGCAGTAGACGGCGTGTTGGCCGTAGAGGTGTGGGTGGACAGAACTACCGGCGTGGGCTCGAGCTTCACCTTTTTAGAGCCATTCGGGCCTGCTGGACGCGCGACTGCATATGGTGAGATGGAGGTCGTCCTTGAGAGCGACGAGTCTTCAATCCCGCCGAGCTGAGATTCCAACTCGTCGAGCCATATCCCTGAGGTATCCTCCATGTTAATGACGAGAGAACTGCCTGAGGGTCCTGACACGAGGAGATAGCGATCGTTTGCATGGGATACATCCAAGAGCAGCACCAGATGACGCTCGCACTGATCTAGGAAGGTGAGTGACATGGGTCGAATCAGCCCCATTTGACTGGGAGCCTGTAGGATATGATGACTTGAAAGGCGGTATCGACGGATTTGAGGCTGCGCTGGCGTTTGTAAGTGTAAGGACCTGTTTCTCGACAACCATCAAACGATTGTGGAGGGATTGGACGTCACTGTGAGGCAAAACGACGTCGAGCGCATCGTCAAGAGCGGTAAGCACAGAGCATATAGCAGACTATAGAAGCAACCCAGACGCACATCTTCTCGGCGGCAGCTTGAGAGTATACGCATCACGCCATGGTATCGCGTTTTCATACATGAGCCGCAGGGGGTACGTCGGTCGCACTTGAGCTTCAATCGCTTGCACTACGGGCAAGAATGTATAAGGATGGTGACACGAGCGGATAGACAAGAAAGATACGGGAGCGTGTCACGAAAGTCCTTGTCGAGCTGAAAAGGGCTAGTGCGACGGCACCCGTTTTCCGAGAAAGTCGGAGAGCAAAGCCAAGCGCGAAATGAGACTTACCTCCGCACAGACTACGGTTATGCGCGAGCGCATGTGGCTAAGAATATGCAGATAACGTTTCGTGAGCCCACGTCCAGGATGTGCACCGACGGTCGCATTACGCACGTAGAGTTGCCCGACTTCTGGGTGCTGCCTTCGGCTTGGTTTATTCTGGGCATGAGGATCCTGTGCCTCGCCGTTTACAGCAGGCGTCGCACCTGCATCGTTGGACGGGTTGTACACGCTGGCAGCATCGTCTAGTTCATATCCGGGTCCTGGTGTTCCTTCCATTATCGCCACGAGTCTGGAGGGCGGGAAAATGTGGGCTGCGCGGGTGGTGGGGGTGTGCGCCTCGGTCGCGGTGGAGAGGCGGGCGTCGGGCGTGAGGGTCGTGGCCGGCGGCGGGGCGCGGGAGAGAGGCGGGAGGAGAGAGAACGACGAGGGCAGGGAGCGACGGGATAATGGAGGGGAGAGGAGAAGAAGCACGGTGCAGGCTCGATGCCAGCCAAATGACCATATGTGGCTGGCGCACCAGGACCCCAGCCTGCCACTGGCGCCCGTCACGGTCTGCGACCAGGCACATCTAGGCGCCCGCCGGCAAATTCCTCGCTTTGTGCTACTTTCTGCCCAAATGCGATGTGCGGAGGCTGCTCTTTTCGTCCCGAAGCAGCCACAAAGGGCGCAAATTAGGCTCCTATCAGAGGTTTCGCGCTCAGGGTGACATCGCGTGGGTCTCGGGATGTCGGCAGCAATGAAGGATGCCGTACGGCTCTTAGCAGTCTCAATCATGGTCCGCCAATCCTCTATTCTTGCTTTGCTCGAACAGAGCGGGTTGCTCCGTCTCGCGCAACATACACACAAGTGCAAGTGGTTTGGATGTCGCTCGGTGAACAGACCAAGAACTGGCAAACAGGCTTACGCACCCACACCCTAGGCGAACAAACTCTGACCATTGCCCACTCTTCCCACGCATCTAGGTTAGGCAGGAAGACGTGCGCGAATCATGCCGAATGAGCAGCCGCCGCGGCAGACAGGAATCTGACCCACCACCGTCCCGCCTTGCCTCGCGCCTCCATCACCCACACTCACCACGCTTTTGACCCATGTATCGACGCTTTGCACGACTTCCCGTAGTTCTCGGACAGCGACGACGGCGCGCAACACACGCACTATACGGCACAGCAGGACACAGGGGTCGTCATCGCGCGCCCTCGATCACGCACCAGGGGCCCTCGGGCTGGACACCGACGCCAGTGAAACACCGACAGGTTGCCACAGGACGCCCTTGCGCACTAGGCTCTCTTGGACTCGTCCCATGTGCTCATCACGGCTTATCGATACGCTACCGTCGCGACCGCGTCTTTTGTCTGCGCAGCCCGCGACAATAGCCCCGGGGGCCACAGGGGCTCTCCCTCGGCCTCCTGAGGTCGCACGTCAGGAGGCCTCGTCATCGACGACCGGCCGTGAGCCCACTCTAATTTTGCGGGAGCAGCTTTTGTGTGATCGTCGCACACGGACGAGCTGGGCGTAGTGGGTGGGTACCCCGGTCTGCGCATGTACGCCGAGGTCGCTAGTCTATTTACGACGGACGCGCCGCTAGTGTCGATCATCTTGAACATACTCGCAAACAAGCTTCCGCGACACAGCATCTGCTGCACGGCGGCCCGTCCGTCTGGTCCTCCAGTCGTCTGACTGCTCCGTATGTCGCTAAATTTAGTCCCCTTACGTACACTTAGCGATTGTAGTGCAAAGCGCTCCTGTGCTTGGGTCCCGTTCCTGGCCCGGCTCAGCCATTCGTATTGTCGAAGCGAACGGAGGCGTCAAACTGTATCTTTAGAGTCTGATAGACTCGCATACCGAATTCCAACCTCAAAGACCATGCGCACAGCAGCTGTGTAGGTTGACGCTGTCAAAACCTTACTTACTACGCCGCGATAACACGATATGACGAAGTCCCGAACCCAATTGCCCGGACAGGATGATCTTTCGGCGGCATTCTGACAATGACAAGAAAATTGGCACGGAAACTTCATCGCGGTAACCTTGGCTGACGGCTGTTGGACTGGACCAAAGGAAAAGAGCTGCGAGAATCGCTAGCTCTGGGTGTCTAGGCCCCATTCAAAACTCAAAAGACCCCGCAACACTGTCACAGTCCACTCGCTACAAATGTTCAAGGTAGTCCCACTCCGGTATAAACGGCAGTACTCGTCCTCAAACGTCCTCGGGGAGACTGCGTTACCCGACAGTTTTCGGGCCGTATATGTTTGCAAATAGACTAGCACAAGGGCTAGCGGACGTAATATGACCTGTTCGAGCTCATGTACGGTCACACCCGGCCATACCGGAGGGACTGACTGGCTGCAGGCCGTCCGGAGTGGGAGACAAGCGACTGACGAGGTTTCCGCCCATCTGCCACGTGTGTGGCGCAATGAAGGATATAGGCGACGTGTGGTATGAGATGAGATGTACGCGAATTATATTGGCCAAGACACTTTGTCGACTAGTATAGCGACATTCGGTATTCAGATTGACAAAAAACAGCGCATCAGAGGAATTGAAGGCACGCTGCGCAAGAGGCTATCAAAGTGGGAATGAGTTCATTAGAATGTAGTTACACTAAAATGACATAACCGAAGGGAGCTACACAGACTCTGTCTCCTCAGCCTTGGCCAAAATCCTCTACATACTGCTTCATGAGCCCCGACAGCCTTTTGCACGTTCATGTTAAACTTGGCCGAAATGGGCACAACATCCAATGCGCGGCCCGACTCCTGCACCATCTCTGTCTTGACAAACTCCTCGAGCCGCTGCAACTTCGCCCTAGCCTCCTCCACTGCCTCCTCCGAGCCATCCGCGCCGAGCAAATCCGCCTTGTTCGCGACGACCACTACGAATGCGCGCCTGGGCGCTCATAGTGCGCCAGGCTTGTACTTCTCAGCTGCCTCCCGGAGAGCACCCGCAGGCTCGTCCCATGGCGCGGGGCCCGCGAGGTCGACGACATACACCGAGCGCGAGCGCGGGACGAGCGCTCGATGGCGCGCAGGAACGAGTGCCCCAGCCCGTGACGTTGTCCGCCTGCGTCCTCGATGAGCCCCCAGGTTGATCCGCAATGTCCGTGAATGCGCGCGACATCTCGAGCGCGCGGAACGCTCGTTCCGTCCTGCCGGCGCGCTGTGCTGTTCCTCGTCGGCGCATCCGCAAACGCGCCCTGCTCCATGAGCGCCTTGTCGCAGGCATCCTTCCTCGCGCGTGCGGTCTCGTCGGTACACCGCGCCGTCCTCAAAGCCGCCGGTCAAAACGGAGCCGTCCTCGCGCGTACGTATTCGACCTCCGACGGCGCACGACCCGCGACGACCCGGGGTTGAGCGTCCGGGAACGCGTAGCCCGCTGAACGCGTGACGGCGTGTGCGCCGCGCGGGCCGCCCCGTTGAGCGCGCGCAGCAGCAGTGCTCTTGCCCGCGTTCGGGCGCGCCGAGCGAGCCCGACGTCCGCGAGCTAGCTTCAGCTCAAGCGACAGGCTCACGCGCTCCTCGCCGTCGCGCCGCAGCCGCGGCGTCGCGTACTTGGGTCGAGCGCACGTCCTGCCCCATGGGAAGTGCGGGTTCCCGTGCCCGCCCGGCCCGCCGCGCGCGCGACAGGTGCCCGTAGTTGTGTGTGCGCGGCAGGCCCCAGCGGCGCATTCACGTCCTGTGCCTCTTCGGTGCCCTCGGGCTTGTCCAGGTCGAGGTAGATCGGCTGCTCGAAGCGCTTCCGCCTCTGCAGCCGCCACTGTCGCTCCTCGCGGTACACCTGCTTCTCCGCGTCGTGGAAGTCGTCCCGCTCGAGGTTGTCCTCCGCGTACGAGGGGTAGTGCACCCAGCGGCGCTCACGCACCATCGTGCGCCGCTGCTCGAGGGTCGAGTCCCTCAAGCTGTGCCTCCTCCCACTCAAACTCGTCTTGCTGCCGGCGCGGGTCATCTCGCGGCAGCTCACGTACGACCGTGCCCAGCGGTACTTTGATGGGATCGTTGGCGGTGCGTTTTTGCCGTTCTGCCAGGTGCCCTTGCCGTGCCCGCCGTGCTGAGCGACGACGCGCGTGTCAGCGAGGAGAGCGAGCTTGGTTGTCGAGCGCCGCGGTCGGCTGGATATAGACGTCGCCACCTGCAACCGCCGTTTCCACCACGAGGGTGGGACCGTGGGGTGATAAACTTTTCGCGGTGGAAGGCTACACAGCCGTCACTCTCCTCGTCCTGCAGAGTATATGAGGATTTGTGGCAATGAGTGCTCGGATGGACTGACCTGCGCGGACAATGGATTATGACATGGTCAAGGAAGCTCTCGTGCTAGGCTAGGGACACATTAGCTCGTAGTGCATACAATAGTAAAGCGGCAGCTTACCCCTTGTCTCCGCTTCCAATCCGTCCTCCTTTGCCTCCGAATAGCATTCACATCCAACTCTCCATCCTCCTTGCGCGGCAGCTCCGGGGTGGCGGAGGTGATGTCGCCTCTGCAACTTTGTTCTCAGCTTCTGGCCTACTTATTCTCCAATTTGGTAGCAGCCCGTATGAGGAAGAGTAGCGACATGTCGACCTGCGGGTCAACGTCTTGAGACCATGGGCAGCAAGCATAGGAAAAGTTAAGAGCGGGTTGGGAACGGACATCCATTTTTCGATTCTCTCCGCGTTTTTTTGGTCTGCTCGGGCGCCTTCGTGCTTGCTGCCGACACATCTGGGCTTCATTGGACTACGACTTGACCTCTATACATTACTGCCCTCTACTCGTGTTCTCGAATCCTTCACTTATCCCCCCTCTTTACGACAAAGACATGAGCAAAGTTATTGAAGCTGCCGAGGAGTTCGTCGAGAAGATGACCGAGACGGTGAGGATGTTGAACAGGAGTGGCTCCGCTGAACCCGAGGCCGAGCCGCCACCTATGGATGCGCCGGAAAGCGAAGATGGAAGAGCTACGGTAAGAAGATGGTTTGTCTTAATGAAACCACTCCTTTGTTGCGCAGGGCCTCTGATGTTGCTTGTGTTGTAGAGGTCTAAATTCTGCGCTAGAAAACCGTAGGCAAGTTGTGGAAGAAAGCACCAAAGCCAAAGTAACGGTTCGGGAGGCGGCGCGTATGGAGCGTCACCGCGTAAACTCGCAGAGGACGCTGCGTACGTGAAGGCAGCGCAGTAGGAACGCGTGTTTTGAAGATGTTGAGGAGACAGAAGAAACCTTGGTAGAGTATACGATAGAGTTGAGAATGAAGAATTGGAGAAGAATTAAGCAGGCGCGAAAGGCGAGAAGAGCGGACTTTTGAGTTCCACAGTGAGTGCCTTCATCTGCTCAGCAATGAGTCTCGCAAAGCTGAGCTCCATAAACTAAGCAATGCTAACGATACCCTTTGTCAGATGATGCTGACGCTGCGAGGAGAAAGGTACAACGAAGGACCTGGACCACATTAAGCACTGATTCTCGTCGCATACAACAAGCAAAAGGAGATTGCTCTAGGTCTAGCACCTGGGACACTGTCCAAGGCTCGCGGTGGCAGCTCCTCGAGCGCAATAACAGCATTCGAAGCCCCTCCGGTAGCTCATCGGTCGAATTGAGTTATTGTCTTGAGCGTGACGTACTCCGTGTGCTAACGTCCAACACGGCAGGCTGTACCATCTACTAGCGTACCGCAAAGACTGGCAAGCCAGCGAGAGTCTGTATCGCGACGCAAATAGCTTGCTGTATGCCGACAACAAGCCCAGTGAGGACGCGATTTCGACCGGGTTGTAAGCAAAATCAACGCTGAGTATGTACACTGTCATATGAGTCTGCTTCGTGCGCTTGAGCATTCTATAGTGTGGACAAGAAGAAGAAATTCTCGCGAAAACGCAACAACGAAGACGAAGGAGACATCACATATATCAACGACGACAGCAAACCTAGGTCCTTCAAACAAAGAAGGTATCTTACAGTAGGGATCTGTGCACTACTTCGTAGACATAATGGAACAGTCGGCACCATTCTGTAATCCATATTGCCATCGCTACGTAACGACAAGATATACAACAGCGAATATTCTCGCGAGCTTCGAGCGTGGAAACTGCTCTCTACAATTTTTGCCCTTCGTTATGCTCTTGGGATATTTATAAACTTATATCGACCTTGTTATTCCCAAATTGACATATGGACACTGCTATCAACAACACGGAGAACAAAGTACCTCTGAGCCGCCCTAGAAGACTTCCGATTATTGAGATACTAGGCAGCAGGGATCGAACATCGTGACGGACACACAAGCCAGGATGGAACGCGGAGACGCAATGAGCGTGTTTAACACATCTGATGGATAATGGTCATTTAAGAGACAGTTGGAGCATATGCCGGATGACGCATGACATGGAAGAGAACCGTTTCAGTATTGCATCATGGAGTCGGCATCGGGGACGATTTGTACATTGGAATCTTGTTGAGCTTGCGATAATACTTGTGATTTGGTTTGTTTGTAACAATCAATGGAGAGGCAGGCAACGAGGCAACACTCGGCGCACTGAGGGAAAAACAAATAAAACTCACCCCTGGAACGTGTTGCGTAGTAGGCCCCGTGCTGTATGGGCTGGCGGCGTCAAATAGGCGAATGAGGGGTTTTGAAGAACGCGGGGAAGGCATATGCGCCGAAAATGTACGAAAACTTTTATCACTCGGAGTTTGGCCGTAGCTTTCACTATCAAAGCCGCATTTTGGAATGGTTTAAGACTACGTTTCTGCTTCCTCCAATCGTAGTCGAGCTTCCAGAACATGGGTTATCACCCCCTCTTCCCGTCAAATGTCATTTACGCGCACGGTATCGGGATAGTGATGTACTCTGATTATCTATTCATGTAACATCCAGCTGCGAAGCCTGGACAAGTGTCGCCCACATTCGCGGCTGACCCGAACATTGACCACCGTGCACGCGGATCGGAGAAGGTGCGCGTTTATACATACGGACCCTCAGGACTATTCTTAACGAGGTGTTGACCTAGAGGCTTGCTTTCTCAAAGGCTCCACATCCGGGTTGGAGATTACTGTGGGCATGCATTGAGATCAATGTGAGGGCTGTATAAGAAGACAACCTTCTGCCTCATCATTGGGCGGACTCAAGTCTTCGCCCCCTCAATTTTGGCGTCCTGATTTTGCGGCAGAGGCCCTGCCTGGGGAGTCTTGTAATACCTTTTCACATCTCGCAGTATCCTTTCACCGTACACCCCACTTCTACAGGGACACCCGATGGAGCGGCAGGCCACCGATCCTCCCCCCCCCCCCCCCCCGAAGTTCTATAGCTGGGTTCGAAGGAGGAAGGGATCCGGACGATCGTCCGCTTTACGAGCGCCCAGGACGATTTCGTAGCTAAGACAATCCACCTTCATTAAACGGTAGTCTATCTGGATGGCTGAACTCTTGGTTAGTCTCGTCAAGGCCTCCCCCCCCCCCCCCCCTGTGAGGCTGATGGGTAAGTACGATCAACCATACTTTTTTTCTAAGGTGGTAACGTAAGCAAGCTCATCATGATGTAGTCAAGGCATCGAGCATACCATCCCCAGAAACAAACCCAGGGACAAGCGGGCTCCATTTATCAAATTTTCTCTTGTCTGGTTCTTCGTGCCAACGGCAGATGTTCCAGTAGTACGTACAGCAATTGTATATGATTACAAAGCTAGTCTTACTTTTCGCAGCATAGTTTTGCTTGCTCGTTCAAGTAGTGGTCCCAGCAGTTTTTCGGTATTCTCTTGGAGGTCACGCACGACGATGATTACGTGCGTGTGATCACGGATGTTCATGTACGTACACCGATTATGTACTCTAGTACCACCTTTATTTTGGAACGGCTATGTCTTAGCATGTCAGGCATGCTTACTTTCCAGCATACTTTGTAGGTCTAACACAATGCTGCACCGGCATAGGCATGTTGTATTCAAACGCATGTGTGTTTAGGTGACCGTGTTTGGGAACGAGAGTTCAGGGAAACGAGAGCCAGCAATATGAGCTATTGTACAAAGGCAGATTATTCTGGCGGGTGGTGTATGAAATTGGGCATCGTTCACAATCTATTATCTGACAGATGTGTCCTAGCCCAGAACTAAGTACGAGAAGATCTATCCTACCGAGCTTATCCTCAACGTTCTCACGAATGCGTTTAAGGCATACAGCATCATCAATCAACTAGCATCATTCGGTGGACAAACGCTGTGGGAGCTGTCTGTCATTCTCACCTTTATGCAAAGCTGGGTATTGTGATCACGGTGTACTCTCACTTGCAGTACGTCTGCCCCATGGACTCATCGGCTATGCCGACTCACGACAGAGACTGTCGACGACAGGTGACATTCTGTGGATACCAAACGTACATGCTGGTACGCTCTTAATTACTCGAGACCTCGCGAAACATTCCTCATAATGATTTCAGGTTGAGATGCTGTCGTGGATTCCAAATCTCGCTCGGTTATTATCACGATGCATTGCCGGTTGTAGGGGGCAAGACCGTAGCCAGCGTTCCCGTCGACAGATCCTGCACAGTCTCTGCCGCATTCAATCATGACATTCATGTTCCACCGTGGTAGTCTTCATCGTTTCGTGGTGCGCAATAGCTCCCGACTACAGTGTTTACCACGATCACAAAGCTTCCGAGCAGGCAAGATCCAATGTTAGTTTAGCTCGACTGCCGACCTCTCACAAACCTACCCACAGTATGAAGATTTTCATGTATGCCTACCTGGGCTTTTTGACATCAAGCGTAAGTAAACTCCTGGATTTCATATGGCTACATCGCTCACTGAGTCGCAACGTCTAGCTTCTACATGCACCTCTTATAGGGAGCGTCCTTTACTGCAGCTGCGTTTGCATGTTCCTGCCTGGGAGGCTGGCCTTGGTAACGGGCAACGCCAAACGTCGGCGGCCTCATAGCGGCGGTGCTGTGCCTAGTGCTGGTGGCTTGGGGCAAGTTGCCCTTGTCGTGGGTCATGGCTCTTACGACACCCAGTGCGAGTGATTGCTTTGAGCATGTATTCTGTCTGCACTAGCTTCATGACAATATCCAACTGCCCTTTGCGAGGATCCCTCGCTTTATTCATGGCCATAATATATCGACAGCGATGTGCGTTATCCATATGCTGAGTGACTTGGATTCTGTTTTGCTAACAATTTATATATAGATTGATACCAGGGGCTTCGCAATCGCATTTGTCAGGGCCTATCATAGTTCTACGACACTTTCGTCCAGATTCCTCAGTAAGCGTCATTCTCTGCCGGCCCCGTCGTTTTCCCGAACGTGATGTTATCGCGGGACAAGGTTTCATGGATATTGGCTCGGGCCCTATGTTGCGATTTGTCACTAGACAGAGCATTTCATCTTTCACGCCGATCCTGGCAAGCATTACGAAGTTGCGGAAGGCCTGGGACAAGCCCAACCACCCAAATCTCCCCACGAAGCTGGGCTGCCATATTCCCTTCGTGACTTCCATCGGGCCTTATTGTTGTCTGCATGTCGCAAGATGAGGAGTGGACGGGTTCCCCATAGCACGCGCAGGGCACTGGTGACATCGCGATGATTGTGTCATTCGCGTATCTGCATCATTGCATAGGCTATTGCGAGGTACGCAGAGAGGAGATGGGACGCCAAGCATGCTGTGCTGCAAAGCGCTAGCTTTTCGCGCACAACGTCGCTGAAGATAATTAATACAATGTATTTTGTGTACAATGTGCTCTGAACGTCGTCCACGCAGCGTGGTAGCTCGGAGCATACCCATCCTATCTGCCATTTGGGCCGTGAGCATTGTGGTAGGTGCTGGCCTCTGGAAGCAGTGCACGAGACGACTTCGGTGTATATGGTTTCCAACAATAAATACGCCACCTCCAAGTCGCCAAATTGCGGAAGGGACTTGAACCTTATGAGCCAAGCGGTCGTCCATATCTCTACGTATTTCTGGCCGCGAACAATCTCTCTGCAAAGCAAGGAAGTTCTTCTACTCGTACATTTCCTCATCTCGACTTGCTGATTTAGGTGCCTCGTCCACGACCCTCTCCCCCTCCACGGCCTTCCCGCGGGACCCCCTCCCCTTAGCCCGCGGAGGTATCCGTCATCTCTCGACTGGGCAGCGGGTCCTCACCATCAGCGCTCGCAGTGGCTGACGGGCGAGAATACCGGCTTTTTTGGCTCTATTCTTGGAGTATTGGGGGCGCACCACCTGCAGCGGGCGCTGCCTTCGCCTTGGATGCCGACGGTTCAGACGCCGCAGCACCGCCAGGAGCGTAACTTAGTAGGTGTCTGCGCGTACCTCCTTGTCCTTCTCGCGTTCAACTCCGTCTCGATTTCCGCCGACCGCACCATTCAGAGCAGCTTCGAATTGTCGGGATGCCAGACCTATGACGGGTCGCGTCCGTCGTGCTGTGGGCGCAGGAGTGGGGGTATCTTTAGTGTCCGGTGCAGAGACAGGCACTGCAGGGGCTGCGTTTGCGGCGGCGGCAGGGGGCGCACCGCCGCCCTTAGAGCCTCTACGCTCCTTCTGTGCTTTCGGGACTTTCGGTTGATTTGCACCGGATGCCTGCTGCTTTGGCTGAGATGGAGGCCCCTGTTGCTTTGGCTGAGATGTGGATTGCCCCTGCTGGCTTCGGCTGTGAGGGAGGGGGTGCCTGTTTCGGCTGAGATGCAGGTTGTTGGCTCTGACTCTTCAGGATGGTGGGAGGGGCCTGAGACGAGTTCTTTCCTGTTGGCTGTGTAGTAGAAGCAGAGGCTTGAGCTTGCGCCTGGGCAGCAGCGGCTTTAAGCGGCCTTCTTTTGCAGCCTTCTTTCCGGGTTTGTCCCTCTGTTGCCTTTGGCGTGGCTGCTTTCTGAGGCTGAGGCGCATTGGCAGCAGCCTTCTGCTTCGCTTCTTCTTTCTTGGCCGCCTTGGAAGAGGTCGCGATCTCCTTGTAGTGTGAGCATGATTTCGCAGGATGGCCTCTCTGTCTTTCTGTGCCGACTTCTTCGGCTTTGAGTGCTTCAAGTAGCGGTGTTGTGGTGGGCATAGGAGGTGGTTGGCTGCCGGAAGCTACACGAAGATTGACGTACGTGTAACATACATGTATGAAAGAGCGTACCAAGGGTCTCGAGTAAGTCTGAATCGGACGGCTTGCCTACCGGCTCTTTCAAGGATTCAAGGAACGAGATGTAATCCTCATCTGAATGGAGTATCATGAATGTTGTTGAGAGCTGCTGCAAGCACATCACCCCACCTTTCTCTATGGTCGCTATACGGCTATCAGCCTTCTTCTTCTCTGTGGGTATCTTTGGAAAGGGGGCAAACTCCACGACCGCGATCGATTCATTACCTATACACGCACGCGTCCGGGCTCAGTCACTGCTCACGACAAAAGGCAGACAACCCACCAGCCTTGTCACGGAAGACATGACCGTCGTATTCTCGGCTAAACTCAGCTAGATATACCTCATTCTTGAATGCGATGTACGCTCGCGAGGGTATGTTCTCCTTGCCCAACCTATCGAGACGCGTTCAGAATCGCGTCGATCGTTATAGCCAAAGCACTCACCGTTTTCTGAATTTGCCCTGCCAGTACTCCTTCCAGATTACTGTCTCGTCTGAAACCCACTTCTGTACACTCTGCCAGAAGACCTCTTCAGGAAGGTTCGGCGGCAGCCTGCGTACAACGGTCTTAAGCCTCTCGGTATGAGACTTTGACGAAGAACGGTCCTTCTTCTTTGGTTCTTTCGACTCTTTCGCTTTCCCCTTGCTTGAAGAGGCTTTACTTGTTTTTCGACTGTAGCCATCCTTTGGTATAGGGTATGAAAGTAGATGGCTGTATTCGCCCAAGAGCTTGGGAAACAAGTGAGCGCCCGAAGCGCGTTCTGCGGCGGGGTGACACTGGCGAATTTCTTGGATACCAAGAGCGTAAAGTTCGAGTGAATGTACACATGATTATATTTGAATGCAATACAGCTGAATCTAAAATACAAGAGTCGAAAAGACGAAAAGACAAATACTACCGATAGCACGTTTAGGAAGCAAACGAACAGAACACATAGCAGCAAAATGCCCGAACAATATTCTACGCTCCTTCGACCCTCCGAATCATCCTCCTCTCCCTCTCGCCAATGACCTTGACCAAGCCCTCTTGCTCAAGCTCTCTTATGACTTCCTGGAACTCCTGAGACGAGATCTTGACCGAGCTCTGCTCCTCCATCTTCTTGTAGGCTTCTTGATACCGCACTCCTCTAGGTACCTCCCGCACCGTCCAAGAGATTAAGGACCTCGCTTGCGCATATCGCCCCTGAGTCGCCTTTGCGCCCTTCCAACGCCGGTATCGACTAGACCGATATCGATCTCGCCAGTGACGGGGTCGCGCAGGCGCTGGTGTTGATAGCCTCACGCATCAGGCGGAACGCCTCACGGACGTCGGCGAGCTCAACGAGCGGCGAGAAGCGCATGCGAGCGTGTGCCTCGGACAGACGAATCATACTCTCAAGTTGACGCGTCGTTGCAGTGATGCGGTTTCTCATTCGGGCGCGCGTCGTCACCGCCTGCTTTGCGGAGGGTCACGTAGCATTTGACGAGCTCGTTACCGGCTTCCTCGGTAATAGTAGGGTTGATTCGAGAGCGAGCGAAAGATATGTTAAGCAGAGAGCTCGTCCATGGGCTACGAAAAGAGGTTAACAAGAGGGCAAGTATATCACACGTAGAGACAACGCACAAAGGATGTCGTGGACCGCCGCTACCGTGATCAGGAGCGTCTTCCAGGTAAAGGCCCACAAGGTGCTGGGCCAACTTGCGGTCCATGGCCTCGTCGACGTTGTCCAGAACCAGGTAGAGTAGATCAAACCGAGATATGAGAGTCGGCGGCAAGTCCAAATTCGAGGCAATGGTCTTTTTCCTGTTGTACCTCGACTCGATCGGGTTGGCTGCCGCCAAAATAGAGGTGCGGGCATTCAGCGTGGTGATGATTCCAGCTTTGGCGATAGAAACAGTATTTTTGTTGTTCCTACAGTTACACACTTTAGAGCTGTGCTTACGGATTTCGGCGGAGACGTACCATGACTTCGTGAAGGACACTCCTTGTTGCGTCCGACATCTTGTCAAACTCGTCAATGCAGCAGACACCACCGTCACTTAACACGAGTGCACCACTATAATATTGTTAGTGCCAGATCAAGCCAACGTAATCTTTGTTACTAACCTCTCCAAGACCAGTTGTTTCGAATCAGGGTCTCGAGTGACATATGCCGTCAGACCGACAGCAGAAGAACCCCTTGCCAGAGGTGTAGACTCCACGTGGAGCGATTTTGTGGACATACTGGCGACGAGATGTTCAGCGGATATGTGCCGACAAAATACAAATTAACTCACCGAAAGAATTTGAGATTTACTGACACCAGGATCACCAACGAGCAAAACGTTGATATCACCGCGATATCTCGGGTCCCACCCGCGCCAACCTCTGCCCCGAGCAATGCTCTTATTCGTGCCACCGAACAACTGCAGCAAAATTCCCTTCTTGACGTCTTCCATAGCCCAAATCGACGGCGCAAGCGAGCGCGACAGCAACTCATATACACGTCCGGCCTTCGACTGAGCTCCCGGAGGCGTGCCTCCATCTCCGCACGGCGTGTCAGACGTTTCTCCTGCTCGAGCGGACTCTCCTCCTCCTCGCGTCATCGCCGACGGGTAAGATGGGCCGCCGACGCCCGGGATGCGGTCGCCAGAGCGCCGGCGGGCCGCGTGCTCTTGTCGAAGCCGAGGCGGTCGTCAGTGCCGAGGCGAATGTGCACGATGTCGGGAAGGTCTTGAAGAGGCTCTTTAGCGTCCGCTGCCGGGGGTTCACGCGCACGGGCACGCTCCGGAAGATGCCTGTCACGACGAGCCGGTCACCCGGCTTTGACACGTCCACGAGCTCGTCGTACACGCTCAGCGAGATGACTGTTGTGTGCGGCGTCTGGCCGTCTGGCACGGCGTCGGGGGTTTCTTGCAGGCGGATGACCTGCCGGTCTGCGAATTCGCAGCGGTTGTGGACTAGGGACATGGTTGCCGACGGAAGCGCAGACATCGCGCGGGCAGCGTTGTGGTTCGTCAATCTTGCCACGGTCAATCTCGACTTGTACGGTGTGTGTTGCAAGTCAGGCAGCGGAAGAAGAAAGCTACTTTCATGTCCGGAATAACGGGTGTTGCGCGAATAACAAGACCCTTAATGCAGACAAGTTTGTCCGTGTCTTGTTAGGGGATTAGTGTGTGAGGGAATGTGCAAGTACCTCCTTCACTCACTCTGTTGAGGTTGAGCTCAATCGCATATTGACCGAGCTCAAACCATAGGGACGAATCTTATACACCTTGCTCATAATCTCTGCAATTTCCTCCTCGCCCTCCATACCGGCCATACCTTCCATACCCGCCTGCTGATCTTGTTCTGCAATCTCGAGCATAAGATCCTTCAGCACCTGATCCATCGCCGGAATGACTTCTTGGGGATACTTTGCCAATTGTGTCTGCAGCTTTTTACTCGGTGGGTAAGCCGCAAGATTGTTCATATCTAGATTCAAGTTCGTCTCGCCGGTCTGACGCATCCGCCGGAGGTACGTCTCAGTACAACAGAACCTCACCCTCCTCGGGATTATGCATTGTCCGCGTGCGGACACCACGACTGCGATCGCACGTACGTGACGCGCGGTACTTGGGCTTGAACCCGAGCATGCTAAAGCGGCCCTCACGAAGGACTTCATCGTCTCCGCGAGGTTGACCGTCGTGCCCCAAATTGCGCGGATCTCCGCTGGCTCATCGGAGCCGGACCGTCGGCGCAGAGAAGTTGGGCGCGGACGAGGGTGGCAGGTGCAGGTTCGTCCCATCCGAATTCATGTCATGGTCCATGCCATTCTCGTTTCGCCGGGCACGACGTCCATGGCGCAGGTCGGGGTCAGGCTGAGTGAGGAGTGAATGTCACCCTCTTCGGTTCTTGGGCGTCGCGACCGCGGGGCTCCTACGTTTGTAGATGAAGCGCCGAATGGTTAGGAGTAATCAATGCACGTACGAGGGAAAGTCTAGGGGCTCCGACCCCCGTGGAGATTGAGGGGGGAGGAGGACGGAAGAGCTGCTCGTCTCGAGGCTGAGCCTTTAACGGGTGACGAGCTGGGGGAACGCGACCGTCATGAGAGGAGAAAGAACTTCCGCTGCCCGCTGAAAACAAACGCGAGTGAGATCGCGCTCATTTACACATTGGTACGCTTACTCACGCGCAAAGAGTGGGTTCTTTTCTCCTCGGTGTGGTGAGGCCAACCGCTCGCCTAGCCATCATACCTGCCACAGGCGAACTTGGAGGAATAGAGTTGCCAGAACCTCCTCGTCGAGGCGTGCCAGATGCAGAGGGTGTGGTTGCCCAGGAATAGCGGTTGAGGCAGAGACATTCTGCCGTGGAATGCTCCTCTTCCATATCAGCATCAGGAGGGTCAGAGTCCGGAAACTTGAGTGGTGAAGACATTGCTATCGGCGGGTGTGGCTGGACGCGAGGGAGAGAAAGGCGCGGATGCGTGACGGTCACAAATGCTAACGCGTGCATTATTCGCGTTCCGTCACATCAGTCACACTCCGGCGCGCGCCACATTGGGTGGTAGTCGGCGCGACTCTTGAAAAAGGGTGAGAGCTCAGCTCAATTCAAGATATCGCAAAATACACAGGCTAAATAATACATAGCGTGGGAGGAATTCAAAACTAATGGAAAGCTGGGGTAGCGACTACTAATCGTGGATAACATGTCAGTCAAGCGTAAAGAGCGTGGGGGGTCGCAGCGGCGTGCTGCAAACTAAAAGTCCGTGGAGTCCACGCAGGCTACTCAAAGTACCAGGTTTGATCTAAAAGAGGCTGTTCGCAATTGCAATGCCAGAACCCAGCAATAGCATCAGAATGCAGGATGCATCCCCCGTTAGAATGGAGCGAGATGCGCCAGAGGTGCTGAAGACTGCGATGCTGGAGAGTTTGCCGGAGACGGATGTAGATGAGGATGAGGACGTAGAGGATGGACGCATGGAGGTGGTAAAGGAGGCAGCGACAGTAAGAGTGCTTGAGCCTGCACTGGCGGGTGCGGTTGATACACTGGCTCCCGATGAACTCGACGGTGTCGATGAGTCGGAGATGCTCACAAGAGTTGACGTGGAAGATGCAGACACATCAACAGATTGGGATGAGGGCGCAGTGGAAGACACAGCTGAGATGCTCGAGTTCGCGGATGATAAGGAAGCTGTTGGCAATGTTGACGTTGATCGGACAGAGACCGCAGAGGTAAACGTGGTCACGTCAGAGCTGGTAAAGCTGTTGCCAACGGAAATCGTTGTAGATATCGGATTCGGCGGTGCGCTAACAACCGTCGACGGAACAGCAGGGAGAGAGGTATCGCTTGGCACGGGGGATTGGAGAGAGCCACTCATGCCCTCCAGACTAAGAGCACCTTCAGCAACTGTGACACAAATACTGAATTCATAACGTACGCAAAGTTGACCGGAGTATTCGTTGTGGTGGCTTGGGAGGGTTGC
Source organism: Phlebiopsis flavidoalba (assembly GCA_035772785.1). NCBI lineage: Eukaryota > Fungi > Basidiomycota > Agaricomycetes > Polyporales > Phanerochaetaceae > Phlebiopsis > Phlebiopsis flavidoalba. The sequence goes on from JAOCPU010000007.1 coordinate 89,103, forward strand.
CAATGAGGTTTATTGACGTAAAGTTGATATAGCTACCAAGCGGTCAGTTCCGTCCGAAGGCGAAAACAATAACAGGGAAACTCACTAGTTGTGCGAGTTGGGTCCTGCAGACGGGTCGGGCTACAGTTTCACGGTGTCAAACAATTCATGGCGGCTTGTGGTACAAATGTGAAAACATACTTTGAATTGAAGAGATGGAGTGGTCGAGACATCGACGGGCTTAATCTGCTGAACTACGTAGTACCTGTACCGTGGTGAATTAGGGTGAGCGTATTAAGAATAATAGTAACATACACCATTGCCGTTGTATAAGCCTACATAGCAGGGACCGATAGTAGAAAGAGAGGGTGCCTCTCCATCATCGACCCATTGCACCAAGCAGTCCTGACCGCCATGGCAGATAGTGGAGCGCAGTGGGGAATTAACCTAGAAACACGGTAAATTCATAAATGCGCCTCGTGAACGGGGATAACCACGTCGGACTTACAAAGAGGGTTGCGCGCACCAAGGGCAAGATAAACGCAAAGAAAAGGATACGCCAACCTGCGGGCGACATGGCTCGATTGGAAAGAAGCTGGGAGTCTATGGGAGGGTATAACGACGTCAAGTGCAGGATATAAGCTTTGCGAGGGGTATCTGATCAAATGCTCGTGGGTGGTCGTGAAGGGGGCGTGAAAACAATGTGTTAATCTGCGGGGTAGCGGACAACGAGGTTCGAGACAACCCGACAGCCGAATATATATTGGCTATTTTAGTATTTCTGTACCGCTACACCAGCGGCGCGTCCGCGCTTTGCCTCCTTCTTCCTCTCCGCCACCATCCCCAGCATACTTCATGCGCTGTCGAGCTTCATCTGGAACTGAGAAACAATTGCATTTCATGCAATGTCGCGGTCTCCGCGCAGCCTTGCAGGTCCCTCGAGGACGCCATCTCGCTCCGGGACGCCAGTGCCTTCATCTCGTCTACCGCTGGGCCAATCCCGGTTCTCCACTCGGCACCCTCCTTGACCTCGCTGGCGGGTATACAGTCGTGCACCATCTGTCGTGCCCACACCTATGTCTACTACCCCACCTGCCGTCAGCGAGAGCCTCTCTGGCCCGTCGTCTTCTATGCACCTCAATCTGGGACCTGCCTTCTGAAGGCATACTCGTCCCGGAGCCAGAGATAGAGGTCGAGATCCAGCGACGGGGATGCAGCGACCGCGTCCTGGGCACGGATAGACGATCCGCTGCGGTGACGAAGAGGCCAAGAGGCATCTTAGGAGAGCAGCTTCGGAGGACATTAAGTCACAGAAACGGCAGAGACACCCGGATGAGCGGTGCGTATGTGTCCTCACTTTCCCATGTGCATTGCTCACAATGCACAGAATCCCCCGGATACCTCGACCTGAATAACAAGCGGAAAGGCAAAGAAGTTTGACAAGGACACGATGTACTGATCTTGGTCTACGCATATACGCGCATCATACATCCACCGTAAACTCGCGATATTGTTGACGTTTCCATGAGGCTCTCCAGCACCAAATGACTAGTCCCGCCTCGCGAAATATGTTTTGTCCTCACCGACGTGCTGGCAAGACCCGTGTTCATAAAGCCGTGAGACGAACGACGACAACAATCACCTCCGTTATCGGCCTGCATGCAGGCCCTCATCTCCGTCTTCCTCGACGATAATGACAAGATTCCTGTTTTCGGCTGGGTATCAACGCGGGTAGGACGCGCATTACATTCCTCTTGCGACTCATCCGTTGTATTACGCGTGTGTTTCGTCATGTGGTGCGGCCAGAATCTGTGGTGCGTAGACCTCATCTGTCCGGCTCAGTGTTTGTAAAGAATGCACTAATGTTGGCGAAGCAAGACCGGGGCGCTTCCACACTTGGAGCTAGTCGTAGCACCTGTGCAAATTCTCAGCTGTCGTCGTCCGCTGAAACAGCTGCTGCGCTTATGTTTGAGCGCAGGAACATTTTTGATCTCAGGCGGACTTAGCTCAGTGTCAGTGAACACAATCTATCCATAAGCCCTTGTTCTTAGCTCTACTGTTATCATTTTGCAGGTGCCACGAACCATTGCCTCCTATTCCGCTGCTTCAATACGAGACTGGAGTTGGAGCAGCCTTGCGGGTGAGCACTGTTCCTCGCCACAAATGTCTTAAAGGCATTGACCCGGGCCTACTTACGGAAGACGGATCTCGCCGTAACGGCGCTAGTACCCGACGTCCCCCCCCGATAGATCAAGGTACTAAAACATTTACACTTCAGTCGTGCCTAGCGTAATTTTCTTGTGCTCAGATGTGACGCTTGTAGGAACATTCTCTACGTTATCCTCGTCGCGCAGGGGCGTGTCATCACCCTTGTCCGACTCAAAGAAGCATTCGATACACCTCCTCTGGTAACCGCCATCATATATCTACCCTTCACGCTTCTGTCCTTTCTCACCTCCTCTGTCTCTTAGACCAAATCCACATCCTCATCAATACGGCTATACTCACCCTCCATCATCAAACTCCTCCGCCTCGGCCTCCTGGCTGCCCCATATGCCTGCCCAAATTCAACCCCTCCGCCTTCGTCAACGCCTACGTCTCCTTCCTCCGGGCGGTCCGACGACAACCCGCCGCCCACCTTTTTCGGTGCCCTCCACACCCACCCCGGGACGCCCCGCCCTCCTCCCCCGCCCCCTCTCCCCCGGCCTCGACAAACAGCGTCCCGCGCAAGACACAGACGCAGAAATCGGCCCTCGTCCTGCGTGAGCGGCCTCGCGGACCTTTTGAGGCCGTTGCGCGGGTGGTGCGGCGACCGCCTCCGCGCAGCTCGAGCGGGACGGGCTGCTGCGCGCGCTCGAGGGCGCGATTGCGCGGGGCGGGACGGAGTACGGTGGCGTCGCGGACGTGCGCGTGCCGGGCCTGCGGCCATTTCTTGTACAAGAGCCGTGCGCTCGTGCAGGTGACCGCGCCGGCGTATGAGGAGCCGTATGAGGACGTCGCTGAGCGGTCGCAGGTGCGTGTGTTGTTGTGTTTTTTGTTCTGGGTAGGGGCTGATGGAGAGCAGGTTGATTACGCTGTACCAGGTTGTGTATGATGCGATCATGCCCAAGTCGGGCCATGGAGGGGACGCTGAAGCTGCAGTATATACGCACGGAGCGCGAGAGCGTGCTCGGATGGGTGCGTCCGGTTCTGCCTTTCGCTGTGTGGTGTTCGGGTCTGTGACCGTCATGTACGCAGATCACCCAGCCGTTTGAGCTCTACTCACCGGGGTCGCCATGTCGCCGCTGCTTCCCAAGAGCGGCGCGTTCGTCGGGCCAAACGCGGCCAAACGCGATCGCGCGGTGGTGCACAAGGAGGAGAAGCGGCTGTTCCTCCCGTGACGCGGCCTGTGTTCTGAGTTACAAAATGTACTCGTGGTTTGTATCTCATGTTATCACTACTGTTTGGATATCTGCAATCACAACTTCTGTAATTGCATCGCAAAAAGTACAGTACACAGCACGTTTGTGCGTACGCTGGGCCAAGCTAGCAAGTCCATAACAAACTAGGGAGGGGTATTCTATCCGGTGCACGATCCCCAGGAAAAAGAAGAACGAGAAACACATTTTACAGCTAACACCTCAATCCCTGCAGACAAGAAAGAGTAAAAACCAAAACAGAGGGCCCAATCTAGCCATTGGTGCCCGAGCCCCAACAGCGACTCGGCGTCTCAGCCTGCACCGGCGTCGCCGACCGCACTCGACGAGCCCCGCCCGACTGCGCCGGCAGGGAATTCGAGGCTGGTTGCACCACGCAAACGCGTCACAGAGCCCGTCGGCGAGGAGCTCATCTGGAGGAGCAGTGACGCGGCACTTCGTCCTCGGGCGTCCAGCTCGGCGAGACACTCGGCGACGCGCTCGAAGAGCCGGCGCCGCGCGGGCAGCGCGATGTGCATGCTCTTGCTTGCGCTCGGCAGTGAGCTGCGGCAAACACCCCCCTATATACAATGTGCGCGGGGCCCGGGAGCATGAGTGCCGGCGGGGGCTTGGGCCTGCGAGGTGTGAGTGGGACGCGGAAGGAGCCTGAGAGCGGTTGGCGGGGGCGTGGGGAGTGTGCGAGGAGTGGCTGCGCGTGGGGGCTCGGGGAGGTCAGAGGGCAGGCAGCTCGGGTCGATATGTAGGGGTTGCGGGAGTCCACGACGAGCCATGGGCGGGAGGCAGGGGGATTGGCTGGGTGCTTTGGAGGACGAGGGCGCTCGAGAGCGGCGATTGGTCATGTGCCGTTTCGCAGAGGCCTGTTCGCGCGCGCTCGTCGTCGCGCCTCGTCACATCTCGCGTCGTCGCCTCCCCCATCGAGGGACCTCGACGTCGAACCGTCCGCGTCATGTGCCTTGCGTTCTCCGGCTCGCCGAAGGGGGCTGTCGTACGGGCTGGGGGGACACCGGCGCACTCGCACTGCACGACACACTTGAGCAGCGCTCGCACCCGCGCATCTCGAGCTGTCCGCACGCCCGCGCTCGATGAGCTCCTGGACATTACGACACCGTCTTGACGAGCAGTCGAGCTTGTAAAGACTCCTTCTCGCCCTTGCCCTTCTCCTCGACCACGGGCAGCGGCGTGCCGAGCGCGACCGCACGCTGCTCTCTTCCGCCGTCTGGCGACGCGAGATCTCTCCGCATCAGCGTCGCCGAGCGTCTCTGTTGATCATTCGTACTCCGTACCGCGCATTCTTCGATGCGCGAGTTCGGTGCTCATCACAGCTTCCGCTGCGACTCCCGCCGCTGGTCCGAGCGGCGAGGAGCGGGCCCGGGCTTGCACGGCCGCGACGAGTCTTGGGCTGCCGGGGGACGGCTCGACCGGGCGTCGTACTCGTCTTCGATCGGAGGGACGAGTCGCGGGCGATGGGCGCCGCCGTACTCGTGGTTTCGGGCTGGTGTAGCGTTGTCCCGCGGCAAGGGATTAGTAGGGGGAGCGGAAGCGCCTGGGGCGCTGAGGGTCGTTTTGCAGCGGGTTTTTGTGCTGGAGGCAAGACGGGGCTATCTTCTGACTCGGCTCGCGGCGCCCGTTTGGGTACACTTTTGCCGTGGTTGGGGTTTGACACAGGCATTGAACGTATGGAGGCGCTGTCTCCCTAGTCCTTCTGGCTGCGATACCGGACCTATGGCGACCGGACACGACGGAGCCGGGTGGCCACTGTGGTGCTCCGTTGTGACGACAGGGGTGGAGCGTAGAGGGGATAGTCTGGGGGACAGCGGACGGCCGGGGGTCTCCTTTCAGTAGGACGAATTGGAGATTAGAAAGTAGAAACTGGGTCCAGCTCCGCTGGCAACACCTCCGAGAAACGTGTGGCGAACCAGACCCTCAGTGCACTCACTTCATCTGCCCTCGGCACGGATACCCATAGTCTCTGGCTGCGCTGATTGGTATGCGGCCCTCCCCACCGTGTTCCCCTCCCCCCCACGGTAGCTTGCTGTGCCTTCTCCACCCGGCGCCCTCCCCTTGTCGCCTGCCCGTTCACTGAGCCCAGCTGTCATACGGTCTGCACCGAAGGGCCACCCTCGCAGCAATATGAGCCGTTCCGTGTGCAGGGCCCATGTGAGTCACCACGCGCTTGACAATCTTTAGTGCTCTTGACACACGCTCCAGGAAAGCGCGAAGCATCAGCACCCCCCACAGAATCTGAGTCCGCAAGAGTTCACAACCGGCGTCATCAGACTGTCCCCCCCCCCCCCCGTTCGCGCAGTTCGCACGGTGTGTGCATACTTGTGATGTTCTAGATGCGAACCTTGCGCAATGGCATAACACCCTCGGCTCCAGCGGGCTGCTTCGCGCCATTGGGTGAATATGCTGCACGGGCCAATATCGCGCGAGTGACCTCTACAATCACGCAGCATCATCAGCATCAGTTTGACGCGGCAGTCAAGAGCACAGACCTTGGGGGGCTCGATAGGAACAACTTGTGGCTTTATGAAAATGCTACCCTGTCGATAACACGAGGCCAACGTGGTCAAGGCAATTTTTAAGAACGCCCGTCCAAGTCCACTCCGAACACACTTCGAACGCACGTGCATATCGCCATGCCCGCAACTCGACGGCCTTGATATGTTGACCTTCTTCCTACTCCAGCCACCTTTTCGTGACACGGTCCCTGTTATCGTCAGAACAGAGCGCAGCGGGGCTCGGTGCAGTCCAGTGCCGCTTCCGTGTGGTCTGGTGCAGCCGCTTTGCTGTACGTACAGAGGCCAATCACCGTCCCGAAGCAATGCACGCTCGCCCGTTCTATATCATCATGTCACCTGTAGGATACGGAGTGTGTGAACGCTCGCTCATGGATCACACTACTCACCGTGGGCGAGCACTGCTCAATCCAACCGCGCGGCACGACTGTGCAACGCCTCGACGCGTTGATAACACCGTTTTCGGCCGATCAGTTGTGGGACAATACGCTGTTCGTAGGATTCTAGAGTTACGACGGACTATTCCTAGACTTGGGTAGATGTCAATGTGAAGGTAGGATCGTCGCGCATATATGAAGCACTCACTCTCATAATGATCATGGCCCTAGACCACACTGTTGCAGGTAGCAGATCCACCGCGCAGGTTGACCATCTCGGAGCAAGCCAGCATACGTGCTACTTTTGCTTTCATGAAAGTGCGTTCCTTGTCCATGATTGCACAGTCATGACCGTCCTCACCCAAGCTCTCGCCCGCCAGTGGCCGCGAGGCAAGGAAACACATAGACGCCAACAGCCAGGCGCCTCGCCACATGGCACAAAGCTGATTATGTAATGCACTTCACAGAAACAGTGGATCGTTGTCACTTCTTGAACTCAACCTTCACGCTCTTTACTCCCTACTCAGCGCCGACGCCGACTGTCTCTCCTTCGTTCTCTCCTCTGCATACCTGAAGCAGAGTATTTATTATACGATCAACTTGCGATCATGCACCGCTCACATCTGTCTCGGAGCGCCCTTTCTCTTGGCCCTCGTTATACTTCAACAAGCAAGGCGTACTCCAACAAACAGAGGACCTTCGGTCGTAAACATATATGCCCAGGAAACTGACGAGAGCACTATTGTGGTGGATGATGAGCTGCCGTCGATCGTTGTGGAGGATCTCTCGTTGAACACGAACAACAGCTCGGCACTCTACTCTGGGCAAAGTTTCCTTGGGAAGACGGTCCGTGATCACAGTGGTCGACACTCCGTGGCGACGTGGCGATATCAAACCCGGTTTTGGGAGATCCCCTGCGTCTCCATGGCTCAATGAGCAAACCTTGGTTGCGACCCCGCGTCTTAAGCCAAAGGGTTCGGCCGTGAAGAAAGTCACCTTCAGCACTCCACTTGAGCAGTATCCAAAGTCGCCTCCGCTTGGATTCGTTCAGTCTTCGAGCGCTAGGTCCCTTGACTCGGTAGTCCAGGTACTACATTCGACGGGCACTGTTCCGTTGGCAGAACCTTTGCCAGATAATTCACAGCGCGCTGAAGAAGTCGAGGACCCTTTCCGAGCGGATAGCCTTACCGAAAATCATTCGACGTACCTGTGCAGTGAAGAGCAACGTACAAAACCGCTTGTGGACGAGCCTAGACCGTCTGCTGCGGTACGCAAGCTTCGAAAGCGCGTTCGAAGCCAGAACCTACGCGACTTGTATACCCAAATCCCGAACACTCCTACCGGAATTAAAAATCAGCACATGCCTATCACATCGGAACCAGTCTATTCTTTCGAATATCAACTCACCTTGGCTATTTTGGACGCGTTGGACAGCTCGCCGAAGAAACGTAAAATTACGGCCGGGCAGGACGTGGACAAGAAACCCAAGCTCTTGACGATTACCGCCTCTCAGCGTCTTGGCGGTCTTAGACGACGTCTTGGCTTGCCTGGGAGTCCATTTGCCTGAGGACGTCGCGTCGTCTTCGAAGTTCGCGTGTGCGGTGGTATGTCGTTTCTCGCGAGAAAAGTCCCCCTTCGCTGATCTCGCGTGTGCACAGTGGCTGCCTATTTTTTGTACGATCAACTAGCTTTGCGTAACTTGCCTTGAAAACCGCATGCAATTTATTGTGATGGACGTTGACATGATGGCGGAGGTCAGAGCTTGTGTACACAGTCGTGGATCAAGCCCATCCCGAGACCTGCGGTGCGCCTTTCACCAAGGACCGTGTGTGCAACGGCTATGTGGAATGGCGGATTGAGGAGGAGTCTAAAAGGGTCCTCAGCAGTCCAGTCGCGGTCGTCGACAAGCGGAGCTGGTTGACGTGATGATCGTACTGTTCCGGTCAAACGGCACGAAACGCTTTTCAGGCACGCGGCATTCCGATAGAATCAAGCACGAATCAATCTCCGCCAGATCCGAGCAAGCACAAAACCAGCAACCGCTGTCCTTGTCTCTCACTTTCGTTCCCCCACCGCTTTACAGCACTCAGCAACGCTCTCGCCGCTTTTCAGCGCACCCTTCCACTCACTTACCTCACATTCTTTTTTCTAACTAAGAAAACATGTTCGGTTCCGCGCTCTCGTTGCTCTTGCTGTCCCCTCCCCGCAGCCTTCGCTGCCATTTCTGTGCGTAGCAACCGCTCTTTTGCAAAGGCTGTCTAACTCATGTGCAATGTAGATGACTGCTCCCGTCGCCAGCACTAGCTGGCAAGCCGGTCAACAGCAGGTCATCAGCTGGATGGACGATGGCAAGGCTCCTTCTCTCGCAGACATGGGTGTCTGCATGGTTTCCATTTACGTCGGTAGCCAGGACACAACAGGTAAGAGTCCCTTCCAAATGTCTTCGTGTACATTTGACTCATTACCTTTCCTTCACAAAGACTCAGCTCCAGTTGATCTCGAACAACGTCATGTTGCTCAGACTGGCTCTGTTGCCTTCACCCTGACCCTAGCATTGGTGGCAACAGCAACTCCTAGTCAAGTGAAACTTGTTGGCGCGAAGTGACAGACACTTATATATTCTCAGCTTCATCCGTATCGAGTCGACCACCCTCAAGGATTCGGCGAACCCTCAGTTCAACGTTGAGGCGTTCTCCGCCAAGTTTCACGTGAGTAGCGCGGACTCGCGGGATCCCATCTGTCTAACATCTCCACTAGCCTGAGCGGCATGTCTGGCACCTTCAACTCGACCGTCCAGGCCCAGATCGTACGCGGGTAACAGCAAACACCGCTGGCTCTTCCTCCGCTGCGGCAGGTAGCTCGACCCCCGCTGCTTCCAGCACCAGCGCCAGCTTTGGCTGCCTCGAGCAAGTGCTCCTCCTCCTCCAGTATAAGCTCGGCCAAGAGCACCGGGCTCTGCTACCCCTACTGGTGCCATGGCTCGACCAACGGCGCTGCTGACATCTTCGCGAGCGCTGGCCTTGTCGGCACTGTTGCTGTCTCTCATCGGCGCCATGCTCCTCTAAGAAGATCGTGGTCATTTAGAAACTTGCTCCCATCTATCGCTGTATGAACTCTTGCTTTTTCGTAATCACCCGCTTTGGAATTCATTTCATTCTTCTCATTGTTCGGGGTTCGGTTTGGATATGCCTCTCGGGTTCGTAGTACCATCCGACCTTGGTCGCTCAGCTCGTACGACAACGACGTCTCTCATGATGTGACACCCTTTTTACACGCCGACTGGCCTAGCTTACCTTCTTTAATACGACGGGCTCGCACTGCAGCTTTAATTGTATACACGAGTCGTGTGATATCAGTTTGTTTCCGTGGTGAGAACATTGCTATGGCGGATCGCCGCCGTCCGTTTAGCTTTCACCACAAAGGTACACAGACAAGCGTATATTCGCCTGCATGATCTCGTTCACTTCAACATCCCCCACCCCCTCACTCTGCCTCCTGCCCTCTTCTCCTGGGCTGACCTCAAATAGCAACCAGCAAGGCCTTTCTCAGCTCCGTCTCAATACGTGGCGTGCACATGTCCAGCACAAGAGCAGGTGCACGGTTACTCCTGTTCTCACGTCATATTCTGGCTGCCCCACGTCCTGCCCTCCCTCTCCCCGTCTCGTTGTTGGTACACACGCGCCATGTCTACCACGGAAAACCAAACAACAGGTGCTGTCGCGCCACAAGCCCAGGTTGCTCCTGCACAAGAGGAGAAGAAGCTATATAATTTCCCAGTGTCGGATGTCCCACAGAACCCATTAGGAGAGGGGAAGTATATCAAGACTGCTGCTGCGTTGGTTATTGGGTGAGTCTTGGGAGTCGAGCAGCTTGACAGCGGGGTGTTTGAAGCATTTGCAGAGACGAGATTTTGAATGGCAAGACTCTAGATCGCAATTCAAACTACTTCGCGCGGTATTGCTTTGAGCAGGGCGTAGAGCTGTAAGTTATACTTCCCCTTCAGAGACCGTGTCGTGTGCGCGTAGCTCAAGTATGACGTGAACAGCAAGCGTATTGAAGTCATTGCAGACGACGAGGAAGAGATGTATGTACATTCGAGATGACTAGATTGAAGAGATGCTCATTTTGCCATCCCAGAATTGAGGCCAGCCGAAGAATGGTACAGAACTATGACTTTGTTATTACGTCTGGTGGTATAGGACCTACTCACGATGGTAAAGCAAGCCATCTATCCTGATAGTACTCATGATGACACCCTTACTTTCTAGACATAACCTACGCGTCTCTTGCAAAGGCATTCAACCAGCCCCTCGTTCACCACGCAGAGACCCTCCGTCGCATGGCTGTCATGTCCCAGCACCGTACCGACATTGCGAATCAGACCGACGAACAACGCGCCGCGAGAGAACGCATGGGCGCTCTTCCCAGCCCAGGCCGAAGTGCTATACACTTCTTCTGAGATATGGGTGGTAGGTCGATGCTCCTGCGACTTCAGTCCGTGTCGCTAACAGTGGAATAGCCCGTAGTGCGTCTGGAGGGCAAGTTATGCGTCTTCCCGGGTATCCCGAGGCTGTTCCAGACGATGCTGAATGGGCTAACACCGTACCTTCCACTCACCCGCCGCCAAGCGAGCGACCGTTCAGTGCAGCAAGTCTTCACTTCGTACGTTCCCTCAAACCGTGATTTTCCGTCCGGTACTCATCTTAGCTCAGACGGCCTGAGTCCTCCATCGCACCCTACCTCACTGACCTCCAAGCGCGGACGAAAGAGCACGGCATCCGTATCGGCTCATATATCCCTTACTTCAGCACGGCGTATACGTGTCTTTCATCGGCCAAGACAGGGACATCATTGGCAAGTTCGCGGAGGAGACCGCGAAGGCATTAGACGGTAGACTTGTCTCGGACGAGGAGGCGAGAGAGATGGTGAAACAGAAGGAAAAGGGGGCCATCTGACGGCCGTCTTGAACGTAGTCAATTAATTTGGAATGGATTGTTAGGGCCGGAGACATCCTGTAGGGTACAACAGCACATAACCTGAAGACATAATATAAATCGAATAAGCATCTAATCTATAGCACCTCGTAAATTGTCTTGAAGACGTGATCTGCCTTCCTTCCTGTATGCTTGATGAAGCCCATATAGTCGAGCTCGTGCAAGGCCCGAATGAAGCGAGCCTGCAACTCCATTTGCCATTGTTCGTCGTCTCCTTTCCCCATCCTCGGTGGCCTCGACTGCCTTCGCCTTCGCCTTCGCCTTGCCTTTGCCCTTCTTTGTAGGCGACCGGGGCTTGCTCTTCTTCTGGAGTTGCTCCTTCTGCGTTTCGAGCACACCAGCGAATGATTCAAACCAGTCGTACACGTTGATGAGCTTGGGGGCTTCCATGTATCGATGGAACAGGATGCTCGTGTCGGGGAGCTCCCAGATCGGTGGGGGTTCTGTATCGTGGGTAGAGTCTGGAGCGTCTGAGGTAGGAGAGAAGAGGCGGTTATGAGCCTCAACAATGGTATGAGGGTAGAGGAGTGCGTTGATGATGGATGCTCGAGGCGCGGGATTAATGAGCTGCAGCAGTTTGAGCCATTTATTAAAATATAAAAAGTAATGGAATACAACTCACCTCAGAAGGGAACGATGTGTAGCTGGTAGTCCACACCTCCCCCAGGATCTGCTTGTCCAGTCTGCGAAGACGTTCGCTGGGAATTGAAGTATGAGCAACGGGCTCATCAATTTTTCTGTAGAAACATACTCAAGATACGATGCTAACCAGTCGGCGACGAACGTTCGGATGCCACTGTCGAGACGATAGCCTTTGAACTCGCGCTATCGAGAGTTTCAGGCAGTTTGCTTCTACATTGGATAATAAATTCCCGATGTTCGGTCTCCGCTTGTTTGATTTCTGGCCGTTCAATCTCGTAGAAGAAGGTATAGAGCTTGGTGATGAGGTCTTCTAATTGTGTGCCCGAGAGCTTTCTATACCATTTCATTATTATCTTGAGACGAAATATCAAAAACTATCTGCTTACCTGACCATACGGACAAGATGCTGGACATCTCTGGACACTTTCCCGAGCAAAACACGGACCATCAGCTCCAGGTGTGGCTCCTCCGTCCCATCAGTTGTGGATATGGAGGGCTTATAGCCGTGACCCCTCATGAAATCTTGAACTAACCGAAGTACGTGGTATCCTAGACGCATCTGTTGTGGCATGCCACATATAGTCATCGCGCGTGCCGCATCAACGATATCCAAGAGATCCGTGGCCGAAAGTGAGTCCCCACTCTATGTTCTGTAGATAATCTGGTATGGTCTCCGAATTTGGGTCGTCCGGAACGGCGTCGCTCCAGACCACGGACAACTAGTGAGTGCAAAAATGACTGCGAGGAAGGCAGACTGAGTTTCTCGTTGGCACTCGGAGGAGTCCTCGCCCAGAGCACCGCTGTGGACGAGTAAAGACAAGGGCTCTTCTGCGTGTTTCATATACGCAATCTACAAAGCGGAGTTAAACCATGGAATTGATGCGGTTCTGGTACGGCTTGCCTGAATTATCGTCGTGTGAGAGCGTCCAAGGAGGACGTATGTCGGGCACAAAAGTCTGATATGAAGCGAAGTACACCTGCCCCTATCATGATGTCTGGCTCGAATTTGAGTCAAAGAACGTCTAAGGCGCATCTCGTCAGCTTGAACGACATTTTAGAGGTTTAAACTGACCTTTGCTACGACGGTTTCCGCAAACTTTGATCCCGAGGGGGCCGTATGTGCTTGTACACGAAGGCGTGACATTGTTCTACGCGAGTTACGCGAGCGAATGCGAAAGTGTGGCACGTGAAGAAACGAAATGGATGGAAGGAGCTGACATTGCCAGTACGAAGACGAATGGCAAGTCTGGAAGATACTGGCTGTATATATGTCAGTATTACAGAAAATAGGACCCGCAGATTGAAATCCTGACCTGTATCTAAAGATCGACAGAAAGTTCTCCATCACAAACTGTGCTGCACTGCTCGAAATGATGCATCATAACAACAACATTCGGTCGACAACCTACAGGCCGTAAGTACAAGGAATAGTCATGGATGGCGGTTCTTACCGTTCAAATCACCAAAGCGTTGTACCATGCCTTCAACATATTCAAGTCGTAGTTTGCGAGCGATGTTGTAGCTCTCTTCTTAGTCATTTCTTCTGGAACTGTTCAGATGAGTGTGAGTAGGGTTGTCAGGCGGCAGAGGAGATATCCACAACGCACATTGTAGACCATAAGACTCCAAGTCTCCTCTTCCTTGATCCACTTAATTATCATATTGAGCAATGAGAAGATTTCATGGCGTTCGTGAGGTTCGTGCAATCGGCGGGATGGAGATGCGACACCACTAGTGGAGCATCGTCCGGAACATCATGGGTGGCTTTCCCTTTGCCTTTGCCATGAGCGACGTTATCAGCAGCAAGAGTGCTTATGACGTCTGAAATAACGGAGCTGCTTCCTCCTGCGGCTGGACATGTACATTAGTGGTGACTTAACACGTTCTCGGCATTCAACGTACCTGATATCGCAGTTACTGGAAGTTCAGGGTTATATAGCAGCCCCGGTAGATGATAATGGCTTCGAGTGCGCCGCACGGGACGCTGTCTGCGACTCCGTCCTGCACTATAGGCACGTGTAACGAACGAACAATCGACTAAGAATGGCCTTAAGCAAGGTTCGGCCACAGATATTGTATAGCGTACTTGTATTCGTTCTAAGCATTTCACCCAAGCCTCCGATATGCCTGTAATCTGAGCTGGTATCATCTGGCAAGTCGCGAGACGTAAACGCGTTCGAGGACGGAAATTCGGCCGTCTCTTCGGTTCATCATCTAATGACCAGTGTGAGTGTGGCGTAAGAGATGGCACGCGTCGTAAAACTCACCAACAGGGTCATCTGCTGATAAAAAGACGCATTTTCTGGGGCAGTCGTAAGGCGTGGAAGAGATGGAAGTGAAGAGGGGCAGCACCTCACCTGGTTAGGATCGTCAAGTCTTGCCGCGGGAGCCATGCTACCTTTCTTGTCTCCTGCTCCCACTACCTATGATATTCGGTCGAATAGAATCGCTCTCTAACACTAATCTGACTCCTCGAATGACGTCCGCAGGTCGATAAGTGTGAAAGGATGCCCACCTTGGTGGAGGAGAGTGACTGGTTGGAATGCAAGTTACGTGAAGTGGCCACGGGTCTGTACCCCTTTTGTTTCCCGAAGAAGGTGGCACGGAATACCACAACGTACGTCTTATGCGCACATCCGTCACGACTCGTGCTGACCACGACCATTCGTAGGGACTAAAAAGCTTAACGGGGTACATGAAGTAGAGAAGTCATGCACATCGCGTCGAATCCCCACGCGGTCACGACCTCCCTAAGTACTTAAACTCATGACCTCGGGCGTATACCTGGGCGACGACTCCTACCCCTTCGTCTCAAAGACGAGTCGATTCAGGCAAAGCTCGGCACGCAGTCAGATCGCGCTCGAACGACTGATATTTTGGGCCACTGTTCACCGCGTCCTACCCCAATTTCGCGCCGAGCGGTACAGCCGTCCCGCGGAGAAACCGTAGTCAACTTCTCAATTATACCCGACCCTAATATTCACTGCGGGTAAGGGAGATCAAGCGGAACATCATCTGACACTTCGCGTCCACAACACGGCACAGCGGAATCCGTTGGTAGAAGTACGAAAAGGTAAGGTGTGCCCACCATGATGGCCGTGTGTGTAGGGGCGTAGTGGATCTGGCTGCCTTTCGCTACGATGGGCACCTGTTGCTTCCATCCCATGACGCGTCATATGCTATTCACCAGCACAATTCCAGAACATAATGCCCACCATCGCACTTGGTGAAACAGGCTTGGTCGAGTATAAGTACCGGTGCCGACAGCATGGTCCCGATGTCGTTCACGTCAACGGTCACCCAATTCACCGACTTTGCCTACAGCGCCACCATGCACTTGCTGTCTTTAGTTGGTGCACTATCCCTCATATCTTTGGCCACAGCAGCCGACAAGACTGTTGTTGACCTTGGGTACGCGAAGTACCGAGGCAACCTCAGCTTTCCGAATACCGTCGCGTACCTAGGACTACCTTAATGCCGAACCTCCAGTCGCAGACCGTCGTTGGAGAGCTCCCTTGCCATTGGATACTGCGCGAGTGGCCGCATGGCGGCTCATGGCACCGTCGTAGACGCGTCGAAGGACCCAGACTTTTGCATCCAGGGTTCGACTGGAAGTAAGGCCGATCATTTTTCCTTCAATGTTTCACGCCTCTCACGCTGACGGACTAGATGGTGATGCTGGTGGCGCCGGCAGCGAAGACTGCTTGAAGGTCAACGTGTATGCTCCAGTTGGAGCGAAAAAGGGCGACAAATGTAAAGCCAACTCTGATTCTCAGCATTACGTGGTTACTGATGATAATGACTGTCAGTACCCGTCTTGGTCTACATTCATGGCGGAGGTGAGTACTATCCTTCAAACCACACCTATGGTCACTGAGAACAGATATAATACGTAGGCTACGTCTTCGGTAACCCAGCAGACTGCCATTCGACCACTGGGGTCCACCAGGTTCCGGAAGTTGTCATTGTTTCAGTTTACTATCGCCTGGACTCCTTTGGCTTCCTCTCGCATCCAGCATTCGCCTCTGATCCTTCCCTTGGTGATTTGAACACCGGTATACAAGACCAGACGCGAGGCTTTACGCTGGGTGCAGAAAAACATTGCCTCGTTCGGAGCGATCCAACTCAAGTGACTATCAACGGAGAAAGTGCTGGCGGATCCTCCATCGAAATACACTTGGTAGCTCCTCAGCAGGAGGGCTTGTTCCAGGGTGCGATTGCGCAGAGTGTATACCGAACTCCTCTACCTACTCCTCAGCAGCAGGAGGTAAGATTCCTGCTCATTTGCATCAGTAACTCACTCGCCTTATTCTCCACACAGCCACTTTTCAACTTCTTTGCGTCTAAAGCAGGTTGCTCCGAGAAGACCGTGAAGGATACCATGGCTTGCTTGCGTAAAGCCGACGTCAGTGCTCTTTGCACCTGCTCAGAGACGCGGCTTTGTGAGTGCACACTGTTCATCATCAGACCAACTACTAAATTATCACCTAATAGGCAATGGGTCATTCAACCTATTCCACCCAGTGCTAGACGGAAAGGTTATTTCTCAGAGACCCACCGAAGCCATACTTGCCGGTAACATCCACCCTGTTCGTCTCATCGTCGGGTAGGACTTGTTCGTCTCTCCGTTCATCATCTGGCTAACAGTGCTCAGCTCTACCTCCAACGAGACTCTATCAGGCGGCTCGGACTTGGATACAAGCCTCAAACAGTTCTTCCCTTTGCTGTCCGACTCGGACCTGCAGGAGTACAATGACGTCTACCCGCTATCCGCGTTCGACAACTCCAGCCAGCAGGCACGTGTAGGAACGGGAGAATCAGAACTCCGTTGTGCTGTACGTGACACACGCCGGAAATGAATCTAAGTGCTCATAGTGGGGTGCTAGGTGGAAATCATGGCGACGCATGGTCCAAGCGGACCACCACTTACACGTATCGCTACAACACACGCCAAACCCCACAGGCGGCGACCCCCTAGTGGAGCATGCTGCCGAGAACTGGATGATGTTCAAGGGAACCAACACCGGGTACGTCTGCGTCGTGATTCCCTGATTCTTCCATTGTTCCTGACTGCGAGCCGCGTCGACAGCCCCAACGGAACGACGACGTTCTCATCGTCCCATGACGCCCTCTGAAGACGCCTTCGCGGAGGAGCTCATCGCCTACTGGCTCTCGTTCGTCCGCTCGGGTAACCCCAACACGCATAAACTTTGCCCGCTCGCCTGAGTGGCCCCAGTACAACCCAGGATGGCGCGAAAAGAATTGTGTTGACAGAAGGCTCGGCGAGCAAGAGTGGGTCTACGGTGGAGACCATCTCGAGCGAAGAGGTGAAGAGGTGTGCGTTCGTGGGCCAGCAAGTTTATTATTCCTCAGCAGGCTTAGACACGTAAGTATCTCTATCGAGGCTGTTTCTTGGCACTCCCTGCTCGGTAATTCCAGTGAAAAACCCATCTTCGTGGAACATTGCGTGAAATCTCGTGAAATCCCGTAACGTTAGCAGACATCGTAGAACATCATCAATCATGCGCAAACATCGTCCAAGATAATGTTGTGCGCTTACGAGCAGCTTGAGCCTTTCTGCGACGACCTCTATTCGCTCAACGACTTTCGATCCCTTGCACAATTGCTGGTGCAACCGCGTGTGCGCGCACTCCGCTCACAAATAGAAAATCTGTAGGGCGCTTTGACGCTGCTTGCTCTCAGGTAGCCTACCTTCGAGCAGTCTGCGCCAAAGTCCTATACCCTCCTCTCGCCACATTCGCGACGATTTCATGCCTTCCGACAAGCTCTGGTGCTACTGTGGCATACTGTGTGGAATACCTCGCCTACTTACGCGTCGCACTGCGCGGAAACACTTCAATGATGTCAAAAAACTTGGAGGTGTGGCACTCCCGCCAGAGAATGCGCCTGCACCTGGGCCCGACATCGCGACCTGAACTAGTACGCGCGTACCTCGACAATCTAGAGTTAAATCGGCAGCTCGCACGCGCCAGAGCACGCGCCAGAGATATTGCACTGGCCGCAGGAAAACGCCCCCGCCGTCTTAGTGATGTAGACGGTGAAGAAATGCGCCCGAGACCCCAGGGCCAGCAGACCCTGGGATTCTGTCTCGCAGCGCGGCCGAAGCGGTATGTGTATGATATATAATGGTCCATCTGATGCATAAACCTGACAAGGCATGTGACTCCTGTAGGCGAATGTAGGAGAAGAGAGTCACGGTAGCGTGAAGCCCATATAGTTTGGTACACAATAGTCTGTCTACGAGAATTTGTCAAGCTTATACAAATGTGTTTCTAAGTTCAACTAAACCCCATAAAGATAGATGAAGTTTATATCTTCAAATTTAGATACCTATGCTTCGGTCTTCGTAGCCTTCCACTCCTGCACCACTACCTGTGCCTCCTCCTTCAGGATCTCCCACGCCCGATCAATGTGTTCCTTCGTTGTCCTTGCGGCACCAATCGCAAACCGTATACAGAATGTACCGTTCACATTGTCTGAGTGAGATAAATTGTCCGGACGCGAATTGATCTTGGAATAATAGGTCCTATTGAGGCTGTTGAGCTCTTCGAGTTGCTGAGCTTCGGTCAGACCTGAAGGAAGCTCGGGAACAAGACGGAAGACGCTGAGTGCGAAGGATGGTTCCGTGACGAGAGCAAAGGACGGTGAAGCGCGGATGAGTGAGGCGAGGTGATCGTTGAGTTCTATGCTCTACAATGAGACATCGTGAGTATATGATGTGGAGGCCTTACAAAATAGAGATGAGATACCTTGCGGATGTAATTACGGAAGCCTTCAACACCATAGCTGCGAAGCACAAACCAGAGCTTGAGCGACCTGAAGCGGCGGCCGAGGGAGAGATGCCAGTTTGCGGTAGTCGATGACCGTTCCTGCGTCGCCCCTGCTTCGTGCGCAAAACTCGGGCGTGACGTCAAGTGCATCCGTGAGATGTTTCCTGTTTCTGACCCATAGTGTGGAGGCGTCGAAGTTGACCAGACCCCACTAAGAAAAACGGTTTTACAATAGTCCACACAGAGGATTATAAATGATACGAACTTTGTGGAAGTTGGTGCAGAACGAGTCACCGTATTTGTTGATGTTGTCCAGCTGGGCTATCTTTGCGGTACTCGGGGCATGACAGTGTCACGCCTGCCCAGGCTGCGTCAACATGGATCCATACAGAGGGATGTTCCTTCACTGAATGATGTTTGAGAGACGCGTTAACTGAGATCATGAGGTGGCATCTTAGATGTGGGACTGACAGACTTCGCCAATTTCATCCAGGCGGTCCGATGGCACCAGATGAGGTTGTACCGACGGTGGCGACTGCGTCCAGTAGCAGTCAGTATGCATTTCAAGTATACAAGGTACACCAATTTACCGAGGACGAAGGGATATTTTCCCCTTCGCCGCATCCTCTTCGAGTGCTTTCCGGAGCGTCTCACCACGGAGTGCGAAGCGATCTTCAGCCGTGGCCGCCAGCGACCGACACTCGAGGCCCAGCACAAGTGCCGGCCTTCACGCCCAAAACGAGTGCGTCTGGGTCGTCGTGTAAATAAACCAAGTTCTCGAGCTTCACATCGGGATGCTGTGCCGTGTACCGCGAGCGTGCGGCTACGATGGCGACGAGAGCAGAGTCGGACGCGGTGGTCTGGCATGTGGTGAGCCAAGGGTCGGCGACGAGTGTCCGAAATGTTACCACCTGCATGACCCCGCCTCCTACCTCGGAGCTGTTCAGGAAATGGTCCGCGAGGCCGAAGAGCTTCGCCGACCATGGTCCATGACGACTGGCTTCCAGTTCCGTGCATGCAGGGCTACACGCCCACTGGAATCACGTCATTTATTTTCACTATCTCCTGGTGAGACCGGGTTGAACCTACATTGAACCCAGGATTGGTGGCACTCGTGGCGTACAGATCGCCGAGGATGCCCTCGAACGTACACGCCGTAGGAAAGTACGCATAGAAATTCGGATGTTGCCAATGCGTCAGACCTAGAATACTGAAGATGAGCTCGGCATCCCTCATGCCTAATTATAGAGCATCGAGCTCACCGGGGACGATCAGTTTCTGGTAATCGTCCGGCGATCGTCTGGAAGTCTTTCCCCCTCCTCGGGTGCAGTCGCTAGAAGACAGACGAGATCAGCTTTTAGGCTATAGGCTAGGGAGAGGCCGCAAGGAACTTGCGTGGAATAAGCTTTCTCAGATAGCCGGGGAGGGACTTGCGAGTTTACGGGCTTCTGCTCCAAGGAATAGTAGTAATCGCAAATGCGATCTATGGCTTGGTAGCCGGCCTTGCGGAACCTGTAATGATAGATTGAAGCATTGGTGGTAGCTATAAGAATGTCACTTACTGCTCGATATCCATGTTGACAAAATTTATTTGAAGCAACTGTTATCACCTGCCAATAGTAATGTCGTAGTAAGATGTCAAGAATGGTGTGACGCGTGACGGCTCATGTGCGTGAGCCGCCACATGCTCAGAGAAAGCGTTCAACGCCCCCGACTCGGGCTTCCGAAGCGCCATTCTGTTTTCATGCTGCGTTGAATGACGCAGGGCGAGCAAGAAAGACATGAGAATCAGCTGAAACTTCTATATCCGAGTGTGAACATGATGGTGGGCATAAACGGCGAGAACCGTACTGTGACTCACTTTGTGCAGCACTCGTGACAGCTTGTTATCTAGGCGTGACTCAATGCGCCTCACCATGATTGTCATACAAAACGATTTTTCAACTTGTAGCTAGAACAAAACCATGAAAACGCCTAGAAAGTGGTACAACGCATTACTTGAACACGCGATGGTAGAGCTGAATTTGAATGTTGGCAGCTTTGTGGCACAGGTCGATGAAAATCTAATCTTATCTAACAACGCCGAGTCGGGATTGAATATTATTGGCTCGGAGAAGGAACGAAGCTCTCCTTGCCAAGTGTACACACCCGCACGCAACTATTGACAGAGGCGGAAACATGGGAGGGCCGTCTTGGAAGTATATCCCTGGCAGAAGTGGACTGACTCAAGCTCAAATGACCGCTTATGTCGGAAACACCCGTATACGAACGCTGCAAGCGTCATGGTCACCGTCAGCGACTAGCCAATGGCGCAGGCGGTGAGGGAACCGGTCCCACCCGCACCCTTCCGCCCGACGGGGTGTCGGCCTCCCAGAGCGCGACAGGGTTCTACTAAAAACCCCCATACAGTGCTTGGTCAGTCTTTTCATCTCACCCGGTCGTCTGCGCAATCTTTGAGAGCTGATTTGTCCTCTGCTTGGACCCCCGTAGACCGACCTTCCCTCTGATATCTGATATCTCATTGCTGCCTGCTTGGTTTACCCGCCGTTAAGTCTTGACCATGTTTGGGGCACAGGCGTGCAGGCGTGTTGCCCAAGACGCGCGCGCGCAAATGGGGACATCTGCATCCCGAGTGTTCAGCTCGAGTGTGCCGCGGAGCCGACAACGCCTCAGTTATCCTCGGGTCTGGCTGGGGCGGCTACGAGGTCATGCGCGGGGTGGACAAAAAGAAATGGAGTACGTCCCCCGCCGTCTCGTACGCGACGCGGTACCTGATTCGTGGGCGCGGTGCTCGCGTTTCGCGACGTCCCAGACTGTCACCATGGTCTCGCCCTCAAACTACTTCAACTTCACCCCGCTCCTCGCGAGCTGCTCCGTGGGAACACTTGAATTTCGGTCTGCTGTTGAACCGGTACGTCTCCTGCTGCTGTCAGCGCTTTTGCGACCCGCGGGGAGGCCGGTGATCCTGACAATGCTCGCCTTCTAGGTTCGACGTGTACAACACCTCAAAGTAGTACGTGATGCGCAGTCACTGAATAGACAGGTGACTTAGACATCCTTGCATACAGAAAAGCGTACCAGGCCTGGTGTGACAAAATCGTTACGGTTACGCGCCGCCAATTTTTTTGTGTCCGTGATGTAGAGGAGTTGACCATGAGGCCGTCCAGATATTTTGACCGCAAAACACTGCAGATGCGTAGTCTTTGTTTCCGACTGCTCGTGGTGTTTTGCGCTGCGGCACTCGATTGACATAATTCTCCACAAAGATTGCCTGCAAAATGACACCGCCACCCGCCCCACAGCAATACCGGTGGGATGTGGAAAAACAAGAACCCCCTTTGAATTGCACTAGCGAATGCAACTATGCACTGGTTATCGCAGTTGGAGCCTACAATCATCAAGTAGAGAAATTTCGAACGCAGAAGATATGAGTCATACGACATGCTGACGTGTTTCGTTGCTAGCATTCAAGAACGTTCCTGGCGTAAAAAGGAACACGCACATTTCCTCAAAGATGTTTTTCTAACGCCCGCGCATCATCCGTTCAACGCATGTTCTGGAATGTGAGATGCAGGCTGTCATTTGTCAAGTGGTGCACTCGGTTGAAACTCAACATACACATTTTAGGTTTTGAGCAGGCAAATCAGCCCTGACGATGAGTGATATCGATCGTACGAAAAAATATTCTCCACTTCTGTATCAGTCGTCGGTAGCCGGGCCTGTGCGATCTCCCAGGTTTGGGCAGCTCTGTTAACATACACGGCAGGAGTCGGATGTGGACCCACCGGTGTCGAATTCGCCGCCGAGCTTCATTGTATCTCACTACACACAACACTGACAGTAAAACGGCCATTTCCCCCGGGACTGCTAAATCTGGGCCAGGATCTCGTGCTCTTCGATGTGGCTCGCCCGGATTCTCAGGTAGTTTTTGACGAGGGACTGCAAGAGTATGTGCCACTGTTTCAGATCACGTTTTAGAACCCACGTGTGCTACAGCTTTGCCACGAATCGGTTCAAGCGGGCGAGGGTATACGAATTCTGACCCAGCATCACGTCGAACGTGTGGAAGCGGTACGCCACAGCACTTAATGCAGGCTTCGCGCTGGGATTGAAATTAACATCGATTCGATCGGGCAGGATGTTTGTGAGCAGGAGCAGTGCGAAGGTCAGGTCACACGACTCGCTTGCGTCTGATCCCCCGTGCTGACAATTGCCCGGTCTCCCATTCAGTACCATTTTGGCCTATTGGTATGGAGCAACCGGTCTCGCGCCCAACCCGCGCAGTCGTCGAGTCTATCGCAGAGAGGCTAAGAAGGACGGAAAGACGAAAAGGTACACCGGCCGCACCATCAGGCCGAGTTCCCACCGCAGTCGCGCTGACACTGCCCGCCAGCCTCATCACAATGAACAATGTCAGGTCATCATGGAACGCTCCGGCCAATCCGATCCCGACGTGTACGCGATCGGCGACGCCGCCACGATCGAGACACGTGCCGCTGCCATGCCCGCCACAGCACAAGGTACGCGGGCCGCCTTTTCACCTTCCGCGCCCGCTCGAGGCTATAATAAGGCATTGCTGGCAGTCAGCCGAACCAGAAGGCCAAGTACCTGGTTACAAGAAGCTGAACCGCGTCGTGCGGCGCGGCAAGGCGCCGTTGGAGCCGTTTGTGTTCCACAACATGGGGCAGCCTCGCGTACATCGGCAACTGGACGGCGGCTGTACGACCGCACGCAGACGGAGAACCTCAAGACGAAGGAGGCGGGGCGCCTCGCGGTGGGCTGCTCGGTGGCGGTCCGCGTACTTTACGCGGCACGCTCATTTATCAGGAAACAAGTGAGTGGCGCCCCGTAGTCTGTGCCAGGTATGGAAGCTGATGGTGTGTCGATTAGGATTCTGGTGCCGTTCTACTGGTGAGTGCGAGTACGCGTACGTTACGTTTTGGGGTGCTCATATCGTCCCGCAGGTTCATGGAAAAAACTGGATAGTCGGGCGCGATCTTAGCCGCTTCTAAATATCCAAACTCACTCCGCTCCAGGCCGCACACATCGTGCCCTGCGCGTGTTCAACACACTCTAGCAGGTCCCATGAGAACAAATGAATGTGATCATGATCATGTGTGAGGAGCATACTTTTTACAGCATAGACGGGCCATATTAGAACATGATGCATAATTCCAAACTTTGGGTATCTCAACTAGCTACTGCTTTACTGGTAATCCTCAATTCATCTCGTGTCAGTATGCTACATGTGTGAGGGATGGAAAACATAAGTTACTATGACTAGGGGCGTTGCACCGAGGCTACGATAACTGAACAGCGATAATAGAGAGCGAACGTAATAATTTAGATGAAAGCAGCGACCGGCTTGCGAGCGTACCGGACCCCGCTTCTTGCCTGCAACTGGAGCTGGTCAATCATCAATCCCTTCAAAGCGCAACGAGATGACCTAAACCACTTCGGCTTCGGAGGCGAAGCGGCGGCGCCTTGACAGACTTGACGAACCCAAAGCCTCTGAGCTCGCCAAGCATCATAGCCCAGCCAGGCTCGACGGCGTCCGAGGCCGTCGACCTCTCCGCGCTCGTCGAAGCCGACGTGGGCAACGTGGACGAACGAGCCGGGGGCGGGGCGGGGAGACCATCGCGGAGCGAGCCGCTTCGGCGGAAGAGCGAGCTGCCGCCAGCCCCCGCTTCGTGCCGGCGCGGGCGCCACGGGTATCTGTGCGGGGCGGTCAGCGGAGCGGAAGGGGCAGGGACGCGCGCGCGAGGGGCTCGCCTTGGACGTGACGGACATGGGTGTTCACTTTTTTTGAGGAACCGCGACGCCTCGGCGTCGTCGTCGAAGCGGAAGCCGAACATCCGGCTCTGCTATGCTTGAAAGCGGGGGCTTCCGTTACGGAGCAGGGGGGGCGGACATACCTTGCCGGAGAACGTGTGGAAGAAGGGCTTGTCGAGTCGCGTAGTCGAGCGTCCTGCGGGATCTGGTGGATCCACACCAGGCCCTTGACGGGGTCCACGAGGCGGAACCAGAAAGGAGCTGCTCCGAGCCCTCTTTGCGATCTTGCGAGCCCGGCGTGCGCGGTTCCGGCCAAACACCATCGTACCGCTGAGCCGGAGTAACGTCCACTCGTCGGATTTGTTGTTGAACGGGGCGTGGTATACCTTGGCCGATGCCGTGGCGAGGACCTATGGAGTCCGCAGGTCAAAGCAGGAAGGAAAACATGTGGCGCTTTGACGTCCTCGGAGAGAGTGGTCGAAGATGACGAGCGCGAAGTCGAGAACATCGTGCGATGCGATGTGGAAGGTAGCTTTGCAGCGGGTATTCGTCAGTCGAAGCGTCTGCAGCTGTAGCGGATGTTGGGGGCAGGTGGTGGGAGGTAATGTGCCCATGAAACCCAGTAGAGGGTATTATATGTGCCTCCGGGCCCCCAAGCGATGGCGCGTGGCGAGTTAATGCAGCGTGTCGCTAGAACGCATGTCTACAAACCCCGCAGGACGAATGGTGAACACTTTCACACTCTACTAATTGCTATGGACCAAACGCAGAGGCCCAGATCTTGCCCCTGAGTTTACTCAAGGATGCGCAAGCACGGCCTCCATGCTGGAGGTCGAGGGGACATTGCCCCCGAGCATTGATGACGCGTCATCGGGGTGTGTGCTCGGTATTCTCGTGTCGTGATTCTAGGGGCAAGAAGCACGGAAGGCCTAGATATCAGCGCAGCAGAGGACGCAGATCTCGGTTTTAACGAGTTTGGAAGCGTACAGAGATGCGGTTGCAATAAACACGCGCTTTCGCGTTGTGGCCAGGGCCAAAGTGCAGTAAACCCGGACACCAAGCCTAACGGAACGGAATATCGTGTGCGATGGTTAGGCTTATGATACCCAATCATGTCCCACGGGGTTTATCGCGCGGGGTAACGCACTCGGATGTCGAGAACCTATAGAGGAATGTCCGTAAAGTCCGGGGTGCGAGTTACCGCGCAAGACGTCCCCACAGGACGCATAAGAAGACACGCGTCATGTCTTTTGAGAGACATTGAAGGAAACCAGTTTCCCAAGGGGGTCGCGTTCTGAGTCTCGGTCGTGCTAGACATCGTTCGGTGGGTATACGCAGTCTATGATTACATTCGAATTTGATAGAACGCTCACCGCTGAAACGATGTTCTTGGGCAAAGGTAAAAGTCGGGCCAGTGACGGCAACAACACGAGTCTTTTCATTGTCAGGTTCTCGAGCTCACCAGATGAGTCTGCCGTACTGCGAGTGCTATAAGCAGCGAGCGCTAGATGATCTGGCTACGATTGAGCGGGAGGCCATCCTTCAGAAAACTTCTCTTTCACAAGGGAGACTTTGGACGGTTATCTGCGTTCGCGAGCCTGGGTTTCCCTCGATAGCAATCGATAGCAAGCGAAATGAATGCGGCGCTGCTGCACGCGTACCGCGGTCAGCAAGACACGCAGAAAACACACGAACGATAGCGAACAGCTAACACAAAAAAACCACAGTCGCGAGTTTACGTGAGTCGCTTGAAGCATGGTCGTGGTTCGGTTGAGAGGAGAAAATTGAACTCCGCCTGATCCAGATCCCCGGCACCCGCGTTAAAACCACGTGGGCATCGGTTCGCTTCGGCGCGCGCAGATCAAACCGCGCCCGCACTCATCAGAAACGGTGATCGCAATTTACCTCGCACAGTCGCGCTCGATGGCCAGAGGCAAGGTGTGTCCCCGCCTGCTCGACTCGGTCCTGCGTTCTCTGAGCGGGCGTTGCAGGGCAAGCAGCGCAAGGGCCGGGGCCGCGATGCTGCCCCCCAGAAAAAGGGACGGGCGACGACGACGCCTGAGGGCGCGCACGACGTACGTCGTAGAGAAGGTCGACATGCAGAACGAACGGCTCGAGAGGTACTACAAGGCGCAGAACATCCTGCCCGAGGCCGAGTGGGAGCCCTTCTGGGCCAGCATGCGCGAGCCTCTCCCCACGACCTTTCGTGTCGCGGGCAGCCGTCAGTCAGTCGCCAGGCCCTAACTATGCTCCTGCTTTCGTACATTAACTCGGTCATAGGACTGCTCGACATATCGTCTGCTCAACGACTCCATCAAGGAGACATATGCGCCTCATTTGGCCGGGGTTGTGTTTCGAGGGCGAGGCCGTGGCGCCTCCGACACAAATTACCATGGTATCTCGATGCGTCCACGCCCTCCTGGAATGTCTTCCTCTAATTCTGGATGGCCAGGTACCCTGAAGGCCTCGCTTGGCAGCTTAATGTCGCTAAGAAGGTGCTCCCGCAAGTCCCCTGAATTCAAAAAGTTCCACAACTTTCCTCGTCGGTGAGACGGAAGTCGTTGGAGTATCCCGTTCCGCATCTTGAGGTAAAGAGACATGCTTACCTCCGGTGAAGGGAAACATATCACGTCAAGAGGCTGTGAGCATGCTGCCACCACTCTTCCTCGAGGTAGAGCCACATCATCGGGTATGCCTCCATTAGTCAGATATTCCAGCCCCGATACTGAAGCTTACATTCCAGGTAATCGACATGTGTGCTGCCCCTGGCTCCAAGGTGCCGCACCCCCTTG
Source organism: Phlebiopsis flavidoalba (assembly GCA_035772785.1). Taxonomy (NCBI): domain Eukaryota; kingdom Fungi; phylum Basidiomycota; class Agaricomycetes; order Polyporales; family Phanerochaetaceae; genus Phlebiopsis; species Phlebiopsis flavidoalba. The sequence goes on from JAOCPU010000007.1 coordinate 116,385, forward strand.
CCCTTGCCCTTGCCCAGCCGTGTTCGAGCCCGCTGACCCCCGCAGACGGCCCAACTGCTCGAAGCACTGCATGCGCAAGACACAGTGACCGCGTCGTCGTTCCCGACGGGGCTACTCATCGCGAACGACAGCGACCACAAGCGGACGCACATGCTGATCCACCAGTCCGCGCGGCTGCCCCTCGCCCGCGCTCATGGTCACGAACCACGATGCGTCCATCTACCCCCCGCGATCAGGGTCCCCGCGCGGCGGGCCGCGGACACACGCCGCCCAAACAAGCGGACAGAGCAGCTGCTCTTTGACCGCATCCTCTGCGGGACGTCCCGTGCAGCGGCGACGGGACGATACGGTGTAAAAAAACCCGGGCATCTCTGGAAGCACTGGTCCCGCCATGGACGGCAATGGGCTGCACGGGTAAGTGCGCGCACTCGTGTGGGCGCGGGTGCTCACGCAATGCGTACGCGATAGCCTGCAGCTGAGGATCCTGGAGCGGGCCATGCGGATGCTCGCCAAGGGCGCCGGATCGTGTACTCGACGTGCTCCATGAACCCTATGGAGAACGAAGCGGTTATTGCGGCCGCGCTCAGGTCGATGCCTGGTGAGTGTCGCTCTCTGCGGGTGCCGGGTCAGGTGGGGCTCACGCATGGTGCGCCGGGGCGGAATAGGATTCGAGCTGCTCGACATGTCGGGCCACCTCCCCGGGCTCGTCTTCCGCCCTGGCCTCGCGAGCTGGCGGCCGGCCGTAGACCGCGCGGTGGACCGACTCTCGTTTGCGACGTATGAGGACTACATGCAGAGTCTGCCGGAGAACAAGCGTGCCGATAGCAAGCTCGTCGCGTCGCACTGGACCCGCCCACGCCTGCCGAGGCGGAAGAGTTGCGGTTGAATCGCTGGTCAGTTGCCCGCCCACATTATTCTCTCACGCCGTCGCCTCAATTAGTGCTATAGTATGCGAATATATCCGCATTTGCAAGACACGGGTGGATTCTTTGTCGCGGTGCTCCAGAAAAGCAATCGGGCTCAGGACCCCAGACTGCCGCGAGGGAAACTCCGTGGGTGTCGCGCATGGTCGCTTCATTTCAGCAATCACGACGCTCATTGTGGTCATAGTGAGGGCAGCAAGCGACACGCAGACGCGGTGGAAGACCTCGATGTTCCCGAGGGCAAAAGAAGGCGAGGCTGTCCGACGCCGCTGCAGCTGCGCCGGCCGCCGACGGGGGCGCTGAGGAGGCGGAAGAGGCTGCTGAAGCTTCTCTCGACGACGCGACTCCGCCGGCGGACGCCGCCGCGCGCCCGTTGCCGCGCCCGGGGCCGAGGGGGCTTCCACGGGAAAGGGCAAGAGGGGCGACCAAGGGCGCTGATCTGTCCTTCAAGGAAAACCCATTCACTTTTCTCGAGCCAAGGGGGGGACCCCGTCATACAGGCGTGCATGTAAGCGTTCCCTTCGATTTGTTGGGCTTCATTTTGCGTGTGTCGCGCGTTGCGCTGACCCTGTTGCCCAGTTCCCAGCTGAACCTGAAACCCGACTTTCCGGCGGCGAACACGCTCATCCGGAATCCCACGGGCGACACGGTGCGCTCGATGTACATGACGAACGACATTGTGAAGGCGGTCGTGACGCACAACGACTACACGCGCATGCAGTAGCGGCTGGTGACGTGCGGGACGAAGGTGATGGGCAAGCAGGAGGGCGCGGCGGCGAAGCGGGAGGGGGCCGAGGGGCAGTTCCGGGTGCTGAGCGAGGGCCTGCCGGTGATGCTCCCATACATCGCGCCGGAGACCATCTTATCTGCGGACGTGGCGACGCTGAGGGTGATGATGGAGAGCTACTATCCCGTGTGTTCCCAGTTCCAGGAACGGTTCCGAGCCGCCGTTGAGCCGAAAGGTACGTCAACTTAATTTTTCTGCAGTGATCGGCCCATTGAATGGCGTGCAGGACAAGGTTTGCTACATCGTGAGATTCGCGCCTGGACGGCTCGGTACCGCGCTGTGCGTTTCTTTTCTTGCCTGCGACGGCCGCGCTGGCAACTGATCGCGCGTCCGCAGCCTGACCATGACCTGGTGCTGCCCATCTGGAAGTCGAATGTGTCGGTCACGCTCATAGCTCGAGAAAAAAGGCAAAGAGGCAAGCGGCGGTCGTCTGTCTATCTGCGCCGCGCTCGAAAACGGCCACCCCTCCCCCGCGCTGACAACGGGGGGGTGGCTGATCTAGTGCGCTCTCGCTGCGGGTGTTTGGGGAGGACGTGACGACGGCGGCGGCGCGCGAGGCAGCCCAGAAGCGGCGCGAGGGGGCAGGGGCGGGTACGGGCGCGGCGGGGCAGGAGGCGGGGACGACATTGTCAGAGGTGGCGGCGGGGTCTGTGCCGGAACGCGGGGCGCTTTGCGGGGCCCACTGCGGCGGCGTCGACGCCCATTCCCCCAGCGCCAACGCTCGAGGCTAGTGTCGGGCACGACTGTGTTGTAAAATCGTATTTCCTCGATCCAGAAAATGGAGTGTGGGGGTAGGCGATCGTGGTCGAGAAGCGATCTGGGTGATTTGACCGGCGGCAGTGGTCGTCGGGCCTGCGAGGGTCGGCCGTTGCGCAGCGCTCGCCAAGGTCTCGTTCTGGACGGACGCAATTGGCGGACCGCGGGACAGGTGCCACAGGTGCCAAGATATGTAGCCTTTTCTGGCCTTCCGGACTGCGTAGACAGCCCTGTTTATTTGGGTCTGATTGGTTTTTTCTGCGAGCCAGCCAGGCGAAACGGCCTTAAAACCATCCTCGAGTCCTGTCGCGAGCCCTCCCGAGCTCTGCATAGCTCTCCCGAGCGAGATTCCACGTCCGACTGTGTAGAGCCTAGTACCAAACGCCGAGCCGCCGCCGCCCTCGCAGGCACGCCCCGCCCGCCCATGGTCGCCCCGGCAGGAGTGCCAGTCCTCCAAGCGCAGAGACCAGGCCGAGGCGGGCTCCTCCTCCACGCGCTCGCCCACGACGCCCTACTCCAAGGACCGTCGCAAAGGAGATTCGCCGCAGTCGGGGCGAGATTGCGTGCGCAGAGTGCAGGAGGTGCGTGTCTGATGCCCAGTCGCCCGCCAACGCGATCTCATCGTCGCCCGCGTGCGTCGCCAGGCTCAAGGTTCGCTGCAACCGCCAGAGTACGTGACGGTCTCCGCTGCCCGTTGTCTTGGCTTGGACAATGATGGACCCCCATTCTAGTACCGTGTTTCAACATGCATCAGCCGCGGCTTGCGTCGCCCTCTGTCCCAAAAACGGTGCGTGTCCCCATCACCATCCTACTCCGCGGGCCACTCATTTTTCCCCGCCAAGGCATCCTCCCCGCCAGGCGACAACAGCCGGTGAGCCCCCTACTGCCCTCCCCGGCCGCGCCGCGGACGCCCCACGTACCTCACCGGTCGCCCCACAGATTCGTCTCCGCGGCAAAGGACCATCTGCACAAGAAAAAATCGGCCAAGCTCGAGGAGCGCATGCGCGCGCTCGAGGACGCCATCAGCCATCGCACAGAGTGCCGAGTCCGACGAGCCCCACCCCGCTCCCTCCAGCAGCGCAGTTTCCGCCCGAGCGACGACCGGCCCGGCGTCCAGCTCGACGACGAGGACGACGAGCCCCGAGGACCAGCCAGGACCCCGGCGAGGAGGCCCTCGCCGACTCCTTTGGCACCCTCCACATCGACCCGCGTGAAAAGACCATGGCAGAAGCCCGCTTCTATGGCCCCTCGGGGCTGGGTGCGTCGAGGTCAGGTCGCGTCGTTGCTCTATTTCGTCTGCCAGCTGCACCGCCGGTCTCACACGCGCTCTGCCACAGAGTCTGCTGGACGTGAGTACACTCACAGGGCATCACGCGCATATAGTCACCCTAATATATGCCATCCGTCTTCGCAGGACGCGACCTACCACGACCGCCTGCCTCCTCGGCCTCGATCCCCGACGACCAACGTCCATCAACCTCCGCGTCCTGGGCTTCCTGTCGAGATCAGGACGCCCCTTTTAACACTCTCTTTCCGCTGACACCCACAGGCCTCCCGGTCGCGCCTAATACGCGCATCGTAGAGTCCCTGCCTTCCACGCCGGGACTCAGGGCGGTTAGCCTCTCTGCCGGCTGATGCTCGAACACCTGTCGTGGATGTTTTCAAATCGTCCTCCTTCAGCAGTTTCACCCGCAGGAGCTCGTCCCCACCATCTACCCCTACCTTCGCGGAACAAGCCGCCACGATAACGATATGCGGGGCGCATGACCTCGCCCTCTTCTTTCAGCGTTCTCAGCGCGGTGGGAGCCCTGGTGGATCTAACCCTGCCCACCCCTACAACAGCGAGGCACAGAGGTATTACAGTTGCTGGCCCGCGTAGCCCTCGCGCTGCAGCCGATGTCGGCGCACGCCTCTCTATCTACGGTAAAAACCTTGCATCTCATCAGCATCTACAACGGCATGAGCGGGCGCGAGAGCAACATGTCCAACACCTACACCGTCCTCAACTTTGCAAGCAGCCTAGCCCAAAGAGTATGTGTCCTTATTGTCTTCCGGAGAACCCCCAACTCAACGCCCGATTGGTCGACCAGATCGGCCTCCGTGAGTACATGAGCCCCGACTGCGGAAAGCGCGTACAGCTGACACCACGCCAGACATTGACCCGTCGCACTGGAAGCTAAGTCCCAAAGACGCCTACGATCGTCGCAACCTACTTCTGGAACCTCCTCGCGGGGGATTGTGTGGCAGGTGCGTTCGTATGCCCTCCCGCGGGGGGCCCGTTGCTAAAAACAGGGGCCGGTCGGGCGAGAGTCTGGGAACGGGGGCCGGCCTCCGTCGGGCTCGCCCAACGCCTACGGGCACTGCAAAATACCGACAGAATCCGAAGAACGTCCAATACCAGAAAAGGCGAGGTTAGCTGCTGTGGGATTGTAAGTGGCCCACCCCTTTTTTTTTTGGTCTCCCCGCTCCCGACTGAGCCGATGCTGCAGTCGGCGTATGGGGCTTCCACGCTACGTGAACGCCTCCTCATCCCAGTGATGAAAATTGTCATGTCGGTAAAACCGCCGTCGTACCGGGAGGTCTTGGAGGATCTTTTGGACAAGACCGTTTCGCTCCTTCAAGATGCCCATTACCAACGAGACCATGGGACTCGCCCCATCGACCGCCGTGTCAATGATGTGTTTCGTCCGCTCAAACTACCTCGAACTCGGTGAGTGAACCGCCTCATTGCGGAGTGGCGGGGCCGCCGACATTGCATTGCAGTCCCTCCTTGCCCTCCACCGCCCCTTTTTTGCCCAAGCGATGGCGATGTAAATCCGCAGAACCCATCCGAAGGCCCTTACGGCCATTCTTTTATCACCGCCTACAAATGCGCCTGGGGTGGTCATCGAGACCACCAACTACCAATGGAAACGGCACCCCGAAATCCTCTCCCGCATCTGGATGATCTGGTCCTTCTGTTTCACCTCCGCCGTAAGTGTCTCGCGCTCGCACACTCACCGCCTCGCGGCTAACGAGACCAGATCATCGTTGGCGCCGTCGCGTCACGGTGCAAGGACCTCGATATCGACCCCCCCCACCACTAGCTGCCCTGCACCACGCCTGCCTCCTCTTCGAAGACGCCTCCAAGACCAACAGCAGAGCCGCAAAGGCCCTGGTACGTCACGCCCCCCCACTGATTTTTGAAATGACCGTTCTGAGGCACCCCGCGCAGCCCGTCCTGCTCAACCTCCGCGAGCGCGCCGTACGCCTGCACGGCGCGGCCGCGAAATCCGAAGGCGCGCCGCACGGGGAGGAGCTCGAGATCCTCTTTGGCCGCCCGCGCCTCACGATGGCGTCCCGCCGCGCCCGCCGCGCGCGTGCACACCGCACCCCCCACCTCCGCCGCAGCGCACCACCCCACGCTCAGCCGCGCCCCCACCGCTCCTCCGCCCGTCGACCTCCGCGCCCATGTACCACGACCCGCGCGTGTCCCGCTCCGAGCAGTGGCGCAGCGACGTCGCACCGCGCGACGTCTTTGCGCTCCCGCCGAGCTTCATCACCGTCCCCCCTCCTCCACGCCTGTGCCGCCTCAGCAACAGCACCACCCGCAACAGCACTACGCGCCTGCGCCGCCCGACGACGCGTGGGCGTTCCCCCCAGACGCTTACGCGTACGCCGCGCGAGGCGGTCGACTTCAAACCTCGGCGACGCGTGGCAGACGTTTTATGCACAACTACAACCGGTTTGTGATGCTCGCCACGTCGTACGCGCCCGACTCAAAAAAATGCACCGATAGATCCGCTCACGGGCCAGCGCCGTGTCGTGTCGAGCCGGCATATGCAGGCGCAGCAGACGATTCGGTTTGCGTCGGCGGGGTGAGGTGTTCCGGTGGTTTCGTGTTGGCCGGTATGAACACCCCCTCCGGTTGACGTTCATGAATATCCGTTTTTTTTCGGGTTGGCCGGCTGAACCCCCCGGTCGACTTTTCACACGTCCGTTCTCAAGTGATTCGATTTTAAGTCGTGAGTGGCCAGGCTGAACCCCCTGGTCGACTTTACACACACATCCGCTTCTATGCCAACCGGCTGAATCCCCGGGGTTGAACTCATATGTATCCGCATTCGCGTCGGCCAGCTAAACCCCCTGGTCGACTTCATTCACGCCCTCATCAGACCGCCCGTCTTGCGCCAGCCAGCTAAAACCCCCCTGGTCGACATTGCAAATATCCACTTCCGCATTGGCCAGCCGACCCTCCTGCGCCTACTCCATTCCACATCCACATTGCCGCCGACCAGCTGAACCGAAACCCCGCCCGTGTCGACTCCCGCCCATGCCCCATATCAGACAGTTCGCTCTATGTCGACCAGCTAAACCCCCTCGTCGACTTCAACGGCCAGCCGACCCCCTGCGCCGACTTCGTTCAGACTATCCCGCCTGTGTCGACCAGCTAAACCCCCTGGTCGATTTCCACGCACATCTACCTTTACAGCAGCGCAGTCCGACCACCTGCGCTGACATTGTTCATACCATCCGCCTCGGCTGACCAGCTAAACCCCCTGGTTGGCTTCGTACCTATCCACATTGCGTCTGGGCCAGCTAAACCCCCTGGACCGACCTTACCCACGCGCCCTACTCTACCCGCCAATTCGTTCGCAATTTCTGACTTGTTATCAATGCTACGTGCCGCACAATTAGCCTCCCGGTCACACAATTCTCCAAGGGTTCTCGATCATCTGGACTTCCGCAATCATCTACCAACGAGTCTGAAAGCAATTCACATCTGAGTCAACCGCATGCACAATTCATACCAACACAACGCATCTGACTACCCCATAATTCGCACCTAATCATTTCCCTGTACCGCACTGGCGCTGCACACAATGCCGCCTGCCAATGTCCCCCCACCTCATTCATATCATCCGCCAAGCATCCGTCGGCACCCACCCCGACGCCACTCACCAATTCCGCCAATACCAATACGTTTCCCGCCAATACCACCCCAACGCCACCACGCCAATATGATCAATCGTCGCTCACCCGTCCCTAGCGTCCAAACACCAGCAGTCCCTTCCGACCCCGCGTCCACCCCGCCTCCACCACCCTCCAGCGCCATCCCACACCCTCTCGCTCACTCTTCGTTCAGATCCCAATCGCACCCATTTGCTTTCGTTACTCGCTCTGCTGTTGCTCTCAAGGAAAACTGTACGTGTCTAATCACCCATCGCACCCACATCCCACCCACAATTGCACTACACCGCACACTGCACGCACGCAATGCCTGTTTCTGCCCGCGCGCAGGCACCCTACTTGTAGTCGACACCAAATTTGTAGTAATTAGAAACATGGACGAGAGGATCGTTCCTACGTGGACGAAGAACAGTGTACAAGTAAACAAATGCTGAGCGTGAGCTGGAATAGGGTGAAGCTGAAGGTAAGGATAGCAATGATGATGATGATGAGCGAGCCGTCCGGAAGATTTGTACATGGGATTTGAGTTGGAGTCCGCTGTGTCTCGTAGTCCGATGCTGAAAGTGAGAGAAAAAGAAAAGAGAACGACGATGCGTCACGCGTGAGCTTTGCTCTTCGCAAGCTTCGACCGATACTCGATCCATGCGTACCATGCGCCTCCAGCGAGCGTGATCGAGATCCCGAGCGCGTTCGTGGCCGTGATGGTCAGGTTGAAGAGCGAGACCGAGAAGAGGATCGTCAGGACCTGCTTGATGTTCGCTGCGGAGGATCAGAAGAGCACATCGACGGAACGTACGCGGGTGACGTACCTGCGACGGTCATGCTCAGCGCGCCGACCTTGCCGTTCGCGGAGAAGCTGACGACGTTGAGCCCGAACGCGATACATCCGTTCGCGAGGAGAATGGCAGCCTGACGCAGCGCAACAACGCCCGCGACATACGGTTGAACCCCGTACAGGCAATCAGGTATACTACTTGTCGAATTGAAGGTAGAGCTACGGGACACTGAATGTATAGGAACAGCGTAGGCTCCGCTCAATGGGTCCATTATGTTCGAGCGGGCAAGCCGGTCCAGCTCTCCCGACATCTGGGCGTAGATGACACACTGACAAAGGCGAGAGGCGACATTCTAGTCAAGAGATCCAAAGGGTGGAGGTCCAGAGACGGAGGGACAAAGAATTTCCGGATCGCTCGTATAGTCGAACGGGTATCTTGGAAGTAACTTGGTGCTGCAGGGCGCCAGGTTGCAGGTTCAGGGATTTTGGGAGTACAAGACAATGGCTCGGAGGGCTTCACGCGGGCTTGGAGAACGCTTGTGTATATGGTCTTGAAAGCCGCCAGTACTGTGTCCCGAGAAGCGTGAGGCAAAGACCCCATGTCGTGCAGTAATAGTCGCCATAGGTCCTGACATACGTTGAGATGATTGCTTGCTGGAGAGGAGAACTACCTACGCCAACGCAACTCCGAGTACCAAACAGGCACGAGAGCATGTAGACGATCTCTGCTGACTCGCGTATCAAACAGAAAAGCGGATATGGCGATTATGAACAAGGGTGTAATGGCACGGATGATTTGGTGGAGCTGGATGCGTCTTCAGATTCGAGGCGTCCCCATATGATGGCAGAGTACTGACCGGAACAGTTACGAGGTGTAGAGATACGTTGCTCACCGCGATGTTTATCGAGTAGAGAAAGCTGAATGCCACAAGAACAAGTTCGCGCCGCGGACGTCCAGTCGCTTCGGGACGTAGAAACCCTGGAAGCGCATGATAAGGCCCCCAATGGTAGAGCAAAGGGCATGGACAGCGGTAAGAGTGTATGGATAAGGGAAGCCGGTAAGGACAGACTTGTTGGAGAGTGTGAGCAGGAGGTTAAAAGTGAAGTAGAGGCTGAGCCAAGACAGTTGAGAGCGGTAATCAAGGCGCGCAAAGCGTCGACGGGCATGAAACGTCCAAGAGACTTGTGAATTGACGCGTTTATGAGTCGAAGGAGTGTTTTGAACCCTCGTCCGTCTTGGGGACCTTGTAGGTTCCTGCTGTAGGAAGGAGTGAAGTTGTAGAGATTTTGAACGAAAGCGTTGGCGTAGGCGAGGGGGGGAAGAGTTGGCCAAGCCCTGGAATCTGTACTTGAGGACCGAGGACAAAAAGTGGACCAGCCAAAGTCTCCCGCCTCTAGGGACCACTGCTGCTTTTCGTTTGGACATGACATGATGCAAGAGTCGACTTTGTTCGCGCCCGTTGTGATCTGCCTGCAGCTGTGTGCTAGAGTAGTCGTATTGTGTTCAAAAGGAATGTGAGAAAGATGGAGATGAATGGTCGGCCGGGGAAAGGATGAGAGAGAAGACGAGCAGGAGACGACCGCGTGCGGGGTTCTGCTCAACGAGGGTGCATGGATAGAATGTGGGAAAGACCTACCTTCTGTGGGGGTCTCGGTGATTGCCGAAAGGCTTTGTGGCGCAAATGGGTCCCAGGCTCCGCGCGGGCCAAGGACCCGGTCATGTCACTAACCTATTTATGTTAGAATGGCGTTCAGCAGAAGCCAGGCACTAGTTTCAAACATGAATTGCTGAGGTTGGTAGTACAAGTCATGTATTACAGTACGCTATGCTCCTCAGTATCTGTCACCCATCGTCCTCGTCATCCTCAGAGTCTTCAACATAGCGCTGTCGCATGTGCCGAGGAGGCAGTGACCCATCGTCGCCGTACATATCCCTAGATATGATTATCAGATAAGCAGGTACCGGTGGTTTGGTAAGGCACTCACTGTTCGCGAGCTGCAACCTCCGCGGCTAGGTCACTACACATTACGATTAGCAAAAGGTCGTATATAGGGAGCGTGCCCACTTACTCGTCTTCCTCCTCATCGGAAGACTCCTCTATAACACGCCGCCGCAGGCCTTCTGGTCCGGCCAATCTTCGTGACTGAGTGCCAGTCGGCCTCGTGACGACGTCTTCTTCCTCATCGTCCGAATCTGAGTCGTCGGATATGATGATTGCAGAGGAATGGGCGCGTCCGACCGCCCGTCGCGAGGGACCAGAAATCACCACCACATCATCGTCATTTCCTCCGTCGTCATCGATGAAGCTACTTTCGTAGCCTTCCGAGTTGCTACCAGCGTCATCTCCTTCGCTGTTGTGGACGTCGCTGTTCCCATCGTGTTTTGATTCGCCGTCGACGGTAAGGTCATCATCGGGCAACGGTAGGCCGATTCGTTGTTCTATTGGCCGAAGGTGATGTGGTATGTTCTGCATACTGTAGTCTGAATCATCATCTTCATCATCCTCGTCTTCTTCATCGTCTACGACCTCGTCCAGGTCGTGGGGGCCTAGGGCCTATCTGACCGAGATTCTCTGCGTCGACGAGATGCTGGATGAAATTGAGGTGGTCGAAGTCGTCCTCGTCGTCGTCAAGGTCATCCTGCATCCACAGGTGGTCGAGCGCGATATCGTCGTCGTCGTCTTCGTCCTGGCTGTCCGTGTCATATCCGATTCGGTGGCCTGGATATATCCGGCCACACTGTGAACATACACCGTCCAGATCTCGTGCGTGCAGTCAACACAGCGATACACGCCGCCGTCTTCTTCGTCGCGAATACCCATGTGCTCGCGCATGACGAGGTTTGCAAAGGGCGCGAGCTGCTCTTCGCGCGGTCAGGAATATGTCTCTCCACGGGTCGGCGTTCAACGTGTCATTCGTGGGTGGGGGCGTCGCACGTAGGTCCAATGGCACTGAATCAGGATCTGCGAGCCCGCTTCGTACCACGGCGGTGACCATGTCTTTGATCGACCACACTTCCACAGGTTTCTCGCGGACGACGGGACGGCGCGACATTGGGGACATGTCTTTTTTCTGCGAGTAAGGGGTGCTTTGGACCGGCAACGGGGAGACTGGGGGGCATTGGCAGCGGGGAGTCGGCGGCGGCGACGGAAACCGTGCACCCAGCAGGTTTGGTGCTTCCTGCGCAGGAGCAGGGGGAGGTTCTGCCTGTACTACCACCTGCCCCAGAGCGCCGGGCTCATTGGAGAACCAATTAACGAGACAAGAGTGGCATGAGACGTGGCCACAAGGCGCGAGAGCAAAGGGTCGACTCATGAGGAGGAGGCAAATATGGCATGTCAAAGACGGCAGCATGTTCGATATGAGGGAGCGGTGGGCGGTCAAAGCTTTCGCGTCTTCATGCTCGCTCGAACTGGGGACTACAGGAGACGTAGCGCGTCCTTTCCCCTTTTGATCTCTAGTGAACATCTACAAGGTCTATTTAGTAGTGTGGTCAGGGTTTGAGAATGATGTACTGTGAATACCCTTTCTTGCTGGTGAAGGTTGTCTGCTCGAGGCGGTGTTAGGCGCATTTGATGGGACAGAAGATGGGGAAGCCTAGAGGGTCCCGCGACACTCTCCTGTTCGATAGTCGTAGCGTCTTTGTTGCGTACTGGTCTTGCGCCCGCGCAGCAACGAGTCGTCCTCAAGAGCAGCAAGCTTGTGGCCCTGCACCATTCTGCTGAACCACGGAAACTTTTCTCTTCCTCTTTCTTCTCTTCTTTTTCTCCTTCGACGTTGGATCTATATCTGCACGCTTTTTGAGTGTAGGGGATTTTCACTGCATTGAATCGCGTCCGGCCATCTGGTGTTCTCGTCCTCTTCTCCGTGCCTCGCCTTCTTGCTCGATGGACCCACATCGTCCGGTTGTTCTGAGGGCTTTCGTTTTGTTAAAGCCTCGTAAAGAGGCCACCTCCGTAGTAGACATACGAGTATTCGCGAGTTGGGAGAGTGGCAGCAGCCACCGGCAGTCGAATTGGCCGTGCAAAGGCAGTATTAACGACATTATACTAGTAGACGCGCAAGTCTACAGTTTTAGCAAATTGCGCGCTTGTACGTACCCCAAAAAAAAAAAACCGCCATCAAATCTGATCCGCCGCGTCATGACTCAGCGACATCACGAAACGACAAACCCGGGAAGCTTGGCCAAGTTCACTGAGTGTTTACGTGAAGTGCGTTCGCCCGAACACCAGTTGGCTTTCCCGCCAGGTAATATGAGTCGCTTTGAACTCTGCGCGAGTATATTTCATGACACTTTATATGCGCTGGGCATTACATCGCATACTTCCCAGACTTTCCAGACAATCAAACGCCTTGTCACGTTAAAGATATCATACAAACTTGAAACACATTCGAGTTCTCAGGCTCGTCGACCACAACGTGTATGTCTAGCGTTTTGTACTGGAGGTTTTGGGAGAACGAGTACACATGAAATGAGCCAGGTCGAGAGAAAATGTGTGATTCCCGATCCGTTTGGATCATTCTTCTTGCAATCTTTAGGGCGAATCTAGTCAACGTGCGACTAAGATGAGTCCTCTCACAGTCGCACAGTGAGGGTGCTTACTTGGTCCCAGACAAGAGGGCTGGGCCTACCACGAGCTCCGTGTCCGAGTCGTCCTCCTCCTGCCAAGATCTCGCTCGCCCTCCGAAGACTCGCTCGCTCCCGGTACAGTTCTTCCTCTCATGCTCACTATCACCGTCATCTGAGTCCGGCGGATCCACAAAGTTGCTGTTCAGCCTTTGGGGCCCAATAGGGAGAAGTCTGTTGCGTCTTGGAAAATTCTTGCTGCAAGAGATAGATCTTGAATGAGATCCTCGTCGAGGTCGGCCTCGACACGGAAAGGTTTGTAGCGTGAGAAAAAGGGCTTGAAGTGTGTGGTGTAGTGAATAATTTTGTCGTGCTTGTAATACAGAGTTTAGTCATAGAGCCGGCCCTAGCATCATGTTCTTACATGTACGGCTGCAATAGAATGGTGTAGTTCAGTTGCAGCATGAGGCCACACGGCTCCGGACCGCATCTATCCATCCACGGAGGATACTCTTTGCAGCACTTCTCTCACTTGATTGGTCTGGTCTACGTTCTTCACCATCCAAACGTTCTTATTGACGCCGAATCTGTAACGATACAGACCTGCGGCTACCTTGTCCTTGTTCTTCATCAAGCTGCGTATGACTGCTTCTGCGCTGTTTAAAATACTCAGGACGGTCGCCGAGCGGCAGAACGTGAAAGTACTCGCCGCATCATAAATGGGTATTGCATTCATTCGTCCCGAATATCTAGGCGTTTCTGTTAATCTTCCCTTCATCCGTCGAGAAATGATTGGTGGTCACGACACCCACCATGTTTGTGAACCGATCTGCGACCCCTGGAACAAACTATGGGCTTACACGATGGCATGTGGCCACTTAGCGAATTATGAATAAGCATGGGGGTCAAGCTGCTTCACAGACACTCACGCTCGGCAGGGAAAGCTTTGTCAGGCGACCGCCATTTGAGTGTAGACGTAGCAGCCACACTATTACATAACGTAAGAAATGTATGCAGTACGGTGTCAAGATAGCAGCTCACCGCGTTAGTCAGAGTCACCCATGGTATTGTCGGTAGGCCTCCTCCTGTACGCCGGGTTGATCTCGCCCGGCGTGAGCGGCAACCGCTGCTTCGCCACAGGAGTGACTTGGTTGTGGCCCAGGAACCCGTAATCCGTGAGAGTCTCGTTGAAGGCCGACACAAACGCGTGTCCAGGCATTTTGCGCACCCAGGAACTGGTGCCGGTCACATGTCCTGGATGAGGTCGTTCAGCTGGTCCACCGCTATCCACGTCGAGTAGAAGCCGAGTGATGCATGCCGATTTGCAGGATTCCCGATCCTCGTTGGCAACCACGTCTTGCAGTAGAGTGGGCTTTGGCTGCGTGTTGATCAGACACCTTGCCTGCCAAGTCATTCACCTCCGCGCATCGAGTGCCTTCCTACCCTGCTTTTGCGGTTTGGTGAGCCTATGTTTTGCGCCTTTGACTACTACAGTGGCGCAGCTGAGTTCCCTCTCGCAATAGGTTTTTGCCATGATTTTCTCGCCACGCATAGCTCGAAGATCTCGGAGGTCAGCCATTGTGTCGCGTGAGAGACAAAGAAGAAGCTGATAGTTCCTACCCAGAGGCGGGATGTAGTATCGAAATTTGACGTCCGTTGTTCGTATTATGTGCTACCTCCGAGGTGGTCTCCTTCGCCGAGTACGCGGCTGCGGCGACGAGAGCAGTCATCCAAGCGTCCGCGTAGGCTGTAGGAGTCATAGCGCCGGGTAGCTGAGACGCCCCACGCTCGCACCGTTGAAGCTGGGTGCCTTCCACTTTGCCGTGCGATGCTTCTTCGGGACCCATATGGCACAGTCGGGTCCGTCTTTATGGCCGTGGTCTCCTGTAAGAATTTGCCATTTGTTAGGGTCGAGGGTTACGGCCGTATACATCGGCCCATTCCATGACAGCTTCGTTATACTGTCCAATAGAACGATTGGGTATGTTGATAATGAAGCATGATGGAACGCTTACGTCTGTCGGGGGGAACTGTACAAAACGCTCTCGCCAGGGAGCCCTTCACACTCCGTGAACGTCAGGTATAGGGCATCCTTGCCGGACCCATTGGTATACGCTCTTTGGTCGTTCCCCACACAAATGAAAAGTCGGACCTGCACGGACGTGGAGGCGGTGGCGCGTGTTGCATGCTGTGGCGCATTAGCAAGTTGTGGTCTGAGAAGGTATATGCAAAGACGTACACAGCTGGGTGTTTCCGAGGCGCTAGTTGAAGGGCGGAAGGGCAACTCTCGCTCATTCCTCTGTCGTTTGCACGCGGGTTTTATGTATGATACTGGCCATATTCCTCTCGATGAGCGTTGGATCGAACTGTACGGCGCATGATAGGTATCTGTCTATCATTCGTTTTGGCACATGCCCTGAAGCCTTGTTGCTATATACCAGCATTGCTAGCAGGTATGGCTCCGTCTGTGAGTGATATCAACCGTAGGCATATCTGACACCCTTGAGAAATCCTACTAAAAGGTAAAGTGTGGACGTGGAGCGACCTGCGACGGGGCACGTACCAAACTCGAGCCACATTGGAAGGAATGGAGGAGCACAGAATGATATCTGAGCAAATGACCAGACGTGTTGCCTGTGGCTGGTGCGGCGTTGAGGTCACGCTCTTGAGCATAGGCTAAGGATATGACAGCCCTTTTGCTGGTGACTTTATTGAGGACCCGACGTTCACAGGGGCGAGCATGCGGCATCTGTGGATAGGGCTCAACATCCAAAACATAATGACACGAACCGAATAACTCTGTTTCACTTTTCCGGAGTACCTGTGTGATGGTGAGTCTTTGGTGCACCCAACAGATTTAGTTAGATCCTGTACCTCCTGCGTGTTGCTGCATGTCGTTTTGCTTCGCATACAGGTAGCCCCTCAACGATGGCAAGGTCATGGCGGCTATCGTCATCGTTGACTGCATCCTACGGACGAGTGCCTAGTCTGTAGCGACACGTGCGACATTTAACAACGGTAAATGTGGGCCTGGCCTCAGAGAGTATCCGTTACTAAATCAAACTCAGTGTCGCACACTTGGGAGAAATGGAGCAAAATCGCCGGCGTGCCATCTAGTGTCTTCTTGGAATCGCATTGACAGGTCCCCCACACTTCCTCACCACCAGTCTTACCCGTCAAGTGACCCAAAGCGCTTCCGAAGGCTTCAACGGCTGGTGCCTTGAGCCATGTGCGGAATGGTAGCATGGGGTATTATTTGCTTTCGGAGAAGTTCAGTCACCCATTCCATATCATGGTCCTTCGCGAAGGCATGGTGTGGCGTGAAGCGCGTTTTTGAGCCTTTACGAGCGAGAGCGCTTTAAACTTGGGAAGATATAGTAGCGTGGAAATTTGGCCGTGCCTAGCAGGATGCGTTGAACGTCAAGCAACGAATGCTCTTGGCCCCTGAGTGAACCGTGGCTTAGTTGCTCTGTTCGGAATCAAAGCCGCTGCACGTTCCAAAGAGGGAGTGGAAGGTCGACGCGTTGGGAGGACCAGGTTCTGTTTCCCAGCAACCGTACAATACGATATCTAGAGTTAATCATGGAGCGACGGCGGAGCACGCAGCTCTATGGTACATACCTGGGAGGAATTGATGAGCTGCGCCAATGTCAAATATGACTATCAACTAGACTTGAGCCTGTAGGCAACACGGCACCGGAGTCTTGCTCCCGAGTAGGGGCTGGCGACACGACAGACCGGTTGCTTATTTGGGAGTCGGTGTTTACAGACTTCAGCGGGAGTCCATTAATAGAGCACATAGTCTAGAACGGCGATATAGTAATACGAGCCGGATAGCCCTCCTCGCGCCTCAGTGGTAACTGCAAGATGATGAGTTTTTTTTTGACCCTAAGGCCGACCGCAGTGCCAGCGGGGCGAACGACATCGGAAACAGGCAGACCTTGGCAAATTCCATGCGTCTTTGTTTCAGTGCACGGTCGCTCAAGGGAAGGGCTGCGACGATGCGCCGTGGCTGCTCAGGGCCGCTCCCCGATCGCCGAGCGTCACGCCGAAGTTGAGCAGTGCCAGCTGTGTGTCCTCGAGGTGCTTCTTCTTTGAGTGATAAAGCAGCCCGTATAGAGGCCAGGACACATGCGAAGGCTTAGAGGCCCCGGGTTGGTAGGAAAGTAGCACTGTGGGAAATAAGCTATACCACACCACGCAAAGCTCGAACCCTCTGAAGGCTACCTCATGGGCGTGAGCGTGCAATGTGAGCGACAATGCGTCAAGCACTTACCTAGCACGAGCCCAGACCGGTAGCGATGCGATTCTCACCAACACGAATGAGGAGACATCCACGATTGATGCCGTAGCGTAAGAAACCAGAACGGGGCTGCCCGGCGACAAGTACTCGTCGCTGGACAGCCGCGTTCCAGGCTACATAAAACAACGCGACGTGCGCGGCGGCCCCGCGTGACATTTGTCTGTGCGTGTCGGGGCCATGGCCTGCGCGCGGGCTTCGTCAGCTGGGGTGCGGGCATGGCTGGAGATGTAGAAACGTTGACAGACAGGCCACTAGATCGGGGCGCACCATCGTGGGAAAAGCCCGGCGCGATGGCGGCTGACGCGCTGACGCACTGATGTGGCGGGGCTCCGCCGCGTCGGGCGTCGGGCGCGCAAGTCGGTGGCGAGACAGTAGTTCCCGCCAGCTCCGCCTCGGCTGCAATTCTTTGGCAATGTTTCACTCTGGTACAAATTGGGTGGTAGCGTCCGTATTTATGCCGTGAATCACATCATTTTCAAGATAGTGCGCCAGGCTGTGTTGAAGTTGTGTCATGAAAATCAGAACTACTCAAGCTTGAAGTTCATATGACGGGCGAGACCTTGAGAATCCCCCTCCTCTACGGCTCTCTCATATACACTGCCGGATGAAGGGAAACTTATTAGAATCGAAGTTGGACCAGGCTGGTATCAAGCGTGTATATTTGGGCATAAGGATACGCTGACGACGTCGCAAGTATCTACTGCTTAATTTGCTTCAGGGTGCCAGTCTGCGGCTGCTGATATTCCTTGTTAAGCCTACCGGTTTCCAGCCCACCTTGATGACGTTGGGTATCTGCGGGAAAATGGGGTTCCTTGAGGAAAAGGGCGAGCACAGTCTCGTCGAGCTCAGCCTCGAGGAGGAATGGCTTGTAGCGCGAAAACGGCTTGAACTGCGTGACATGGTCGTATATGTCCTCGTTCTTCCATCAAATCGCGTCAGTACTCAGCGATCACGCTACTGGACTAGCGAATTTGCTCACATATTTGGGTTGGAAGCGGATGGCATAGTCCGAGTCGCATCGTGAGCCACACGGCTCGGGGCCGGCCAGAGTCGATCCACGTCGGGGCCGCTGTAGGTCGCTGTCAAGGCTTCGCCACTTGGGCTCACGCCGTGGATCATCCAGACGTCTTCGTCCACTGTCAATGTTTCCACGCGAATTTCGGCCACCTTGTCCTGTTGGCCCATCAGGGGCGTGTACCATTGCCTCCGCGCTGTTGGCCGCGGTGAGTAGGGTTCAAGGCGCGCAGTGGTATAGTGATGCCTACCGTATCATGTGCGTGTTGCATTCGTTGGTACCGAAAATCTAACCAACGCTGTCGTTCAGGCATTTCGGAAGCACAGGGTTTGGCTGAGACCCCACCATGTTACTGAAACGATCGCCGACACCTGGGACAAAACTGTGAGCTTCACGATGTAGCCCACTGATATACAAGAGCATCAGCACGGTAGGGGAAGCAATATTAGACATGCACTGACCTCTAGTGCCGGATAGGCCCCTCCCAGAAGAGGTATCCATCCCAACTCGGTTCGCGCCCACTGTCCACGGCATGAGTGCCACACACTACGACTCACGCTACAACAGCCTCATACGGCACTCACCCAATCGCCGAAGAACCCATCGTCACGTTGGTCGGCGTCCGCTTGTAAAACGCGCTGTTCGTGCCCGGCAGGAGCGGCAGCGCCGTCCACTTGACGGGGGGTGACGCCGTTGTGCGCGAGGATGCCGCTGTCGTAGAGCGCGGCGTTGAACACCGACACCGTCTCGTAGACCGGCGGTCGCGCATCCACGCGTCCGCGCGCCCGTCGTGTCCTGGTCCTGAGGCGCGGGGGCGCACCTGGCTCGTCGCGAGCCACGTCGAGTAGCGGGCCCGAGCGGGTTCGTGCCGACCCCCTGAGCAGGCCCCCGCTGCGCCCGGCCGCGGAGGGTCTTCAGCGCGGCCTTGGCGGCTGTACTTGGGCGCGAGCTGGGGTCGGACCAGGCCTTGACCTGTGTGCGCGCTGCAGCGCCATTCTTGTCCTGCTTCTGGTCGTCGTCGAGGTTGAGGTTCGTGAACGGGGCGCGCGTAGGACGCAGTCGACCTTCTTCAGCGCAGCAGGCGCCTTCTGTGCGGCGCTCGCGACGCACTGCTCGAGCTTCTCACAGGTCAGCCACGGCGCGTGGGGCACGAGGAACAGGCGATAAACTGCGTCGTGGAGGGGTTGAAGTAGCGGAACTTGCAGCTCTCGTCCGCTCCTTGTAGTCTTTCTGTTGTCTTCGTCTCCTGAATCGAGTAGTACCTGGCCGCGGCCCGCAGAGCGTTCATCCAGATTTCTCCGCGTACTGCTTGTCCCCTTTGCCAGGCTTCACGTTCTTGGCGTTGAAGATCGCCGGAGAGACCCGCGCCGTCCTCACGCGCCTGCCAGGGAAACAGGCATGATGGTGCAATCGAGAGTCCGTCGGCGAAGCCGTGGTCCATTCGCGCTGCTACTTTGGGGAGCCTTCGCTTCCTCGCTCTTCTTCATCGGCGAGCGTGGGCGCAGTCCACAGACGTCTCGCCATAGCATGACAAGCCCCACGCGCACTTGTGTAGACATAGCGTATCAGTGAGGAGCCAGTGGTGATGCATGATGGACGCGCTCACGTCTTCAAGGGATTACAACTGCACGAACAGGCTCGCCTGGGACTCCCGGGCATTCTGCGAGGGTAAGTGTCAAGGTCTCCCCGCTCCCTGCACCCTGGAACTTCCTTGGTGGTCGTTCCCCACACAAACGTAAAGTCCGCGCAGAGTAGAGGCGATCTACCCGAAGGTTTGTGAATCCACGCTATAGCTTTTTAGTTGTGTAGCGAGGCCTGTGATGGATAGCATACACGTCAAAGGACGTACGTGCTCATATTTCGAGAGGTTAGCTTGAAAGGCTGGAGATTCGATGTCGGGTGCAAGAGTTTTCGATTCTTGGACTGTACCTAGCAGCTTTTTGTACGGCCATTTCGACACGTCTAGCCCATGCTCAGGCAGAGCGAGAGACCCTCAGCTGTTCTTGTCAAACGACCTACCTACCGGTATCAGGGACACGCCGGGATGCAACGTCTTGCACTGAGCACGGAGACGATTCAGTCCGACATTTCAAGTGGTGTACAGACGTCGGGATAGCCTTGGATTCTTCGGCTGTTGTGCCTGAAGGTTTGAAGTATCGTGACAGGCTTTGGCAAGGGGTCATCTGTGCGCGTCTTTCTGCACGAAATACGCGTTTTGTAAAAACGATACAGTGGGAGTGAATAGTATTCCTCTCCGTCTATTCATCTCCCCTGATTTCTGTCGCGTTCTGGCATTTGCGGTGAAGCTGGCCTCCAACTGGAACCGCGTCTGTACAGAAACCCCCACCTGCAACGAAGGACAACGGAGATGATATCAAGTGCTCGGGAGCGAGTGGCAGAACGGTGCCTATTGGATATATTCCGGATGCGACAAGAAGCTAGATGCAAGGAATAGCGGCAGTGGACCTGGACCTGAGGAAGCTGTTGTGGGAGCGAGCCCACAACCGTGGCGTGCCTGTCCCTCCTGACATCAATCTTCCGAGTCTCAGTATCACGTGGCTAGGATGTATGAGTGGGGCGGCCACTGTACGTACGAATTATGTGTCGAGTTTGATCACATAGGAATCGTATACGGTGTGCAAGTTGTGTTGCAGTATTAAAAGCTCATTCGAGTGCCCAAAGGCCAGCCATCCCGGACTTGTTCGCGGAACCAATGGAGCGTGGAAACCTAGCATTCGCGGGAGAGTTGGAAGGCTTGCAGGGACCTCTACAACAGTGATCAGACGTTGCGCATATGTAGTGTTCTTCAGAAATCGTGCGTTGTTGGCAGTAGAGCTAAGAGGCAAATCACGTAGATCTATGCTTCAAACCTGGGAGGAATGGAAGATCTGTGTCACTTTCAGGGGGATGTACGTGGAATTGGAATGGAGCGTGTGGCCAGGACAGCACTAGGTTCTTCGCCCATTTGCTGGGGATTTTATATGGAGGTCACAATCACATCTCACAAGGGCGAGGTGATACGGTTATCTGTGAATAAAGCTCAGTAACTCGAATATCATGATATAAGAACGGATAGTCCTACGCTCACCTTTCCGTAGTGTTCAGTTTCTCGGATCATACGTTGATATGTCACTGTGTCCCTCCTGCGCACTTCTGGATGTCGAGCATTTGTTCTAGAGCACGTGGACTATATAACCCAGCGAATGAAAGGTCAAGGATGCGTTCAAAGTCTCTGGGATCAAAGTCAGCACGTTGTACGTTGTTTTTCTTTTGTGTTCAGGAGGACGGAATGGAGGCGAGAGGCCTACACTGTAAACGTTTCGGTGGCGCCTGGGACGAAGTGGTGCCTTTCCCCGATCGCCGAGCGATCTTCGACCGAAGTCGAGCAGTGCCGCGCTGTGGCTCCTGGGGGGTTCGCTTTTGTCTTGTTCGAGTGATAATAGTTAGCCCGGGATTGAGGGGCGCGGGACGGTGACGGCTGAAAAACCCTCGGGTATGTAGAACAGCAGCGTGGGAAATAATGCACTTTGCTTACCAACCCGCACCCGCAAAGTTCTTTTCGAACCCTCTGAAGGCAGCCTCATGGGCGTGAGCGTGCAATGCGAGCGACAATGCAGTTCAAGCACGTTGCCTAGACAACGGGATGCCCATACCGTGGACGACAGGTTCTCACCAGCGACGATGACATCTATTATTGAATTGCCGGGTCGTACAGGGCCAGAACGGGGCTGAGCGCGCGCGACCAACTTCGTCGCTGAGCAGCAGCGTTTCCTGGGTGCACAGAGACGGCGACATGCGCGGCGGCCCCGCGTGACGTCACACATGGGCCTGACCTGTGCGTGTCGGGGGGGGCATGGCCTCCCGCGCTTGCGGGCATGCCTGGAGGAGAAACAGATGGGCCACTGGAGTCGGGCGCACCATCAGAGGGGAAAAATTGGCGCAAAGGCGGGCCGGTCCGCCGCCGATCAAGTCTGGCGAGGGCGGACGGGCGCCTTTGTGGGCGTCGTGGGGCGGTCGGGTGCGCGCGAAAGCGTCATGCAGCAGGCGGGGTGTGCGGTGTGGCGGGCGGGCGCGCAGAACGGGGGACTGTGGACAGGCGGTGATCAAGGCCGCGAGGAAAGGGAGGAATGGAGGAGGAGATAAAAGAGTTCATCCTGCGGATCTAGATCTGACCATAGGGTAGGCAGTTTTGGAGCGGTTATGCAGCAACGCACTTAGCTCCACAGTCGCCCAGAGCAACAAATTTTTCGTGAGTCGCGCAGCGATGTACCTGTGCCCCTTTTCCGCGCGCGACCGTCCGTCCTGCCCTCCCGCGCTGCTTGGTCGTCCCGCGCCGCCATGTAACGTTGACCCGCGGCGCGGCGAGAGATGTGGCGCACAGCGGCCGCGGGCGGGGCGCCCGTCGGGTGGCGCGTGGTGGGTGTGACGTGTTGACGGGGCGGTGTTTGGGGACGGTTGTGTGACCTGGCCCGCCTGTTTGTTCTTTTCCGCCTCCACGGAAATAGTCGACTTGTGTGCGTTCCTTTGGCAGCCGAGGCTAATCGCAGGACATCTGGCAAAGAGCAGCAGCACGAGGTCCCGAAACAACACACGGGGGACGCGCAGAGCAGGGTCGAGATGCGCAGGGGATTGGCAGACAGCAGCCAGCATCGTGAGAACGGCTACTTTCGTGGGTGTCATCCTATTATATCCTGCCCCCCCAGCTGCACCCTGCTGTGGCCTCCGCCCTGCCCCAACGCGTCGTCTGCTCACCGCAGACCTTGCATCCTTTGTGTACCGTCTGCCCCGCGCCTAGGAAGCCCACGCCACGACCCCATCCGCCCGTTGGGCCGCCGCCGCCCGCCCATCCCGAGCAAACCCTCCTGTGCGGCCGGCCCCACGTCATTCGCCTCGCCAGGGTCGCGCGATAAGGGCGCTAAATCAGCAAAGAACAGCATAGACCGAGCTCCGTGAAACACTCCCCCGCCTGCCGTCGCCGTGCTCGCCTAGAACCGACACTCCCGCGCCGCCCCGCCGCCCGCGCCGCTCGGTAGCCGGTCGCTCGACGACAAACCGCCCCCCAGGGCCAGCCCCCCCCGGCCATCACAAATCAACCCCGTGGTAAGCACCCTTTCCGTCGTCCTTCCGCTTCCTGCCACGCGATACCCCCTCCCCCTCACTCTCCCGCGCCCCCCGAGTCCCGCCGCCCACATCAGCGCTTCCTTCCCCGCGCGCCCTGGCCCCTGCCCACTGGCCGTCCGCGCGCCCGTGGCCCCGCCCCACTAGCCCGTGCCTTTCACGGGCGGGGCCGCTTTCGTTTGACGTGTCAACGGTCGGCGGCCCCTCGCGTTCTCCTACGCGCCTTCGCCCGTCTCGTCACCCTGCTTCACTTGATCGCATTTTCACAGGGACACCCAAAAAAAAAAAAAAAAAAAAAAGACCCGCGTCGTCACGCGTGCCACCCACCCGACCACTCTCCGGCGCCGAGCGGCACTGCACGCCCCACGCATCACGTCCTCCACACCTATACACACTTAGGCCACGTCCGACACCAGTAGCGGGCGCACCCACGATGAACGGCCAGCCCAGGAGCCAGCCAGGGAGAGCGGCCACAAAACCCCGCGTATGCTCCTACTCGCGGCTCCAGCAGCAGCAGCAGCAGCAACAACAGGCAAACACCAGATGAACCATGTTGAGCCCCTAGCACCACTGGCAGATGACATGGGCGGGATGGGCGGCCATGAACGGCATGAACGCGACCCAGCAGCAGCAGTTCCAGCAGATGCTCGCCGCCAAGTACCAGGGCGCCGGCATGGCCATGAACATGGGCTCCACGCCAACACCGAACAACAGCAATAACAACAAACACAGGTGGAGGCAGCAAGCGGCGGATTCAACCCGCAGATGATGCAGCAGTGACAGCAGCATCTGCTCCAGGAGGAGGAGGCGGGATGGGTCGGCGTGAACCCGCAGGCGCTGATGAAATATGAACATGGGCATGAACATGGGCGGTATGAACGGCCGAGGCGGCAACGCCCAGGGGTTCAACCAGCAGATGTTTTGCCCAGGGGCGGGTTTGGCGGCCGGCAAGGTATGTACCCTCATTACTTTGCCGTGAATGTACGCGCTGATGTGGGTGTAGGAGCCAATGCAGGCATGGGCGGCCCGTCGATGGGTGGCCAGCAGCATATGGGCAACGGCGGGGGATGAACAGCATGGGGCGGGGGATGAACGCCATGAACGGGATGTATGGGCATGAACTCCGAGGGGGTATGTCCATGGTCGCGGCATCAACCCACAAGCCTCAACATGCCCATGAACTGTACGTCCCCCCTCCTCACCTTCCCTCACACTAACCAAAATACTTGCACGAACAGCCAGCGTTCGCCCCAACCGCCCCACGCACCCCAAACCGCCCCGCACAGCAGCAACAAAAGCGGCGGGATGGGCAACCTGCAGCTCTCGCCCGCGCAGATGGCGCAGATCAGCCAGATGGGCCCGCAGGACCGCCACCGCGCGATGCAGAAGCTCATGATGCTCAACCTGCAGCAAGCAGCAGCAGGCGCGCGAGATGCAGCTGCGCGCCGCCGCCGCCGCGCTGCTGCGCCGCCAGACCGCCCGCTGACATCCGGGCATGCAGATGGACGGCATGCTCGGCATGAAGGACCCAAGCATGAACCTCGGGATGGGCGGGATGAGCAATAACGCGATGATGGGGGCTCGACATGGGGCTCGCACGATGGGCGGGCTGCCGAATCTCACGCAGGCAGCAGCAAATCCAGCAGCAGATGCAGATGCAGCTGCGGAGCGCCCCGCCGTCCGGTATGGCGCAGCAGGGCACAGCACGCGAGCCCGAGCACGCCGCACGCCGACCGGTGGTTCCCGCCGCCCCGTCGCCCGTGCGCACGCAAGACGCCGCACGGGATGATGCGCCCGCCGACGGCGATCCCGCCAAGGCCGCCGACGGCGCAGCCCGCGACGCCTGCGCCGCGCCCGGGCATGGGCCCGCCGGGCTTTGGGTACGCGGGGCGCTCGGAGGGGTGAGCCCCGGGCCTGGGCTGGAGCGGGAGCGCGATGGGGATGCAGTGGCGCCGCCTCAACAGGGGGCAACTCCAGCATGCAAGTTCCAACAGCACGCCCCCAGCCGAATCAAACGCAGAATCAGCAGCGCTCAACTGCAGTCAGATAAGCCAGCGACAGCACGCATCACAATCCTCAGCACCCCCCAGCAGCCCTTCCCGATCCAGCCGCGCCGCCCTCGCGCCCGCGCAGAGCGCACCGAGCCCCGCGCCGACGTCGGACGCCTGCCCCGCCAGTTCGGCCCGCGAGCCAGCCGGCGGCTCCACGCCCGTCGTCAGCCGCCCCGGCGACCGCGACGGGCTTCCGCGCGTCCGTCGGTGCCCCTGCGTCTGCGCCTCCACTACCTGACCTCGGTCTCTGCGCAGCAGTGCCCGCACCCATCATAATGCGTCGGCGAGCGCGAGTGTGAGCGCAAGCTAGCGCCGACGACGCCTGTGGTGGGTGTGCCGCCTGCGCAGGGGTCGCCTAGGGTCAACGGGAAGCGCGCTTTACCAGTTTTTCCGAAGGTATTTCGTTTTATTTTTTTATTAGAGGGGGTATGGTGTTGATGGGATTTGTGTAGGGCAACAACAACAGCAGCAGCAACGCGCGATGGGTCCGCCTGCCGCTCCGCCAGCAGACCAGCCAACCCACATAATCCGCCAGCTCCCCCCGCTCCCCGCAGGCGTGCACCTCAACCCGGCCGTGACGCGCGTATCGGTCGTCCCGCTCGCCGCATCCGAGAGCGCGATCCGCCCTCTGGAGCCGGAGGAGATTGCGCAGGTGAAGGTGTGGATGGAGAAGGATAAGGAGTACGAGGCGTGTATAAGCGCATGCGGGAGCGCGTGGGCGAGGAGGTGAAGAGCCTTGGTAGGTCGCGCGCGTGGTGGGAGCGCGAGCGGGAGGGAGAGGCGAGGAGGAAGGGCAAGTTTGAGCTTGTCGGCGTCAAGGGGAGTCGCGAGGTTCGCCGCGCGGGAGGCGGCTGGCGCAGGAAGCCGGGGCGCAGGGAGGGGTTCAAGCTGTGAGTGCAATTCAGTGTGTGTGCTGTGGCGGGTGTGTGCTGATGATGCGCTTTTTGTGAAGCCCGAGGAAGGTGAATGCGCTCGATGCGGCGCGCCCGGAGCAGCTTGTGCCGATCCGCCTCGAGTTTGACGTCGACCACCACAAGATGCGGGATACGTTTTGTCTGGAATCTCAACGGTGCGCCATTTCTCTTCTGTTAATGGCAAGGCGGGGTGTGCTGACGAGTGGCCAGACCCGGTGATCACCCCGAGATCTTTGCCCAGTCCGTCGTCGACGACTACGCGCTCGCGCCCAACTACCACGCGGTGATCACCAAGGCGATCCAGGACCAGCTGAGCGACTAACCGCGCGCACAGCGCCGCGCTCGAGGACGCACCCGTCGTCGACCGGGCGTACTCGCGGGCGAGATCGACGAGGACGCGGCCTGGTGGGACGCGTGGCGCGCGCGCGTGCACCGCGCCGAGGCCCTGACGGCGGCGCGCCCCGCGGAGCAACGCGCGCGCAAGCGCCGCCGCGTGGGCGAAGACGAGAAGCCCGGCTGGAGAGCTACATGTCGGTCGACGAATTTGAGGAGGACAGAGCAAGAATGTCGAGGAGATGCGGATTCTCGTCAAGGTGCGTCCTTGGCTGCGCGTGTTTTTGTGGATCGGTGCTGATTGGGGGCGCAGCTGGATATCATTGTGGGCACCCGTGAAGCTCGAAGACCAGTTTGAGTGGGACATCGGATAGCCCGGACCCCGTCGCCTGAGCATTTCGCGGAGGTGTATGCGCGCGAGCTCGGTCTCGGAGGGCGAGTTTAGGTGCGTGGGAGGGCTCGCGGCTTGCGTTGGGCGGGGTTGACTGTTTTTGGTAGGACGGGGCGATTGCGCACGAGGGTTCGATTCGCGAGCAGCGTGCAAGGATTACCCAAAAGTCGCGGTTCCCTGGATCGGCCACCCGTCCGACTGGGTCGGCGGTACAGGACGAAGACTGCGGCTGTCGTTCCTGCCCTCGCTGTCGACCGGCGCACGGTCGATGGACCAGGTCGTCGCGTTCACGCCGCGCCTGGACTACCTCAGCGACGGCGAGCTCGAGCGCAACGAAAAGCGAGCGCCAGCTCACCGAGCGCGAGCTCAACCGCCGCCGCCGACAAAAGACGACCGCGGCCGCTTCGCGGCGTCGCACTGGCCCACGACCGCGACCCGCCCAAGACGCATACCGCACGACCCGCCGCGATCGGGTTCCCCGATGTCGACGTAGCCGGACGCTTGCGCTCAGATCACCGCGCAGCACCGCCCGACGCTCCGCGCCCGCGAGCGGCCGCCGACCGCGCCGCGTCCCTCACCATCGCCAACACATGGTTCGCCCTTCGTAGAACTGCACCGCTGCTCTCGCCGCAGACGCTGCCCACGGCCCGTTGCAGATCGCCGCGGCGCCCCAGGCGGGGCCGGCCGCGAAGGACAAGAAACCCAAGGGCCTCATGAAGCCCCCGCCGTACCCCCGCGCACGTCCTGGCGCGCCCCTGGCGCGCGGCCGTGTCAGAGTGCGCCGGACGCCGAGCACCGCGGCGTGACCCGCGCGACGGTGCTGGCCGTTGCCGCTGGACATTGACTCCGCCCGTGTCGGACCGCGCGCCGGTGGAGAACCGCGGGGCGCGGGTGCCGCTGTCGGCGAAGCGCGCCAAGGAGCTCGAGCGCGGAGGCCAAGGAGAAGGAGTACGTCGACGGCCAGCATGCGAATTATATCGACGGCGTGTGGCATTGTTCGAACTGTTGGGTGTCCGGAGAGTATTTGCGTCGTCGGGCCGGCGCAAGGGCCCGCTGGGCGACAAGTCGCAGTGTGGTGTGTGTGGTGCGTAGTTCGGTTTTTGCACCTTTTTTTGAACGTTGCTGATGTGTGGCGCAGGGTAAATTCTGGCACAGACATCGCCGGCCAAGGCCGGTAGAGTACAACTCGAGCCTCGAGTACCACATGAACCTCAAGCGCGAGGAGGAGCAGGCGCGGCTTGCCGCTCGAGGCGGAAGCGGCCACAGGCGCACGCCGTCGAGGCGACGTCGAGCAAGGCACCGACCGTCGAGCCCGAGACGCCGCGCAGGCCGCGCCGGACCTGCCCGAGGACAGCAAGCCCCGTGTCGCAGCGCAGCGCAGCGACGCCGCGCGCGCCCAAGGTCGAGCGGCTCGAGCTGCCGGGCTCGCCCATGTCGGAACCGCGTCGACGACGTCGGAGCCGCCGGCTCGCGGCGCGCAAGGCGAACGGCGCGCCCAACAGTGCGGCGGCGCCGGGGATGGCGCCGAGCCAGAGCGAGTCGGCGGAGAGCGCGCAGGACACGCCGGGGGGACTCGCCTGCGGTGCTGCCTGCGACGACGCCGACGCCGACGTCTCTGCGGGGGGCACGCGGCCCAGCACGCGCACACGAGTGAGTAGACACCTTGGGTGAATAGAAGACGTGTTTTGTTGACGAGTGCTTTCGTGTGTGTTTGCAGGAGCAGCCGGGGGCTGGCTGCAGGCGGCGATGAAAGAGATGAATGAAAAGTACCCCGACGACCCGCTTCGAGGCCGTCCTCCGCCGCAGCCAGACATCGACGCAGCCCGAGTGGCGCATCACGTCTGCACGGACTGCCCTGGGAAGGTGCGTACACCGCGCCCCGCGCGCGCTGTTTCGCGCGCTCTGATGCGGATGGCTGACGTTGGCATGGCAGCTGTATACCCCCGGGCCTGGCGAGACCCTTACCAATTACGAAGTGCACATGAAGAACCGGCATCACCGTCAAAAGGTCAATGAGCGAATCAAGAACGGCCAGAGCGCCGCTGAACAGTCGTAAAGACCGCTTTTGTACATGTATCCCCCTCGCTATCTGGAGCGTTCTTGTCTCGTTTCTCCCTCATATCCTTGATCTCTTTTTGCTATGTGTTGTATCATTATTTCTGTCCGAATATAATCTCGCTTAGATTCTTGATGTGACGGAGGCCGAATGCTTCCAGGTTCACACCAAAACAACTTATGCATACAGATGGGGAAAGCAAAAGAATGTTGAATCACAGTGGTAAATAGGAGATCCGCCTGACAGTGAGTAGTAAGCCAAAGTCATAATTGAGGCACAGTATGAGCTCTACAGCCGCGCCCACGTTCAGTGTCGCGTACAAAGTTCTAGTGGCATCAAAGCGACGTACGCGCTAGTATCCCATAGACCATCTCGCTCATTGCGACTTCTCCTTGGACAGATTCCGCGCGTTGACTGCTACAAAGTGGTATGCGACCACAGAGATCATGGCAAGGGCGCCAAGGCCGTTGGCGAGGTTGTACAGCTCGTTGTGTCCAATCATAGTGTCCTACTTTCGTCGCGCAAGAGCATCAGCACAAGTTTCGAATCCCAGACCGACATGCCACGTACCACCGCCCGGACAGTGCTCACAGTGCTGGGGACAGCACCGCGACGGCCAGCGAGCGCCCAATGTACGTGGTATTTGCGCTTGTTTGTCGTCTCGAGCGGCACCGTCGGACAGGCTCGGCGGCGCCGCGCTACTCTGCACAACACTCCCTCCTCGCCGCTTCCCCCTCCACCGACGAGCCCAGACTCTAAATCAACGAAAAAAATGAGGCCCACCCGCTGCCCGTATGAGTGACATGCCCGGACGTATGTCGCTGGTTCCGCCTCGCTCCTGTCGTTTTGATCTGACAAACGCCGCTTTACAGCAAAGGTCTACGTGAGTAAACTATTCACTGAAACCCTGCACACAGCCCCGCACAAGCACTCTGGAAGAATGGTACTCATGAGGATATGTGTGTAGAACCTTTGGTGGGGGTGACAAGGGCGTTCCAGCGCCAGAAGGGTCTCGTTACCTACGGTATGTAATGCTTGCGCTGCATTGGTGAACGTACTGAGTGTCGGTCAAAGGTGTCTCTCCCTTCCGCCAGCGTGCAGCCCGCGGCAATGATCAGCGGCTACATCTTCAACGGCTACCGCCGCCTCGCCTCGCACGTCCCATACTGGATCGTTCCGTTCGCTCTCGGTGCGTTTTCTTGTCCTCTGATAGACCATGGCGTTCCCAACTCATTGTCTTTTAGGCTACGGCACTTACACCTGGGCAAAGGGATACGACGAGTGGCAGAACAGCAAGGCGGCCCACGTCGCGGGACATGTTGCACACTAAAGCTTCTGTATACCGCAATCCTTCTGCGTAATGCATAGACTTTCATTGGACGCTCTGTCTGACTCCCCCGCACATGGACGCACGTACGCACGCACGAAACGTCCTTCCAGCCAGCCATTGCTCCCGCCCTCACTCACCGCTTCTTTTTGAATATCAGAGCTCTGCGGGCTGATAACAAAGCCCCAACCGTCCGGGGTGCTGTCAATGAGTTTTAAGGCAGCTCCAAGAGACATTTTCGCTTGCGCCAGGAGATACTCTTAGTTCGAGCGCCTCCTGGGACAAACTCAATATGCAATCTTTACACTTAAATTTGCATGCTTCCTGCTGCTGATGCGATTTTAAACATGAGTTTTGTGTGAGCTCTTACAGGGGGAGTAACATGGAATTATTATACTGTGCATCGTTGAAACGAGCCATGTAACCTTGCAGCGCGAGGAGCTTGAGAAATCATGCTGCACATATGTACATGTTGATTAACAAGATATAAAGCTCCGAATGTGTACCTTCAGTGTGGTCGATGTGTGGTGGGCGTCGGGCGGGGACCAGCTGGACGAATATGGCTGCCAACGCCGTTGTGGCGTTGACCGCTTCACCGGGCGTCCGGGGTTCGGATTACTTTAACGGCGTCATCTACCTGGACTATAGCCTCTCATCACGACATTCATGACTCTGGAATAGACAACGCATGCCCCCATCCCATACTGCTTGTAATACGATACCTCTATACGTTTTCGCGCCAAAGGCCTGTCTCCCCCTGGATATCGCGAAGTTACAACCCGTCCCTCGCGTGCCCAAGCTGCGAGTATTCTACCTCACCGTGTCACGCGACAAACAAGCCCTCGCGCATTCATATTTTAACTAAGACCTCATGGGCAACGCTCAAAGTCTCACTCGTACAAGCGGAGCATGAGGCTGGACTCATTCGTGGGGGCGGAGCTGGGCAATGATGTAGTCTACGAGCGAAGGTGTGTCTCAGCCAACGCTCACGCGTCCTCTTCTCCAACCTTGCGACAGTCTGGGATCTGCGCGGTTTCTGAAGACAGTAAAGTGTCGGCACCAAAACGGATACCTTGTCGTTAAGATCTTCATCAAGCCGGATCCTGGTGTTAGCCTGCGGAAGTACCACCGGAGACTAAAGTGTATGTGGTCTACCCCCCTTCAATATGCTAGGTATTCAAACATGTGTCTAGCGGAACGCGACTCGCTGTATGACATTCCGAAAAACATCTACACGTACCAGTCGTTTGTAGAGACGGACAAGGCAGGCTACCTAATCCGCCAGTGGGTAGCGAGCAGCTTGTATGACCGCATCAGGTGCGTTTATCATCCGCACACCATCAAGAATGCCTAATCACACACCCAAATGCTAGCACACGCCCATTCCTGTCAAACATTGAGAAGAAATGGCTGCGTACCAGCTCCTCACAGCGCTGCGCGACGCGCGAAAACCGCAAGGTCTCACATGGCGACTTGAAGACCTCCAACATCCTGATCACGTCATGGAATTGGCTCCTCCTCTCCGACTTTGCACCACATAAACCTGCCCTCCTACCACTCGATGACCCCGCCGACTTTTCCTTCTTCTTTGACACGAGCGGCAAGCGTACATGCTACATCTGCGCGCCTGAAAGGTTCTACACCGCGGAGGAGAACCCTGAAGCGAGCAAACGCAGGGAACGGAGAGCGTGAAAGGGAAGGAGAGGGGGAAGAGGGAAAGCAAGGTCACGGAGGCGATGGACTGCTTCAGTGCAGGATGTGTGCTCGCCGAACTATTCCTTGAAGGCACGCCGCTGTTCTCTCTGAGCCAACTCTTCAAGTACCGTGCGGGGGAATTGACGGTTGATGCACAACTGGCTGCAATTGAAGACGAAGGCGTGAGGGTACGTCTCTGAGCAATGAGAAACAAGCCATGACACTCACCTGCGCCTGATATTATGAAAGTCTTTAATCAAGTCAATGATCTCAATCGACCCTACCAAACGGCTGCCGACCTTTGACACGCTGCTACATACTTCGAGAGGTACCGTGTTCCCGGAGACGTTCTACTCTTTCCTCCACAAACTACGTCGCCTCAATAAACGAGCTATCCTCACCCTCACCATTCTCCTTCCCCAACCGTCGGCCGCAGCCACTCCCATCACTGTCACTCCCACTACCTACGAAACCAACTGCTCCCTCTTCCGCACAACCAGTCCCGGGCCCCGGTGAAGACTCTGGCGAACCACTACCGAGCGATTCCGATAGACGGTTGGAGAGAGACTTTGGTCGGACTACGAAAGTGTCGAGCCGTATTTGCTGCCTACTACGGAGAGCGAAAATCTGGACGACACGGTCAAGGATCCTGTGAAAGATTGAGTATGCAACTCCGAGCGTTGCGGGGAAGCCTTTTCCAGGTAGCCTCCGCCCGTAGCATACGACTTTAGTGACTGATCTTCATCGACAATAGGATTTGTTTCCTGTCGAGCTTGACATCCCCAATCGTGACAGCAAACTCTTGAAGGGCTACGGAGACGGACGTAAGGCAGCAAAAGAAGGTGAGACTACTTTGCCCATATACGAAATAGTATCTCACCTACGACAGACGGCCCGGCTCTCATTTTACTCGCCCTCCTCACGGCGAACATAAGAACATGTAGTCTCCCGTCTTCGAAGCTCCCGCGCTCTGGATGTATGCCTTGCCTTGGCTCCTTTGCTGACCGACGAAGCCAAGTTGGACAGGATGGTGCCTTACATCGTCGAGTTGCTGCACGATGATGCACCCGCCGTTCGTGGGGCAGCCGTCCGGACATTGATGCAAGTTGTGAGTCGTTTTCCCGTGTTCATGTCCACAACAATAACTCGTTGCAGCTGATGTTAGTGACAGTGATCACCCCTTCCAATGCATCGATCTTCCCAGAGTACATCATCCCGGCCCTCAGCCATCTCGTACGTGGGGACACCGAGGTTTCTGTGCGGTGCATGTATGCGCAGTGTGTCGTCGCACTGGCAGAGACGGCCGTGCGCTACTCTCGACATGGGGACAAGCTCTGCAGGGTGCGCGCACGGAGCGTACAAGATCGGCACAAATGCAGGCTTGACAGAGGGTCAGGAATACGACGAGGGCCATTTCGAGGTATGCAGTCCTACATCGACGTCACATGCTGTCGTCTCTCATCGCGCCCCATAGGTATCCTACGATGCATCAATGCAGGATCTCCAGAACGCGATACAGGGCACAGCTGTCGGCACTGCATGCTGGTGGACCCGTCCCACGTCGTCAAACGCTCGATCCTGCACAACATATCGGCGCTGTGCATATTCCTGGGGCAAACAGCGCACGAACGACGTGCTCCTCAGCCACATGATCACGTATCTCAACCACAGAGATTGGGCTGCTCCGGGTTCGCGTTTTTTCGATTCCATAGTCGATGTCGCTGCTTGCGCGGGGTGGTAGGAGTCTGGAAGACTACATACTGCCCTTGATGGTCATCCCAGGCACTCTCTGGTGTGTTCACTTTCGTCAACTATTAACATAGCTCAACATATGAAATGTTATGTAGACGTGGAAGAAACGGTTGTTGCCAGAGTCCTGGCGTCCTTGAGAAGTTTGTTTGCGAATTAGGGCTCTTCCACAAGATGTAGGCATATGTGGGAACTATTGAGTGCCACCTTGTCATTCCTCTATCATCCTAAACATTTGGATACGACAAGGTTCGCACTATCTTCGTCATGCTTTATTCATAACTGACTGTTTTGGATTTACAGGTGCTGCTGCTTTCATTGCGCGCTGCTTCCAAAACACCTACCTTCCGAGCGATGTCTGGTGTATTCTATATCCATCCCTGAAACACTTTCTACGCTCTGATATACGAGACGCGGACGAACAAAGTCTTTTGCTGGCTATGAAACCCCCAGTGCGCTTCTCGTGCTTGCTCACAGATGCTCGCACTAACGTCCATTTTAGCTGCCCAGGCATATTTTCGACGCAGCAAAAAGACCTGGCCAAGGGATCAGACCGGTCTCCGTTCTGGAGTCCCAAAAAGCTGTGAAGGTCGACTCGCCGAAGAACAGTCTCGCGTCTGTTCGGCAAACCAACTCCAGCTCACGTTCACGATCGGAGAGTAAGTTTGATGTGTATTTTGGCGATGTTATCGAGCTGATGCGCAATGTAGGGACGAGGCTCAGCTGGACGAAGCTACAGCATAAACTTGGATGACGGCGACTGACGAGAGCAAATTGATGGCCATGCGAGACTTGTTTCCAAGCTGGCCCGCAATATAGCAAGGTAAAGCTTCATGACTACTTATGAATCGCTGACCTAACGATTCCTAGCTTTGAAAACGCGAGTAATGGGCTGAGCCAGAGGTTGAGGGACTCACGGTTCCAAACACCATCGAGCTCCAAAAGCTCGGCGTAGTACCTCAAACCGTCTTCCTCAAAGCGTCCAACGACACCAGCGGCACCCGATCCGCGCGCCCACTCGTGGCTCAACGCGCCGTCTCCGAGGCCGCTCGCAGCCCCCTCGCCGGCCACACCCGCTCAACGAGACCGCACCCTGAGCGCAGACTACGGAGCAGGGGTGCCCCGGCGGTGCGCCCTTCGAAGACCTGCGCCGGCGGCTCGCAATCATCAACGGCTCCGCCTCCTCGCTCTCCGTTGCCTCCGGGGACACGCGCGCGACGCACTCAAGAGCCCCTCTTTGCCGCCGACTTCACAACAGACGTGTTCAGCGCGCCGTCGACGCGCTGTCAGGACGTACCGCTCTGTGAGCGCCCGCCGAGCCCGACCGAGTCCGTCGTCTCCGCCGCGAACTCGTCCTTCCGCGGCGCGCACCGCCGGTGCACGTGGGCAGCAACGGACGGCAGAAGGCGCTCCCTGCGCTGGGGTCGAGCCGCGCGAACGCGACGGGCCTGCTGGACGCGCACCCGAAGGCGCGGGAGGGGCTCGCCTGAGCGCAGCGGGCGCAGCTCGCCTGTCTCTGTCGCGGGCACGATCCGCTGGTGTCGAGCTAGGGCCGCGGATATCGACGCTGGTGCCGACTCTCGACCTTACCGGTACGCCTCCTTCTCTTTCCGCGGGGTGGAATGCCGATGTGTGGTGGGCAGACGGCCAGGAGCCGGGGATCAGCAACCTCCTCGAGCACAGGTGTACCTCGAGAAAACCGCGAGCTGGGCGCCGACTTTGGGCCGCGCGTGCACGAGGGCCCCGTGCGGCGGCGCAACGCGGCGCGGCACAGCTACATGCCGCGGGACGGCGCGCCGCGGCGGCTCGAGAGCATACGCTCGAGTCGCGAGCGTCTCGGCGCGCACGGCGACGGCGTGACCGCGCTCGCGGTTCGCGTCCGGACCACGTGTTCTTCGTCAGCGCGTCGGACGACGGGACGGCGCGCGTGTGGGACACCGGCGCGCCTCGAGCGCAAACGTCACGGGCAAGCCGCGGTTGCACACGTACGCCGGGCACGGGGCGCGCGTCAAGGCGCTTCTGCTTTGTCGAGGCGACGCATTGTTTTGTACCCCAGTGCGGCGGAGGACGCGGAGTGTGCATGTTGTGCGGTTGTACATGTGACTTCCCGGGGGGGCCAGGGCCAGGGCGGGGGGCTGCCCAAGTATGGGAAGCTTCAGGTGTAAGAGAACATCGCGTCGAGGCCCCCGGGGCACTACGTGACATGTATGGCGCACTACGACACCGGTAAGCAATATCATTATCCAGCTACTACCCTACCTAACGACCTCTGTAGCCACATCACTCGAACCTGCTCTACTGCACCACCACCGCCTCCACTCCTCGTCATCCTCGACCTCCCCCCCCCCGCACTCGCGCAGTCCTGCAGACAATGCAAAACCCCACCGCACCACGGGCCCATCACCGCCCTCGTCGCTCGCCCCCCCCCCCGTCCCTCCCCAAACGCGCCTGGGCCGTCTGCCGGCACCGCACGCGGCGTGCTCGCGCTCTGGGACCTGCTCTTCGGATTCCGCATCAAGAGCTGGCGGCGCGCGGGCGCGGCGCACACACCCATTCCTGTCAGTGCAGCGCTGCACCCCACAAGAGGCAAGGGCCGCTGGGTCGTCGTCGCGCTCGCGAACAGCGGAGAGAGCGCGCCGCTGCTCGAGGTGTGCGGACATCGAGAAGACTCTGCTCGTCGAGACGTTCGACACGCGCGCGGCGGGCGGGCGCGCAGGCGCCGCCGCCGCCGCCTGTCGGCAGCAGCGCACCCCGCGGAGCCCAGCGCGGCCGCCGCGATCGCGGCGCTCGTGCGCGCGCGCCCTTCCGCCTCGCCCACGCAGCCGTTTCCACACCCCCGCGGAACCGACGGCGCAGGCGGCGTCTCCGAGCGTGCACGCGCTGGTGCTCGGCGCGGCAATTCGGGTTCGGGGGCGCGCACCACCAGCGCGGCGCTCGCGGAGGGCGGGGACGCGGGCGCGGGTTTGTGCTGTGTGGCGCGGACGACCGGCGGGTGCGGTTGTTTGACCTTGTGCGTGCGGAGCGGTCGGTGGTTGTGAGTGGGCCGGAGGGCGAGGGCGAGCGGGGCTGTTTATTCGTGCGTTCCTCCTTCTCCTTTTTTGTTGGGTGGAAGCTGATGGGGGGTGTGGTAGGAGCACGAAGAGCGAGAGCGGGACGGCGTATGTGGAGACGTGGGTGGAGGGCGCGCCGGGGGGGGGGGTGCGAACCGGCGCGCCGGCGCGGCTGGGCTCATCACGCACAACCAGCAGAACCTGCTCCGCGCGCAACAGGACAACGGTGAGCGCGCTCGCGTGCGTCGATGGCGCCGTTCCGGCGGGGGCGGTCGTCAGCGGGAGACCGCGCTTGGGCGTCCTCATCAAGGTCTGGCGCGTCCGAGAGCGTCGAGTGATCAACAAGGCGCATACATGCGGTAGAATGTGTGTATTATATAGAGTTGTGCGGTACTTTCCGACAAGATACTAGCAGTGTGCATTCCGAGAACGGCGGGGGAGATGGTACAATTCCGGTGTGGATCTGCTACAGGGCGAAATACATAGATATAAGTTGACGGACCACAACGCGAGCAGCTGCGGACAAGAAAAGATGGAGTGGAGATTACAGAATCCAGAATGAAGCAGAGGGAATAGCAATGAAGAGTCATCGTCATCACGGGCGGCTATGATATGTCGTTCGGTGCCGCGACGCGGTTCCAACCAAAAAACAGAGTGGTCGGCTGCGCGTGGCGCGTGCAGCTAGGAGGCATGCGTCTGGGCCCGCGAGGAGCCGTTGCCGGCAGGATTGCGTGGCCAGGAGATCAGGAGCATGCCGTCTGTGAGGGTCGGGCAGCAACGTCGGACGTCTGAACACCAAATCCAATCAGCAAGAGCTTTGGGGCAAGGAAAGAACAGCATATACACACCTCTATGCCGGCGGGCGATGTCAATCTCGCGGTAAAAGGAGCCAAACTTGAGCTCGCGGATCTTGTAGCTCTGGTCGGCGAGACGCGAGGCACGCAAGGCCGGTGGTGTTCTGCTGGACGTGACGTCGCACACCCTAAGGGGCACGCCGCGCTCGCCGTGCACGATGAGCTTGGTGCCCTGCACGCGCAGGGTGAGGTTGCGGCGGTCGACGCCGGGCAGCTCGAGCATCGCGGCGACGCTGGGCGACGTCTCGTCGTCGTACAGGTCCATCCTGGCGGGGAGTCGTCAGCGCTGGCGGTTCGCGGACGGTGAGAGGAAGACAGACATTACCTAGGCTGATAGCGGTGCGCGGCGCTGGCGCGAAGCAGCAGGGCCCGTTCTCGACGAAGACGTTGGAGGTGGTACACTCGCGCGAGCACGAGGCGCGGATCAATGGCGAGGCGGGCGTGGTTGTGCGCTCCGCCGGCGCCTGCTCCGCGACTCACGGAGGTCTTCTTCGAGCCGGGCATGGGACGCATTCGGGCGGCTGGCGACAGTGGTGACAAAAGTAATAATCCCTCCAGCGGGGAAGGCGAAGGCGAGGGGCTTGAGGTGCGAGAAGGAGAAGGCGGGCGGGAGCCGAGAGTGAGTTTGTAGTGTGAGCAGAGGATAATCAGGGGCGGCTGGCTTTTATTACGCAGGCGGAGGTTGACGTCGGCACAGAAGCTCGAGTAGCTGAGTCTTGTTTGCGGGGAGTCCAGTCGAATCGCTGCACACAAATGGATAGGACTCCGGCGCCCCACACCCGTGGGCGGGTTTCAGGATGATGTGCCCTCGGGCGGACAACTCGCGGATGACTTCGACGCCCGGTCACTGACATTGCTGGTTCCAGCACAGGGGGGGCAGAGGGCGGAAGCATAAGGACAACACCCAGTGCGTCTTTACTCACTGCGAGTCCGGCTATTCGACAAGCAGATCGACACCCGGCCCCACGCTTCATGTCATCGCCTCTCCGCAGCGCACAAGGATTTATTTCTGCCTGACAAATCTACCCTTAGATTCACTCCCGCGGGCTTTGTCGGGCGACTAAATAACATCGGCGTATTCCGCATTTGGTATATCGGGCGCTCACGGGAGCGGCTCTTGCCGCCCGACGCGCCCGCAGGGCTTGTCATTATTGCGAGGGATTGCAGAGTACACATTACAAACCGACAACATCTGCTCAGTGTGCCACCCCCCCCATGCAGCAGACAGAGTAGTCTTGGGTGTGTACGCACTGACTCGTTCCGCACCCCCCCCTGCGCCCCGACACCGCTGACTCACGCCACGTTTGAACAGTCGGCAATGTGCCGTACAATATGGGAGAGGTCGCGGGTGTGCATCCCGCTGGCCCTCCGCAGACCCACTGACTCTTTTTCTACTAATAATCAGGAAGGCAACGTCATAGACGGCCACCGTTCAAGTCAGTAGGGGCAGGTTGTAGGATTCAGGTGCCGTGCCACGTACTTGCCTCGGGAGACGCTCAAATTTGTACATCACACCACATACCCTGTGTGATCCAGACTAGTCTATGACCGTGACCACAGGCAAACCAAAATGGGCTACGGTATTCCTGTGAGTTCGCCGGTACGTGCCGTCCGTTTGTCAATCCGCACGCACATACATCCACATGCGCCACCTGCGTCTTGTTTCGGCAAAGACCACGACACGGCCAGTGGGGGGTGTCCGCCGTGCGCAACCTAAACGGCCCAACGAAGTCACGGCGGCCACCGCCCGCTCCGCATCGACCTCGCCAGACACAGCGCACCCGTTTTCCTCTTTGAGGGGCAAGACGACCGTTAACCGCGGCGAGCTCGTCGACGGCGGCGAGACCCGCGCGCTATAAGTGGCGCGAGCGCCAGACAGTCACGAGCGCGGCGGCAGCCAGCGCAGGAGGCGACGACGGCGCCGCGCGGGAGGCACGACCCCCAAGTCCTTCCTCGCGGGCCCTGCCCCCCCCCCGGGCGTGGCCCCTGCCCCCCCGGCAGCGGGGGGCGCTCGGACCGGCCATCATGCGCGTTCCTCGATTGGGTCGACGCCGCCGCCGCAGATCCTCGCAAAAAAAAAAGGATAGATTGTCGCAGATGAAGGAGGTGGTCGACCTCCTACCCCCGCCGTTGTGCTCCGCTGACTGGCCAAAGGAAAGGCGTTACAATCATCACGGCATCCCCGAATCAAGCCCAGCGCGCTGCCGTCGGCGCGCACCCGCAGCTCGGGCTTATGCGCTCTTCGCAGGCGCTGCCTCCTGCACAACCCAAATCGTTCACTGACCCCCACCCCCCGCGATCCATCGAGGAACCCTCTCCTCAGTCTCTGCCTGTTACGTCCACCTAACCCTAACGCCCCGCAGCGCATGCTCGCAGCAACAGGCGCAGGGCGCTCCACCACCCGCGCGGCCCCCAACACCAACCTACTACGCACCCCCCACCCGCTCACACACCTCCCCCCGCCGAGCTACGCGCCCCGCCACACCTCGCGATGCCGCCGCCGCCCGCGCCGGTCGCGTACGCGCAGCCGCCTGCTGCGCCGTACTACCGTGCGCCGCCCGCCTGCACCCGTCGCGCCTGTTGCGCCTGTTGCGCCGCCTGCGCTAAGGCGTTTGATCCTGCCGTCCCGCGTGCGTGCAATCTCTTTTTGAGTGATTGAAAGAGAAAGAAAGGCTGATGAGAGTTGTGTAGGATATGCTGATTGCAGGTGCTCAATCTTACGCCGGACCAGATTAATTCGCTCCCGCCGGCTGAGCGGGACCAGATTTTATCAGCTTGTGCGTGCTTGCTCTCTTTGCTGTTAGGGTGTGGGTGGCTGATTTTTGGGGGGGCAGAGGACGCAGTTGGTGTTATGTGTTGCGCCGCCTGCGTAGGGTCGTAGCGAGTGGGCCACGTGCCGCGATTCAAGTGGCGGGCTTTTGTGTTTTACGTGTTTTTGTTTTTCGCTCGCCGTTATGAAGCAAGCAATCGTATGTTTCGACGCGTTATTGTTTGGCTCAGAGCAGTTCAGAGCATATTCGAAGCTCTCATGGCGGCGGAGCGTCTTGAATCGTGGGCGGGACAATTCTCTCCCACACAAGAATACACAAGCAAAACCCTTTCATTTTCATATCGTGCACCAACATACATGACAGAGACACACGAGCATCTAGATCTGTTCTCAAGGCTGCGGCTCGCCTTAAGCTCAGCCAGCTTTTTTGCAATCTCCTCAAGCGAGGTCGTCTGGCCCTTGGCCTTGGTGCCGACGTCATCGTCGCGGTTTTGCGCACGTTTGACCGACTGGCTGTCGAGAGCTCCTCCTGGCCCACCACTTTACGCCACACAAAAAATCAGCTTTACATGGGAAGAACGGGGGAAGGAAGGCGCACCGAGGATAAAGTTGTACTGCGCGACCTCGCCGTTGCGGATCTTCTTGTGTTCAGTGTCTCGGGGCTGTTGTCCACGTCGACGTACAGCCCGAGCTTGGTCAGCTTCTCGCCGACCTCGGACGCGTATTGTTGCTGCAACACGTGTCAGCATGGGCTATGCGCAGTGAGAGTAAGGGGGTGCTCACGTAGGGTACCGCGACGGGGACAATCAGGACCTGGCGTGGAGAGAGCCAGGAATGGCCTGGAGGATGTGTTAGTGTTGTCGTGTGCATGGGGCTCATCGCTCTACGCACCACTTGCCGGCAAAAGTGCTCGGTGATGATCGCAATGAAGCGCTCGAGCGAGCCCAGGATCGCGCGGTGGATGATGACAGGGCGCGCGGGGGGCTTGTCCGGGTTGGCTGCCTCCTCGGGGCGTGCGGTACTTGAGGTTGAAGCGCTCGGGGAGCTGGAAGTCGAGCTGTGGATGGTCGCGCCACTGGAAGGAGCGGCGGAGCGCGTCGCGGACCTTGATGTCGATTCATGGGCCGTAGAACGCGCCGTCGCCGGGGTTGAGCTCCCAGCGGCCGAGGGTAATGCGCGCGAGCGACCGGCCTTGAGCTGCGCCTCCGCCGCGTCCAACGTCTTCGATCGCGCCGAGGTAGTTGTCCGGCCGCGTGGAGAGCTCGAGCTGGAACTCGAACACCATAACAGCCCGTAGATGTGCTGCATAAAGTCGAACATCATGTTCATCTCCTGCTCGATCTACATGAGGCGGTTGATGCGACCCTCTGCGCGCGGACGTCAACGAAGAACCGCACTTGTGAGGGCATGCAGAAGATTTGTGTGCGATAGTCATCCTGTACGAACCGCGGCGCACGCGGGTGAGGCCGACAGCGCAACAGAAGAGAAGTTCACTCCGTCCAGTGAATAGTAGGCACTACCCCGAACTGGCCATGCGGATGGGAAGTTCCTTTGTAGTCTGCGGTCACGCGAGTCGAAAATCACGCAGTGGACCTGGGGCAGTTCATGGGCTTGAGCGCCCAGTTCTCTTTCTCGATATCAAGCGTGAACATGTCGTCCTTGTGTAGTTCTGCCAGTGACCGGAGGATCTCCCAGAGCTTCGAGTTGTACATGTTTGGTGAAATGACTAGCGGGCTGTCAGCATAACTGTGTGCATGCGCTTACACGATTTGGCTTACCCTCCTGGTAGCCGCGCTTGAAGTATTCGGATTTGGGACGAGAGTTAGCGAATGTTCTTTTCACACACGCAAAACATGACTTACGCGCATAAGCCCGCGAGTGTGTTAGTTGTAGATTCTGGGCGCTCCATGCGGCAAGAAGAGACGCGCTTCCGGGGCTGAGCTCGTTTGAAGAAGAAAAGCTCTTGACTCCTGCACAGGCCATTAGCTTACAGAAACATGGTTATAGCCGACTGCCTTTACTAGCCTTTCCGATCTTTCTGTGATCACGCTTGGCCGCCTCTTCAAGGAAGTGCTTGTACTAGGGTCGGACATCTGTTTCTTGTCCGGGAACGAGACGCCGTAGATACGCTGAAGTGAGTTCATTCTTCGGGTCTCCGAGGAAGTAAGATGCGGAGCTCTAGAGATTATATGTTAGAGTTTTCCGCGCAACACGCTGTGAGCGATGTACGCACCTTGGTGACCATGAAGGCCCTTGATCTTGCCCGTGTGAGGGATATGAGGGCCAACGCAAAGGTCAACCATAGGACACGCAACGGTTAGACAGTGGTTTAGAAGTGCCGTCGGGAATCTTAGACTCGATGATTTGCTTCTTGTACATTGTTGTACTACAGGCAAAATTAGAAATGTTGTGGATATGTCAAACATAGGGACACGTACAGCGGAGGAAGAGGGAGAGAAACATCTCGAGGAGAGTCTCCTTCGGGACGACCAAACGCTCAAAACTTCTGTCTCTCTTGATCGCCATGGTCGGAGACCTTTCTCCAGGGCGGGATAGTCGGCGTGGGTGACTGGGCCTAGGAGCACGTGAGCTCCAATGAAGCCGAAAATATCGGAATGGACGTACCTATCCTCGATGGGCCATTTCGTAGAAGAATCCATCCTCGGTGGCTATGAGGGGACCAATGCACACAGTGGCAGCCGTAGTGCCGTTTCTTGCGGCTTCTCCGAGGACATGAGCGGACGAGTGCCAGAAGACACGCTTGCCTGGGATACCATCAGACTTGCGAGATAGGTTTACGGAG
Source organism: Phlebiopsis flavidoalba (assembly GCA_035772785.1). Classification (NCBI taxonomy): domain Eukaryota; kingdom Fungi; phylum Basidiomycota; class Agaricomycetes; order Polyporales; family Phanerochaetaceae; genus Phlebiopsis; species Phlebiopsis flavidoalba. The sequence continues at coordinate 159,572 of JAOCPU010000007.1, forward strand.
TATGTGAAGTACCTTCGGGGTGTTCAAAGTCGAGCAGCTCCAGGGTAACGCTGCCCTCTAGGGGACGCTCGAGGTCCCATACCGAGCCATTGACCTAGTCACGGGGGTCCGGTGAGCGTTAACAAGTCAACGGGAAAATATATATCTCACCTTGGCAATAACAATGCGTTCTGCAAGACCTTTGGAGATCTGGTTCGCATGTCCATTAGGGCTCGTCTCCCAGGACGTGCCCTTGCGCTTCGAGCCATCGGGAAGAGTAATCTCGATCTCTTTGCCTAGGTTGTGCTTGTAGGAAAGGTGTCAGACTTCTCCCTACAGACGGAACAGTTTGCGCCTCACCTTTACCCACGTCCTCGTCATACTCTGCCTTCAACTTTTCAAAAATCTTGATACGGTGGTCAAAGAACTCGGGCGGGCGGTTGCAGCTACGCCCGGCGAGGATTTTGCACGCATTAGCATCCCTCTGGACGCGCGACTCGATGGGCTCACCTCGAGCGGATGGTCTGACGTGGCAGCAGCACCTTTGCCTTCTTTTCCTTTGGCTTCTTCGCCTGACCCGCATGGGGTGCGTCGAGAGCCGGGATTTGTGCCGGCTGGGAGGTGGACGCGACGGGTGCAGGCGCCGCGGTAGACATGGTGTTGAGCGAAAGGAGTTTTTGAGCGAAGGATGGGGGACGGGAGGTCTGGAGTAATATACAGGGAGGTGAGGGGAAGCGGAGGGATCGATTGAGAGTTCTGAGCATGCACCTCTATCCTAATGCGAGTCACGCAGATGCAGATAGCAAGCGCGAGAAATTCCCGCCGCGCTTCGTCGCGTCTGTGCAGAAAAGGCAACTCTCCTCGTTCACCACAAACATCACACAACAGACTATGGTCACTATTCACTCCTTTATGCTCAACAAAAAAAATACAATACATTGTTTTTTCTGAGTGTTTACTTATTGAACGGCCTTTTCTGCAGCCTCACGCAGACGACAGTCCTCCTCGAATGTCTTGCGTACCTATATCGATGGATCCCATGCGTATGTCAGATCTAAAAGGTCCGTGTTGTGACAGCGTCACTCACCTCGCTATAAAAACTCGTCGTCGAGTACTACTCGCACTCCGGTTGCTGCCAGCGCCTTAGAAACGTTTAGAGTAGCCGTGTGCCCATCTGGGCTTGCAGCAGACTTGGTAAAAGCGCGCGTATGATTGCCCTCCTTGAGGTTCAGTGGGGATGCCTGTACGGAATTATGCGCATGTGATGAGATAGATTCTGCCAGAAATACTAACCGAATCCTGGATGAAGCGCAGGTAGTGCTGTATGAATGAATGAATGAGTCACCCTTGACTCGGTTAACGACGCGAGTCAGACTCGCCATATGTGACATTGCCCTGTCGATGAGTTAGTAACAATCGCTTGAAGGGCTATTATTACTTACAAAATCAGTGTGGAAGCACTTTGATCCCCCATACATAGGGTCGATTAGGCCCAAACTGGGATTCGAAAACCTCCTTGAAGTTGTCACCAAGGCCCTTGTTTTGGCGTAAGTCGAAGGTAGAGCCTCCGTCTTTGATCTCAACGCGGCAACCAGTCGCCAAGGCTCCCGCTCTGCGTTGAACCGTTGTAGAGGTGAAAATCTTCTCAACATGGCGAACAGACACTCACTCGAAACAGTTTCTTTACAACGAGGTACTAATGCCTGTACGTCCTGCCCATGTTTCCCCACGAACGTACCAGCTACGATCGTGAATGGTAGGGATGTGGCACAACATTGAGGACGCTTACAACATCTTTGCGTAGTCGGGAATAAACTGCGAGGTCTCGGATTAAACTTGATACAATGTAGTCAACGGCGCTCACTGTAGCAGCCCAGTCCTTCCCCTCGAATATGCCATGAATCCGATGCGTAGGCTTGACTTGCTGCCTCAACATGGCAATGCTGTTATACGCAGAGACTGCGGCATCCAACGCGTTCTGGCCCTCCCAGGGTGACAGCGCGGCATGTGCTCTGAAAAGTACGTGAGGTTCTAAATATCTGGATATGAGAAGAGCCTTACGTTATGGCCATGAAATTCCACAGTGAGCCGCTGAATGGCAAGACATGCGCTCAAGCTTGCCGACCAAGGTGGTCCAGGCGCGGGATGGCACATGAGGCAGGCATCCATGCCTTTATAAGCTTCCTTCTTGAGAAGAATTACCTTTCCGCCTCCACCCTCCTCACCTCTAACGAAAATCAGCATTAATACACACAGCCAATGCCTTGGGAATAGCACTCACCTGGGGTGCCCAACAGCACAACACTCCCAGAAATATTATGCTTGACAAGGGCGTCTTTGATCGCGTTCACGCCACGGCAACCTCCAGCGATTGCGATGAGATTATGGCCACATGCATGACCTACACCCGGAAGAGCGTCCATCTCTGAGTTTGACACCGATGGTACGCCCTCCATTTCCGTGAGTATACTTGGCTTCCCAAGCAGTGTCCATGAGGTGGTGTGTCTTTATTTCGAAGCCCCTTCTTGCTCATGAATTCGGTTAACGCGTCATGCGCGTGACTATCATGAATTGGCGAATTTATTGAGCTTGAATGACATGAGAGCTTACTGTTCCTCAAACTTCAGCTCTGGATTAGCTAGATAGTTATATGTGAGCAAGAGAGATATGTTCTGTGGCTAACATACATACCAGATATATCCAGACTTAGCTCTCTCAGCTCGCCGTCAATGCTATCTACGCTATCCGCAATAGTCTTCCACACATCCGGAGGAAGAGTCTTCTCATCTTCGGGCTGGCGAGGCTCAACGACCTTGTCCGTAGGGCGCCATAGGTCGGCTTTCGGACATGATTCACGCGTCACGGCTAGTTCACTGGCTAGGATAGATGACCGAAAGGAAGAAAGAGGCCTGTAGACACGTTCTCTCTATCAGCCATCTTGCAGAGCACTCACCAAGCCAATAACGTTTAGGCGCCTCACGGTGTGGAGATGATCAGCTTGGGCGCCTGTGCTAATGAATACGATAGATAAGATTGTAGACGGTTTACGTCGTCCCCCCTCCGATTATTTGATCGCACCGTCTAGACCACGACTGTGACCGAGATGTCATTTACGACTTCCACAGATGAAGCCATCCTTTTGCATTTATCGAACGGCATAAGCGGCTGCTACTAAAGGAGAGAGAAGCAGAGATAGAGCGCACATCCCTGCTATTGACGAACTGTGCACCAAGTTTGCTCGAGCAGAAGGGTCTTGCGATAGGCTCGCTCGGAGGGGTTGCGAATGTCAACATCGGACTAGGCGGGAAAACGTGCGCATTTTGTGTGGTACAATTAGCGACTTCCTACTGATATGCCGAGAAGCGTAGGCTAGTTGAGCTCGAAAGGCCTACAGCGTGATATAACAATTCACCTCTGTTCCCCCCACATACTTTCAGGCATGTTAGGTTTCTGTGGAGTAAAGCGGAAAACACTGCTAACATAAATCTATAGACCTGGTGATATTGCTCGAATAGATGATCATGTATCGACTGGAGGTGCAAAGAAAGCTGCCAAAACCAAGAAACCAGTAGAAGCGCAAAAAAGCATCCGAGCGATTGAAGGAGTTGTATATAAAGTACGTGTCCTTCATCGCAAATTATAGTCATACTGATCAAACTTCCCTAGGTCTCGGACTCGCGCATAGTCATTGCTGTCGATTCATCGGAGTCCAGCAATGAAGAACTCGACCTAGCTACCCGATCGATGTAGAATTGTCAAAGCTCGCAAATAGCGTCACGTATGACAGGTAACGGCTCCTTTCCGACTTGATAAATTTAGTCTCATGGGCGACGTAGAATGGACAAGGCCCTTGATGCACTTCAAAAGGTCACGGGTAGGCGGGGCCAGTGAAGTGTGAACCGTCATTGCTCCCCATGCATCACCTCTGACGCCATTTCAGTCCAAGGATAAGCACCTACCTTCAATGACACCTCTCATACGAGTACTCTTGGGCATCTCCGAACCCTCAGCGAAGATGCCTGTCCAGGAACCGATATTCTTTGATGACACTATTGAACCAGAGTCAGCGAGAAGCAGTCATGTACGCGCTTAAATCTCCCGAGGGGTCGCCTGTATACATGGACCGCCAGGTTTGTCCTTACTGTGAAGATGCAGAAATATACTCTAATCGGCACCAGGAACTGGCAAGACTCACACTCTCATTGAAATAATTCGTCAACTCACTTCTGTCTCGCCTGCGAATCCGAAACCTCTACGCCTGCTCGTATGCGGAGCATCCCATTTATCGGTGGATAATATACTAGAACGTCTTCTTGCGCTACCGCTACCTGAGAGTGGCCAAAGCTTAAGGTGACTCGCGTAGGTCATCCAGCGCGTGTTATGGCGCACCAAGGCGTTTTCTCGATTCGGACTCTGGAGGTAAAAGCGGGGCGCACGGACGCGGTAAGCATCATGCAGCCAGATGCTTCAAATTATCTAACGACGCATGTAGTTAGGCAGCGTATGGTGACAAAGGACGTAAAGACCAGAGCTCGACAGAGCTGCCGTTAGATGTACTTTCGGGAAAAGGGAAAAGCTCCAAGGGCAAAGCTCCGCGTGGATTGGAGCGGAAGACGATGTGGGAGGGGGAAGGGGGTCAGAAAAGATGGAAGCTCTTGAGTGAAGGAGGTAATGTTAATCTTGCACTTGTGAACATCCTGCGTACTACATGCCTACTCACAATGAACACGTGGGTATCGACAAACGAATGCGAAGGATGGCGGTGGTTTGCTTAGGAGAGCACAGTATTAATGAAAGAATCGACAAGGTGAGAGCGGCGATTCGCGAATCATGTCGGATACGTTCGCTCATGTCTTAGAAGGGAGACGGGAAGTAGGGGTGTAAGGGGAGTTTTAGGTCGTGATTGCTACATGCCATTTCTTCTGGGTGGCTACCAATTACTTTTATTGACAAACCAGCAATTTGACGTCGGGTTATCGGGATCGATGGTCTCTGACAATGCTACAACCAAGCATTCCGGAGGCGTGTGAGTATATGCCAAACTCTTGAGGATGCGCAGCCACTGTGTCTGATCAGTGGATAGGTTTGCTGGAGTGCTAACCTATGAAATTTCGAAATGGCAAGAAGCTTATTGCCTGGCTGGCGACTCCTCCCATGCAGTCTCCTCCCTCTAGCGGAGCAATCGAGGGGCCACCATCTCTCACTCCGCAGGGACGTCAATACTGTGGATGAGAACAAAATCAAGGGAGGAGGAGGTCCCGGTGCCATAGGAAGGGTTGCGGCAGGTAAAAGCCGCCAAGTGACAAACAGCTCAAGCAACTGTCCAAAAGCAACTGTCGCAGTCCAAAAGATACCAGTGGAAGAGCCGCCACAGTCAGATACGGATTGGGGAGTCCAGCATCGTGACTCGGACAAGACGCAGGACGAGGAAGGGAACCGCCACCCCAAACGGGTGCAGCTAAAGTCGCGGAAGTAGGAATGATAGGGGGAACGTAAGGGCGCAAAGGGCAAGGCGGGATGGCAAGAAGCGAGTGTGCGTCCTCCGCGGTCTCTTCGGCCTCCACGAACATTGGAGAATCAACGATGTTCGACCGAATTAGAGAAGATGTACGGTCCAGGTTAATCAAACGCATGCTTAACGTTCAATATCGGTGCGATATGTCTGCCGCATCCCCTGACTTGTCTAACGATCGTGTTTCAGAATGCACGCTCAGATCGCCACATTTCCGTCAAAGGTTATGTACCACAATAAGCTCACATCAACACGCGTCGGTATCTGGACATTTGTTTGAAAAGATCTACCCAATTCCGGTGCTGCGACTGAAGACGAGGAGATTTGGTTTAGAACTCTTGGTTGGGCACTCCAGTGGTTTTCTTTGATACTGCGGGGTGCGAATACTTCGAACGACTGGAGGGCGATGGGGGGGAGATGATGGGAGCGCGATGCAACGAGAACGAAGCTATGGTGGTAAAGAACTATCTCGAGCAACTAGTCAGTCTCAACCTCTAGACCTCACCCATTGTGCTATTGACGCTTGTAGACCGAAGTTGGAATTCTGCCATCCCAAATGCAATCATAACGCCGTGAGTCATCTGCATGCTCGGCTAGTCCGCGTGCTCTGAAACGCAGATATAGATATCAAGCCCAAGTTGGATTGATATTTCGTCTATGCTACGGCCTCTGTACGGGCTGGATCTGGAAATCGGAACAGTCGACGGTATGCAGGGCAGGGAGAAAGACGCAGTCATTATTAGCCTCGTGCGAAGTAACGACAAGCGCGAGGTCGGGTTCTTGAAGGACAAGCGCAGACTGAATGGTATGTGCATTCATGGATCAGTCTCATCATTGATACTGACCCCAGCTTATTAGTCGCGATGACTCGTGCAAAGAGACATCTGGTAAGTGGGATCCTTGTGTTACATGAGGCTGTGTAGCTGATGTATCCGCATTGTGTGTTGTTGGTGACTCTTCAACTGTGCAGCATGGAAGTCCATTTTTTGAAGAAGTGGATGTCATGGCTAGACAAGAACGCAGATGTCCGTTTTGCGGGCTTGGAGTGAGCTGATGGTATGACTCATAAAATCTGCAGGCGAATCACGATTCTTGTATAGTTCCGCAAACAATGTAAAGAAATAATGCACTTCTCCTCACGATATGGCCAGATTGAATTCAATGCAAAAAAGCTGTGTGTATGAAGCAAAAAACGCATTGACAAAAATGACGATCGTTCTTCTGGAGGCTCGCTCAGATGACGGACCCAAGCAGGGAACTGGCACCATGCCGTAAGTTTGATGACTATTTTACTGAATTTCGTACTCGCTGGGCCCCAGCGCCCAGGTCTTCAAGAGCACCAAGAAGGCATTCGCGCCATTTATCAAGCTATGTGCAATAAATTCAGCCATGAGCCCTCTATAATTAATGTCAATGTTCTGTTCTATGTACGTTTGCGTCTAGAAGCACGGAGCAGCTGATCTTGTACGATCACTAGCAGTGCATAAATTGTTTCGATCCTCTGAATTCCTCGAGTAAGTACGCTATTGTGATGTTTAGCTCTCTTATTACTTACCGGCATTGGAACGCCGTTTTTACGGCCAAGTCTGACGACTTCACCCATCACGACATCTAGCTCCATTGGTCGTCCTTCCTCGTGATCCAAAAGCATGCTAGCCTTGTGCTTGCTCTCCGTCGTACCGTTTGCTTCAGCAGTACTCTTGAGGTGTTGATCACGATATCAGGGTTGAGACCGGGGTCCCCCTAACCTTCCGTGGTCAGGGAACAAGGTTTCTGCCAAGAGTGTACATCTCCGTGAGCGCGTCATAAATGAGCGGGCGGGATAGTATATCGCGTGGATCTCCGGGGATCGATGCAGGACGGCTGCGACTGCCTTTTGAGAAGGAGTCAGGTTTTCTGAGGGTATCTGAATCTCGGGTTCTGGCTCGCCGGATGCACCGGGGGTCTTTGTGGGGCGGCCTGAAGATAGCATTCAGAGGTAGGACGGGTCAACGCTGCTGTAGAGCCAAGCACGCAATTCCAAAAATTCTTCGAGAACTTGATGCTTTGGATTTCGGGAAATACAGACACCTTTCGCTTCCGCCGGCGCCCAGCATGCCTTGCATGCCTGCAAATTCATTGAGCAGTGCTTCCTCGGCTGGGGTGTTTGAAGTGTTGGTGGTGGTAGGTCGGTATACTCCCATTTGCACGCGGTCCTGTGATAGTCAGGAAGTTAATAGGTATTAATAATCGAGCGATTTTCCCGGATACATACGAAATGGTTGTGTGCTGAACAACATCCGGGGCTAACAAATTGGTACCGATCCAGTTAGCCGTGCTAATGATCTTCGGTTCGGATGAGGTATCGAACTTCTTCAACGCCTCGTAGAGGTCACGCTCTACACCAAGGCCGTTTTTGCAGCAAAACATAGATGGGCTGCGCATATTTTTTCGCGTACGCTTCCGTGAAGAACGGAGCGAGCAAGTCTGGCGTCTTGGTAATTTCGGGAAGGGCCTTCGTCGTGACCACGACATGGGAGTAGGGGCGGTCCAAGGCTGCGTCAATATTTGGGAATACTGCACGTTGTTTTCGTCAGCCAGCTATCGCCAAATCTTCTAGCGGGGACCAGCGCGGATACGAACGTCGGTCTGGCCTCCAGCCTTTAATGTCACCGTATTTGCGACTTTGGAAGTGCATTCCGTTTTCTGACGGATCGTAAGCGACGCACACTACAATCAATACGTTGAGACTAACTTGACACGGCTTCATAATTGCTTCTGGCCACGACGGTCACGCATGCTTGCCCGCTGCGCTTCAGAATAAGAGAGTCTAGTTGTACACAACTTGTTGTAAACTTTGAAGCGAGGGCATCGTCAAGCCCACCAACTTACAAATTGCAGTCCCAGTCGCGCAGGTCGAGCGTGTACAGAACGAGTCTGCACGGCTCCTCGACTTCAGCGACCCTCCAATTCTCGTGGCTGTTACGGTCGAACGTTTCCCCTCGGCGGGGCATGTCATTACCTGGCGAAGTGCAGAAGAGACACATCTTTGGCATAGGGGAGATTATCAGTGTCCTGGCGAACGTAAGTAGCCCACGAGGGTCGTCCCGCGATACAGCTTACCAAACTTGCCCCCTTTTACAGCCCGCAGAAACATTACGGTCGCTAACAGAATCGCGAAGAATGCTTGAAGAGGCGCGAAAAGAGCTTTCCGAAGCTCGCGAACGAGCACAACTCAGCCCTGCGCATACATTTTCGCCACTACCAAACTTCTTCAGGCGTCCGGCCGAAATGAAGGCCATCGAAAGCGCACTCCAGGGAGACCCCGCCTTCACCGTCCTATTTGGCGCAAGTAGCGTAGGAAAGGTAAGAACAACATTTTATGTAGGTACAAAGCCGGCTAACGTGCTTATTTGACAGACAGCCTTGCTGAGACAGGTGCTCACCAAGTCAAAATACTTTGTTCTCCACTTTGATTTGAGGATCGCTGGATTTGCCGATCTTCCTAGTTTATACATGAGCCTAAGGTTTGTTAGTTCTCTCATGGTAAAGTGCGATATCTGATCATCCCGGCTTTCGCAGTCAACAGATGGAAACCTTTTTCATGGAAATAGCCAGAGATCCTGGCTACGAAGAGTTTGAGAAGCAGGCATGGGGGTTCAAAGTCGGTCCCGTCCGTGAACTCGATGTAGTCAAAAACTGACTTCCTTGCTCCCGCAGCACGATCGCCTCAACGTCGAGAGACGCATCGCAAACACTGCGCCGCAGGATGGCATAGGCGCAGGTGTTCTTGGGGATATCAAGACCAGCGATGTCGCACGATTGATGGAACTCTTCCAGGTATTCACTTACATGACTCGAAGAGAGACCCTTATCCTCATTTTCTCTCCAGAGTTCTCTTCTATACTATCGCAACTTCGACCCTGCCGAGCAACGCGCACGCAGCAAGGAGAAGGCAGACAAGGATGCGGCCTCGGTTCGTAGCCAGACACGCCCGGAACGGCGGGCATCGAAGATGCGGTTCTCCTGGCTGAAGCCGAAGAGCAAACCGGAGAATGCGGGCTCATCCTCGGGTGAAACGAAGCCGTCGCAGTCAGAATCACAGAAGCAGAACGGGAACGCACATACGGAGCCTGCCCCGAAGAAGATGCCTGTGTTTCTCATTGATGAGGCGCACAAACTGTGAGTGTGAGAGAGCTGTTCAATCCCAGTTTGTTGACATCCGTCGTCGCAGTCCTGCTTTAATTCGTTCTACGGGCACTATGAAGTGTCTTCTCGACGCCATGCTTGTTATCACGAAGCAAGATCGTCTCTGCCACGTAATACACGCAACCAGCGATCCATTCTATCAAACATGGCTCAGGCAGCTTAATGTAATGCAACACTGCAAGGTCAGATTATAGGCCATGTCTTCGTCTATACAGGGTATTAACTTCTGAAATAGATTATAACTATTGGCGACTACCCCAAACATGACACACGACGATACTTCCGCGAAGAGATCCTCAAATTTGTACCCGAACATTTGCGAGGAGGCCTCGACTTTGAGCGTTTATATGACGCGTTTGGTGGCAAGCTTGCGCACTGGCAAGATTACGTGACTGACTACGGTGGGCCACAATCAGTTTGTATATACCACCTTTGTTCTCATCGCTTCCTTTGTTAGTCAATTCCAATGGCAAGTTGGATGGTGAGTGTTTTGTTGGTAACGATGACGCGAACCGTCGTTGACCTTGTATTTAGTCAAACAAAGCTCGCACTTCCTCCAGGCACACGCTCTTCTCAACCTTCACGTCATTCATTCTGCCCAAGCACCTCCCCCTGGAGACGACGCGGACCCCACGTCCCCACGAAGTCCTGTGCATAATCAAGCCGCCACTGATCCTCAGAGCGGTGGCACCGGGATGCAACGCACACCATCGCAGCCCATGAGCACTGGCACTGGCTTCCGCATCTACTCCCCACTAACGCTGAGCGTCTCGGATCCCCACCAATCGCCGTCATCGTTCACACCTGCGGGCATGGGCTCCGACAGCGCAGCGGAGTTCTCCGCAATACAGCTTCTCAAGGTCATGGACAGGCTCGTGCAGCCCGGCACACGGGCGCTGTCGTACTTCCTGCTGTGCCGTGAGATGGGTGCGCGAGCGGTTGACGGGATGGTTCGCGGGCGGATCCTCCATTGTAATACTTTTGGTATGCTTACTTCCGCGACTCCGGACTTGAGCTGATCTTCGTCGACGCTCATTTATACACATTAAACTTACAAAAAATCTGGGTGGCCCATGTACAAGACGGACCGGTGGCTCAGTTTTTGTCTCCAGGTGCGATCCCGAGATGAGATTACCTCGAGTCTGAGAGAAGAGCTAGGATGTACAGCTGCTCCTGCGCGCTTCGAATGTAGCCCCCAGACTGTTTGAATCAAATAAAGTTTGTTACATATTACACCTCATATCTCACCCATCCTGCGACAAACAGCTCTAATGTTCATAATTTGGGTCGTAACATGCCTCACGCCTGTGAACATCAGAAGCCGAGCAAATTGATACCAAAATAGTCGATTGGATCGATTTTTGCGCCTTTTTAGAAAACTATCTTGCTGGGAATCCCTAGGTGCCGGTCGCCAAGCGCGTATACAACGGAGAGCTCTAGGACGCAGCCATGTTTGGGGTAAGTATGGGGGATGCCGTATGGGTACGAGGGATCCCATATCTTGGGCAGGATGTCTCAGACACTCCATTTGTCTGTACTTTACGATATGGTTAAAGGGAGGAGGCCGCGGCAGTCCCCTCGTCCTAGGGTGTCATATTAGCCAACTGAGCCATGTCGCAAATCTCCCTGGGCGTATCACGAGACCAGGGGTTCTGGAGACAATTCTTATGAGACAAAAAGACAATACGCCCTGGGTTGTGTATCCCAAGACATCCCGAGAAAGCGTTCGTTTGGGAAAGATGTGGCTCCCATCATCCCAAGATTCCCGCCAAATCTGCCCAAGATGCTGGGGTGTCCCAGTGGTCCCAAGACAGTCATCGAGACCCGGACGGGCTTCCGGTGGCCGCTCGCCACCGCGGGCCCATCTTCCGCGTTCCCTGTCTCTTCACAGTTAGGGAGGGGTGCTGCAATTTTGACGGATGCCATTCATGGTAGTGGTGTGGTCAATGGGCTCATGTATTCCTAAGAATCTAGTAATTGACCTTACCAAAATTGGGTGCGTGTTTGAGCTGGCGGTCACGCCACTACTAATCGATCCACTAGCCAGGTCACGGGAATAGTCGCGCATTGCCTCGCGGACAGGCCGCAGGCAGGCGATCTTGTGCATGGGGAGGCAGGGCATGACGGATGTGAACGACTCACTCTTATGTGCCATTCCCTTAACACACACATCCACATGTATTGGGGCCGTGAATGTGTAACATATAACTAGATATAAAATATAACACAGTAATGAGTAAATAACATTGGGGAACACCACCCAAAAGAGCTTCGAGGATTTGACATTACTGATGAGTTACCTAGGTCGTTTGATGCATCATACACGTCGGGTTGCCGTACCTTTAAGTGTGAGGTTTGTTTCTTTGATTGTGTATGAGGAACCAGTTTCAGGGAATGGGAAGATCAACTGAAGTTTCTAACAGTGAGGTCAGGTGCGAGGGGAGGGCAAAAACGGATTATTTCTGTAGGACAATAGGATGGCCACTGGGCTTCGATCGGTTAGGGAGAAGTTGCGCACCTTTGTTTACGCGCGCAGGGCGGTTCGATCGCTGCTGATGCTGACAAAGGATGTCAGTTCAACAAGCCGTTGGCTGTGCAAGTTGAAGGCGTGCGCCCCGCCTGCACATGGAGCGCGGCAAGCTTGACGAGGTGATGGCGCGGCCCAGGGATGTGGCATGCGGGGGAGCGGCGGAGGGAGGGAGATGTTGGTGGTTGAAGTTGAACTTGGTTCGTTCTCGGTGCGCTTGTTCTCTAACGCTCCGCTCGGCTTTGGCCCGGTATGCATCAGCAACAGCCCGTTTTTGTCTAAGTCATGGTAGGTCCACGGTCGTCTGTGTGGCACGGAGTCCCCTGCATCTTTTGGGAGACTATGGGGATCTTGCGATACGTTGGGAGTAGTTTCCCCCATCAACCCTTGCGTGCCGCTCTTGGTCTTCCAAGACACCATATCCGAATTGGGATTATCTGGTACCCTCAGGGAATATCATAATCAATATTGCAGAGTTCCCCTGACGGTAACCCAAGACGTTCCCAAGAGCGTCTCAAGATGAGCGTCTCGGGAGACCCGGTTTTGGATTTGCGACACATCAATCACCAACACCTCCCGTGGCCACGCGTATAAGTAGGCGACACGCCGTAGCGCAGCGTCTTCCCTTCCCCCATCACAGCACCCCCATACAGCACTCTCACTCGACTCACCTCTGGATTCAACCTTCTCTCGGCCATCATCACAAAACACAACTAGGATTCATCAGACGCGTCTACACGCCAAGACATGAGTGACCGTGGCAGCGATCGAGGTGGCCGTGGACGCGGTGGAGGCTTCCGTGGGCGGGCGTGGCGGCGACCGAGGCAGCTTTTCCGTGGCGGGAGCATGGCAGCGCTGGTAGTGACCGCGGCGGCTTTCGTGGCGGTTATGGAGGCGGAGACCGTGGAGGTTTCCGTGGGTGGAGGGGATCGCGGAGGTTTTCGTGGAGGAGTGGTCGCGGTGGCCGCGGCGGTGGGCCCAGGAAACAGGGCGGTACGTGGCGTTAAAAGTTACGCACGCTGCTACTGCTGTCGATCGTCGATAATTGACAGTGTTGGGACGATTGTAGAGTCTTCGCCCCCGACCAGACCCCCCCCCCCGCCAACGTCGATGCACGTTTAGGGAGGCAACTCGGAAGACCAACTCGTGGCCGCCTTCAGGGCCTCACTCTTCAAGAGACCGATCTCCCCCCTCCGTGTACCAGGGTTCGGTACTGGTGGGGGCTCCCATCAAGCTACGAACAAACTTCTTCCCCATCAAGATCCCTAAAGGCCTGACAATTTTCGAGTATTCCGTTCAGATAAAACCCGAGGTGACCGTAAAACGGTCTCAGAAAACGTATCTTCCAACTCGCGAGGCTACTGCGGACTGGGAACGCGCGGGCATGAGGAACGCAGTCGCTCATGGGGGATCACGTGTGTCCGCGCAGCTCTATGCTGTCAAACGACTCCCACAGCCTCTCGTCATCACCGTCCCTTTAACCGATGAAGATGACAACATTCCCGCTCAGCGTGGCCCCAGTCGAAGCCTAAAGGTGGAAAGAAGGGCGGCAAGAAGCCTGAGCAACCCAAAGAATACTCCTTAGACCATCACATTTGGCCAAGAGCTTGAGACGCAAAGTCTCGTAAGGTACGTGCTTCTGCTTTTGCTTCTCTCACGAGGATTCGCAAGGTACCTGAGGCTTGATATATTCGCTTCTTCTGTGGTGCGAGTGTATTCGGTTTCAGGCGTTTTGCTCATTCCTCGTGCTTTGCCATTTTCAATTTCAGTCTCATATATTCTTTGCTCATATCTATACCTAACGTGATACTTGAAGTCATCTGGCTGGTATGTCCTCAATATCCCCCCTCGCGATTACGGATATCCAGCCCATTGTCTCTGCTTTAAATATCCTCCTTGCCTCCTTCCCAAGTCGCGCGGGGTGGGAGGGGCGGAGTGATGGTAGGACGAAACAAGTTCTTCCTTCGCTCCGCCGCCGAGCCGCCCGTCTCCATCGGTGGCGGCTTGGAGAGCGTGGAGGTGGCTATTCTACTCCTCTGTGCAGTCCCGCGCACACAAGTGCAACGTTCATGGCATCAACGTGTTACAAAACGCGTTTGTACAACAAAATACGCGTTTAACACTCAATGGTCAAACCGGTCGCGGACGGCCTCGTAGCGTTTATGAACTTGCCAGTTATTTCGGCACTCCGAGAGAGACTATTTCCGAATTCGTTCGTCAAGGGGGTGTACGTTCCGTCAAGACGATACATCTTGGTTACAGGAAAACGATCAAGGGTTTTCATAAATCCACTGCTCGAGGCAGCACAAATTTGAAGCAGAGGGATTGGGATGGTCACGGCTTGAGGAGTATTTTTTGGCCAAAAGTTGAGCGTTGGGTTTCATGGGCCGCACTACGTGACTAAGGAGTTCATATATAGAATATTCCATTAAGCTGAAATACCCCAACCTTCCGCTGGTGGTCGATGTTGGTGGACAAAAGGCCACCTTCTCCCCGCAGAGGTCTGCGAAATCCTGCCTGACCAGCCTTACCGAACCAAGGTGCTTGATGAACACACCGCTGAAATGATCAAGGTCGCATGCAGTTTTTGCCTCCCAACGTCAACGGTGCTGCCATTGTCGGCCGCGGTATCCAAGAGCTTGGCTTCGCCAACCCCAGCCCGACTCTGCGTGCCTTCGGCGTCAGCATCGGCACCGAAATGGCTGTAGTGCCCGGGCGCATCCTCCCCTCACCCCAACATCCGCTACGGCCAGGGCGCGCCCCGAGTCGACGACCGCGCGAGCTGGAATTTGCGCGACGTCAAGTTCGCTGTGGGAGGCAAGCTCGACGCCTGGGCTGTCCTGCTCATCCACGATGGCAACCGGGACGAGTTCAACGGGCCAAACGACCCCGAGCTCAAGGCGGCGATCGATGGTGTTCGCGAAGATGTGCAGGACCCTCGGGCGTGCAGATGCCCTCCCCTCGAAGCCCCCGACGGTTGTTGAGGCGACGCTCCCTCCGAAGGTGCGGGAGGACCCGATCCGCAAGCGGGCGATACAGACGATCCGCACCGCAATAATGTCCGTCTCTTCGAAGCCATCCCTCGTCTTCGTCATTCTGTCAAACGGTGACCGTCACGTGTACTCTGGACTCAAGCATCTGTGCGACGTCTACCTCGATGTGAGCTCCATCTGCGTGCAAGTCTCCAAGTTCCGCAAGGAGAAAGGACAGCTGCAGTACTTCGCGAATGTCGCCCTGAAAATGAACATGAAGACTGGTGGCGTGAATCATACTCTGGACCAAAGGAACACTGGCTGGCTGAGACAAGAGCCTACTATGATGGTTGGTATCGACGTCCACGCACCCCGGGTTTGGAACCGTATCGGGAACTCCGTCCATTGCTGCGGTTGTTGCGAGCGTCGACCAACACTTCGGTCAGTTCCCGGCCAGTATGCGTATTCAGGAAAGCAAGAAAGAGGTGTGTTCTCCTAGTGATATGCTTGGGCACACATTATTAAACGCCGTTTATAGATGGTTACTGCTTTGGCCGACATGATGGTCGAGCGGCTGAACGCATTCAAGGAGAAGAGCAAGGTGCTCCCCCAGTCGCGTTTTGGTTTATCGTGATGGTGTATCAGAGGTAAGGTCATTACGAAGCTTTATTATTAACGATGGCTAATTCCAGTCGCAGGGTCAATTCAACATCGTCATTCACGAGGAAATGCCCGAGATCAAGAAGGCGTTTCCAAAAGTTCGACACCCCCACAGAAGCCGTACAGGCCCAAACTTACCATCGTCATTTGCGGTAAACGCCACCACACTCGCTTCTACCCGACCGAGGCGCAGAACGCCGCGAACGACGGAAACCCTCGTCCCGGAACCGTCGTCGACCGTGGAGTCACAGCGGTGTACGAGTTCGACTTCTTTTTGCAAGGTATGTACCTTAGTCGCATGCATGTATAACTCAACCCACTAATACGTTGGCATTTCACAGCACACGGAGGTCTGCAAGGCACTACACGGCCTACGCACTACTACGTCGTGCACGACGAGATCAAGTTCACCGCGGACCAGCTCCAGACGCTCACCAACGACGTCAGCTACATGTTTGCTCGCGCGACCAAGGCCGTGAGCCTCGTATCCCCGGCTTACTATGCCGATCTTGCCTGCGAGCGTGGTCGCTGCTACCTCCACGCGCTGCTCCAGGGCATCTCCGACTCTGGCACGACGGCCTCGAGCGGGACTGGGGAGGACGAGGTCGCAGCTGAGGCACGGGCGATGTGGAGGAATGGAGTCGGGGGAAAGCTCAGCAAGACCATGTTCTACCTGTAAACCCGACCTGGGCTGCGCGGATGTTTAGCGTTTCTTGGATAGTCTGACTTGTACTTGTATCACTCTCTCGCGCCTTCCGACTAGTGTATATTAGTTGTGTGTTGTACGTTCTGTTGTTGTATTGCCAATGTCTATAGACCCAGGCGTGGATGGAAATTCGACCAGAGTGACGCGTGACGCGTCGACGCGAAACTGCCATTAGCGCCCGACTCCAGTCGGCATCAATTTGAGGCACCCTTGGGCCTCGGGTTGACATTGGTCTTCATGTGCATCTGTTCAATCGAAACCACTACTTCTTGCCAAACTCGAAACCATATTCCGGCATCTAATACGTACGAGACCGCCCGTTTGTCTTGTATTCAGGTACGACCGGGCTCGTGTAATAAACAGACAGCGCGCGGCGAGATCGTCATCACTTTACTGTCGATCCTCAAGGCACAGTCCCCCTGGACGTCAAGCACATATTTGATTGTGGAATGGTAGCAGAAATGTCGTGCCGGACTCACGAGCTCGCCGCGTCGGTGTGTCGTCCTGCCGATTATTCTCTAGGCACCAGGATGTTTTGGTGAGCATCGAAGACTGGAAACTCTGCCCGACTCTGACTGTACCTCGCCTTTCAGTCCTTGGTCAGCCTGCCTTGGTATCTAGAATCACGTCTGGCATTGTCTTAGGCTGCTTTTAGCGGTCTCAAGCGGCTCCTGGGCTAATATAAAAGTCTGAGCGAACACCGCAACGCACTCAATCCCCCTTGTGCCTTCCTGATCCCAGTTTTTCTCCTAGGCCGCACTCCCTGACCACGAAGCGTACGTGTAATATGAAAGGCTACATCTACATATAGGTTTTAATTGTCGGACCCCTCAGCATGGAATCTCTGAGGACGTATCGTCGTTACGACCAAGCAGCGTTGACATTCGTGTGGACGGACACCAAGACGGAGATTAAGATTGGACAAACGACACGGGAAATTGTGCTCCTGGAGTGTAGAGAACGTCCCGATGAGTTCTTCGTTCAACTGCCTCCTGAAAACGTAAGTGAATCGCTTCACATTACTCGAAGTGCCGTTGATTCTTTCGTAGTATGGCTCCGCGATCATACTCTGGGACGATCTACGCGGACGCACTTTGGATGCGAAACGCAGATAGTGTTCGCAGTGGTGACCGTTTGGCCAAGGCTGGTACCATTATCTTCGACCACTGGGTCGATTTAGACCCCACGAGCAGGCCATGGCGCGCCTCCTCGGAGATCTTCAAGCCTACACCCAGGATTGGCTCTCTTGATACTTACGCGGTAGCTTGGAACAAGGCTTTGGGTGACGCTGTCGCCCACTCTATCACTCAATACAACAACCGCATTGCGAAGATAGGGACCTGGGATGTCAAAGACAGGTATTTCAGCCCGGCTTCCAAATCGAGCTACAAGCTTGTCTTCGTACCAGAAGTCGAGTGGCTCACGGAGGACCGGCTCAAGGCGCTCGTAGAAGAAACGATCCACGACAGTAAAGATCCGCAAGCTCTTGGATTTAGCTATGTCGTCGCTAGGCTCTACGTTGGTACCCTCAAAGAACAGGCGGAGGGCGTGGCAGCACTGACACAACAAGAGCTGGACGACTGGTCTCTCTTGGTCGGGTTGCTGAGCGATGCCGGCAAATTTTTCCAGCTCGTCAAGAAAAGTGGACTGTTTGAAGATTGGTATGCATCCACTCGGGCTCTATTCCACCTGGATCCCGGTGACGCAGCTCGCGCGCTCTGATCCGTGAGATGACTGGCACGGACTGTTGGATTCGTACCAGACTTCCTGAGCCAGCTGAGGTCAAGGCATTGAACGAGAATTTGGTCAACAACGGGGTGTTTGGACGGGATCGCGTCACTCCTCCAGCCCCCTACTGTACTACCCTCAAACCCGGTCAGGCAACCCTAGCAGAGAAACGGAGACCCACAGCCTCGTTCATGGGGTCATCTGCCAATAACGTGAGTCCGATACCCAGTACAATAGCTTTACTAAATCTCATATCTCAAGTGGGCAACGAAGACTCTAAAATGGACTGACCCGTGGTCGCGATGAGCTGCTACCCTGCTGAGGTACGCCACTGTTTACGAATGCTTCTGGTCCGTGCTCAGCCTCGTAACAGTGGCTTCACCGCGAGGCACATAATCTCGAGCAGAAGGTCGCAGACCGCTTCAGCAACATTGTACGTCTCCCTGCAACGCTCATGTTAACAATCCATGGGCTCAGTGTGATGTTAGATCTTTGGGACCAATGAGTGTAATACTCATATGATGCGGTGAGCCTCTTTTGGTGGCTGTACTCTGCGATTTGCTAAACCCAGTGAACTAGCGCGGAAGCGACTATTCGCACTCTGTTAAACAACCCAAACAAAGTCGACGAAGTCCAGTTGGAAACCACCGCTATCGACGACCACGTTTCGATGGTGATCGGTATTGACGGACAAGATAAATTGATAGCAAAAGACTGGACTCATCGTCCATGTGAAGCTTGAGACAGGTCCCGACTATTGGTGGATCACTTTGCAGCTGAAATATACCATCAAATATCAGCCGAAATACGTGAGTTTACGTAACTAGCTTTCCATCGCATGCATTGACAGGTACACAAGAACAACAACCCCCTTGAGTCCACTACATACTTCAAACCATTCTCTCGCTATAGGCCTTTCCGCTTCGAAGTGGATCTCGACGCCAAAGTCACTAAGGACTACTTTCGAGCAGCAGCCGTTCAAAGGAAAGTCAGACTCCACTTGGCGCTCAACGCTCAACGAGAGGTATTTCGACCCGCATGTACACTCCGAAGGAACGGCTTCCGACGCGGGGACGACTCCTGTGAAACTC
Source organism: Phlebiopsis flavidoalba (assembly GCA_035772785.1). Taxonomy (NCBI): domain Eukaryota; kingdom Fungi; phylum Basidiomycota; class Agaricomycetes; order Polyporales; family Phanerochaetaceae; genus Phlebiopsis; species Phlebiopsis flavidoalba. The sequence continues at coordinate 178,935 of JAOCPU010000007.1, forward strand.
GACTATAGCGAAAAATCAGACCACACCCTCCGACAACAAATCACTCGGTCCTTGGGACAACGCGGGCACGAAGTGAGCATTGATGCAGTGTAGTTGGATGAGGCTGACGATCTTGCTTCACACAGGACTCGACCAAAGGACGGAGGCTCCTCATCCGTCGATGCGGCCAGTCTCCGACGTTCAAAAGCAAGTAGTCGAGGTGCAGTGTAAAGGATTTATGCGGGTCTACTCTTGGTATAGTAATGCGGGATAAGCACATAATGTAAAGCAACATCAGTTTACGTGACTAAAATTGCATGGGGAGTACGAGCTTTGGCTCTTATCCGAATTGAACGGGGCGGAAACAAGGCCCCCGTCGATTGAGATGGAATATTCTGAGTAGCGTTTATGGACATGAGGTTGGATCTCCGGGTATTCTTCAGCGAAATGTTCTTCAGGACGGGGTACCGTTTTCCTTGTTCCTTGAGTGCCTAGCGAACGGGCCGTGGTCTCACCCAGGGACCCGGCTTGCACCAACCTTGCGTCTGGATCCGGCTGGCAGCTCGACATCCGCGACAGTTTCGAGTAGGCCAGCATTACAGTCTTCTGGAGGAGTGTCCACAATGTTACGCGTCTTGCTGAGCGGCATGTAATCTACAGTACGCTCGGGAAGAGCAGAAGAGTTATCTAGAACTGACGATGGGAATGGGCAAGGGTTGGTGGCCTCTACACCAATGTTGAAATTCATGGGTCCGATCGGTTTCAAAAAAAAAAAAAAAAAAAAAAAAATCTCGCATGCCCGGCTTCCCGTGCCTGCTTGAGTCGGCGAAGATGAGATGACCCCCGGATTTTCGCCCGTCGATTTTTCCATATCGAGCTGCGGTGTTATGCTCCAGCATGAGATCGCAATCGAAACGGCTGGAGCGGGTTTTTGCGACAATCTTGCATTCGATTCTTGATCCTAAGGGTCCCGAGTCCTTGAGCGAGAGAAGTGAGCACGTCGTCCTGATCTGGACTATCAGTAGTAGACCCAGGCGCTGTGACACGGTCACGAGAAATGAGAAGTTGATATCTAAGTAGTCGCATGGGAGGGATGCGTCAGAATTCCACTGAGAGGATCAAAGACAAAAAGTCCATACCCATGCTCGCTCATAAGAACACTCGTGGGCACGTAGTACTATGGAAGTAAAACATGCCTTGCCCCAAGTGTCGGTGACGGTCGGATCTGCTTTATACATCCCAACCGATCGTTTGCTTGAAGAATGCTGGTATACTGGTCAGGCTTAATGGTCGAGTCCGTAAGAGAAACCGCAAAGATTGCGAAGGGAGAGTCTGTCGAGCGAGATGTCCCATCACGCGCTCACTGGTCACAGAGTGGTGATGCTCTACAAAAACCCGTAAGCCCATACCCGCAATGCATTACCGTCGGACATACCGAAAGCATATGGGCCGCTCCGACTGTCGCTCCATGATATTCGGGCCCAGTGCAAGATCATGATCTGGCATATCCACATACTAACGAGGCGTTGAGCAACCTCCAATCGGTCGCAATTTGGTGCTCTAAGAATGCCGTGAGCATCAAAGGAAAAGATTGTGCCTAGTGGAACCATATCAAAGGCCCTTTGCCCTAGACCCCAAGAAACTCGCGCCTGCAATCCCCCGATCGTGAACGAGTAAACGGTCTTCAACCTTCGGGTCAGGCTGGGCGTTTCGCCAGCGAAAAGTCCTACATTCTCCCTAAAATATATGCTTCCCAGAGTTCGTGAACCAGTAATCCGCAGTGGCGAGTTTGATGATAGGTTTGAATATTTGCTCAAGCCAGTTCCGAAGTCTGGTCCAACCGTGCTGGATGAATACCGCTCGGCATATGCCTCGAAAAGATCCACGCCAACACCCTTGGGTGGTGTTTCTTCTGATAAAACATGGGCGGTCCCACTCCTTGACGCTCCTATGATCGTTCTCCACGAGCTCGGCCCACGGTCGTGTGCAGATGAAGACAGTAGGCTATTCCTACCAAATGTGTCATTGGTCGATACCCGTCTCTCGAGACCGTCTGATGGGCTTAGGTTTGGTGTCAGCGATTCGTGTCGCAGAATAATCACAATTGTACATACGTACCTGATGATGATCTGTACTTAATCTAACCTCTTCAACCAATATGGCGCAGAATGAGGTTGACGCAGCGGTCTCACACAATGAAACTCCAGCAAGTCGTTGTTATCTTCCGAGCGCGGAATGCAATTACGAGCGCGACGTAACAGGTTGTCGTTGAGCCTTGGAATCTCTTTCGTTCGAGGAACATTACGGTGTTGCTTGAAATGGTCGCGTAGGGCTGTCGAAGTGCGCGTGGAGGTGTCACGGTGGTAAGACATGTTGGCAGCTCAACGTTTAGCGGTCACAGAGTCCGAGTTGGATGTGCAAAGGTGGGGAGGGAGACGAGCGAGCGTGACAGTAAGGAGTAGCGAGCATAATAAAGGCTCAGAAGTGACTGGTCAGCATTACCAGCCCTGTCAACCGCGAGGCCCCGAGGCCCCACGGTCGAAGAGAGTGAGTGTCAGCCGAAGCTTGGCCGAAGCGGCTGGACCACCGCTTTGCGCCACGAAGACGGCGCTTACCATATATGGTTGCGAGTCCCGGCCGCGGCGGTTCCCCCGCTCGTCCGTCGCCAACCAGTGTGAGTACATGACATGCATGAGTTTATAATGTGCCTAAAGAACACCTTATCAAATATTACATTTTGAATAATAAACAAAGCCAGCAAAAAATTGTAGGATAAACGACTACTAATCACAAAAAGCGACGGGAATATCTTTGCCAGCCGCTCTAATCGATCCAAAGAGGGACCTTCCACTTTAGCAAGCTGCTCTGCAATCCCCTGTTTGTCTTGTCCAAGCAGCCATGTAAGCTCCAGGACACCAAGCCCATCGACGTGATTGACAGGCCGGCCTCGAGTCTTTGGTCTAGGGGGGAGGGTGAGGATGATTGCAAGACCCGTCATTGCGAGCGACACCACAAATGCGGCCAGTGGCTGTTAAAAGTAAGACACATCGTAGGAGGAGCTCTGATGCAACAGACCAACTTACAGTCCATTTGCTGATCTGTCGATATCGCATTGCGAGAGGCAGTCAGTATCACATGCTGTTGACGCCATATTTGACACCCACCGAGACAGTATAGCTATAGTCGTACTCGCGCTCTGGAAAAGCGAGATACTCTGATTATTGACAGCGCGTACGGCAGCTAGTCTCCACATGAGTGTGGGAAACACAGATAGAAGAACGTAGTGCTCACCACGCCAATATACGGCAGATATCGCCTGTTCTAGAGCAACTTCTAAATCGCCCAAGTTTACGGAGTGTGTATCGTCACGATAAAACCCAAGCGCTTCCATTAAATTACTAATAGATTGCCCTTAGTACGGTCCACAACAGCTAAACGGTCCAACATACTCTTCGAGTAAGGAAAGTGTGTTGTTCGCAGTGGTCGTAGATCCATCGATGGTGTAGAATTGGACTGAGTGGCTCGTAGGAGCGAGGCTCCCGAAGATACCAATCTGGGAGCACGTGAAATCAGCGGAAAGGAAATCATGAGAACAGAGGGCCAAACCGAATGCAGGCCCAAATCTATCGGTGTATCGGGGAGAGTCCAGTCTACCCAAGAAGAAGATCGGAAGTTAAGGCTGTCGTTGTATCCTGCCGTCGAAAACGGGAAGAAGTCGGTGAAGACCTGGACAGTCCCGGGCAGTGGCGTGAGCTTTACGTTGCATGCCATTACTTTGGATTGAAGAGATGGATGCTGCATGAGGTGAGCAGAGCAATATATATATACACATTGTGGTGAAGCTTACAGCAGTCTGAAGGAACGATGCAATGAGTGGGAAAATCTGAGGCTCTAGCGTTGCAGATGACCCCTCAGATTTAGCATCGTCTAAGACTGGCAAAAGTTGAAGCTAGAAATATAACCGGTGGCGACGGGGTGTCGTTTGTGATATTCGCCCATAGAGTGGGACGAATATTGAGCGTTCGAAGATGCTAGTTTAACGCCACGATAATCAGCCGGCGGAACGTAATCAATCCTGGCATGAAACGCACTGGGAGAGACATCAATGCTAGCAAGCTGTTCATGCACAAACAATGGATATGAGGCGTTTGTGCTGAGGGGGGTTCCCTGATTGCTTAAGTCCGGGTACAGCTTGACATATCGCGTCGAAATAGTGCCGTTTACGAAGACGTCGGAGTCGGTCGCAAAAGTTAGGGACGTCGTATATGAGGTTGTTCGTCAGACCCGTCGTCAGCACATCTTGCTCCGACAGCAACAATGGGATGATGTCAACGATAGGAAATGCCTCTTGTATCCTGAAGATAGCAAGGTGGGGTATGTTATAATATTGTCAGATACTCGAGGCTTACTGATTTGGGTCTTGTCCAATATTCGGTACGTACTCTGTCAGCCATTTGAATATCAGTCGGATCGCCTATGATGCTTCCTGGGGTGATGAGATCGGGTGCCAAGATGGTCATGACCATCCCACCGGAGAAATACAGGAGTATGCAGACGATGGCAACGAATCGCGCGGAGATCTTTGCGCAACTCACTGCGTTTTGCTGGCGGCAAAGAAATAAAAACAGGGAGGTTGCGGTTGCGGTACTTCCAGAGAGTGGCGCCGGTTGCGCCTAGTGAGAGCCACGCAGCAGATTTATCGTGCATTTGCAGTGAGTGTCTGTTCCAGGTGAAGGTCTCGTTGGAGGGCTAGCTTTTGGGTAATGAAGAGCAGAGGAATAAGGTATATCTGGCAGTGGCTGGGGGTGTCAGTAGCAAGCTGAGCGAAAGTGAAGAACGAACGTGGACAAGACCTTGGGACAATCACGTTCGCGTGAGGACTGTGACATAGTAAAAGAGAGTTCCAGTAACGACATCCAAGTTATTCTCAGGGACCTTGATCGCGTCATCTCGAAGTTTGAAGCGCAAAACTACGAGGACGAGATGAACACCAGCAAGGATGAGGTGCATAAGAACACAGAGAACGAAGAGTAGCCAAGCAGAAGATACATTGGGGTCGGGGGGGTCGAGGAGGATGAGTGTACAGTCTGTGAAGGAAGAGTCTGAAGCTCGCTTTCAGGACGAGCCGGGGTTTCCGCAACCTCTTTGCTTAACCTGACGCTGCCCCGTCGAAGAGTGGAAGCTCATAGTGCATGGGGAGGAGGATAGGTGTTGAGAGATAATAGAAACACCGCGACCGGAGACAGTTATAAATACTGACGCAATATTTATCCCTGGTCACCCAGAGAAGTACCAGCAGTACCGGGATTGCACCCTGGCCTAATCCGCACCATACAACTGCGCCCTACGGTCAGTATAAATTATGGTGAACACTGTCTCATTTCCGACGAGACGACTAGAAGGGACCGGAGGGAGACCCCGTCTCAGTAGCGTACCGTTAGAGGGAAAAGACAGTGGTGCATCGTCGGAGCCGTCTAAGGCTTTTCTGGAAGTACCTATGAGATGGTAAGCATGCGGGGACCAGCACGGTGAGGATCGTACGAGTGATAGATGAATAGTTCATGCGGATAAAGACCCTGGACGGAAAGCGTAACAAGAGGTAAAAAATAGGTTTGCCCTAAAACGCAACACACATGAGGATGACGCGCGTATCAACTCAGCCTCACGCATTCCCGTTGTGACCTTCCGGGAGCTGTCGACCCCAGTATGAGCTTCGCGAGGTAACATTCTTGCTGTCAGTGTCACCGCCATTACTCCGGAGGCGCCGGACCTATATTTGCAGGGTGACGATCTAGGGAAGGAGCGGTACCAACACCGCAGAGAGTACAGAGCACCTTAAAGCACAAAACAACGTTGAGATGCTAATAGCTCCGGGTTCGAACCTAATTTATGTTAGAATGAGGCGTCGATCAGAACTATCCACTCACCTTCAAGCGACGATGATTCAATAATTTGATCATGTGTCGAGCATTGCCATAGAGAATACATTAGGTTCCCCGGACTCTGCGACTATCCCAACGTACTAGATGTTATGGAAAGCAGACCATTTGAGTCAGCGATAGATGACGTCCGGGTTGTTACACTGTCCAGGAATTAATTTGGCATCAAAGGTTTAGTACATGAGAAGAGCCGTCCTGAGGATGTCACAAGGCTTCAAAGTTTGCTGTTTCGTACATATGAACTCCTCCAGCGCCCCCCCACCGGAGCGAAGCCGCGAGCATAATCATGAGATAATGCAGCTCCAATGGCGCTAGCAAGACGAGTAGGTTGTAGCTGTGGTATCTAAAAATGTGTCATAAGTTCCTTACGCTTACAAGGAGATAACAAAGGCATCTCACAAGTATGACCCGCACCGGCGACCCGGGATGGATACAGTGGCGTAATTCTTCCTTACAAGGCAACATCAAGCACGTCCAGGTGGAATTTCCTCGGGATCTAGAAATAGAGATATCAGTCATGCAACGCTTGTGAGAGTACATATGGCGCATGCCGGCCGTGTACGAACAGATAGTACCATTGATAGACCTCCGTAGATGAAATGTACCGGAAGCGCGGCACACAGTACCTCCAGATAGTTGTACGGCGCGAACCCGTCCTATATCAGACTTATAGCATGCCTATACAACAGTAAGAAGGAATGCCACCGGACAGATGCTACCAGGGACGACGTACAGCCTCATGTAAATTTTAGGGCATTTCAATGTGACCCCATCTGTCTTATCCGGAGAAACATAGCAGTAGGCAGAGATCTCATCCCATATTCCCTAAGCAGAGTTGTTTAAGATTTAACTTTAGTTTCAAACTGAATAGGCGAGGGCGAGAGCATACAACGTAGAGGTCCAATACTCTAGGATCCCATAATTTGAAGCTCGCGCGCGATTGCAAACTCTTCAAAGCCTCTTCAAAGCTAGGCCAGATATCTCGCCGCGCCAGAGTGGGGGTATGCAGGTCGAGAGAAATCTCTTGAGCACGGGGGGGGGCGGTGAACAAGCATAGGATCGACGAGTATGAGCGAGGCAAACTCTATGGTCGGTATGAAGGTGTTAACGAGCATTCTGTACCAAAGGTAAAATTCAATGAGTGTGTCACAATTCAGCACCCAGAAGCCGCCGTGTCTGTACGCACAGAGAAATAGCACCCATAGAGTGGCCGATGCCGACCAGCTTTCGTTTCGTGAAGTCGACGTCAATGCCTGTTCCCAGGCCCGTGAGCAGCATATGAATGCTACGCGTGTACTCTTCCCATGAGACTATATTCGTATGGTCAGTGGAATTGTTTGGTTTTGGTAAATGGAGCGACACAAAACATGTCGGAAGATACCCCCAAATCAGAAGATCCTCATTCAAGATTGCCGCGTCGCCGTGATTAGGGCAGTCGATGCTCCATGCTTCGCGAATCTTGACGCCATTGCTCATGGCCTAGCAGCGTTATACAGGTCGTCTAATGTCGGCTCCCAATGCTCCTTGTGGAAACCGGTTCCGTGTGCGCAGATGAGTGTGAGTAGCTATCGGGATCGGTGGAGCACTGCTCAGGATGCCAGTAGCGTTTCGCGGTGATCTACCAGATACATAGATTCATATCAATTACGGCAATGCCATTGAAAGAATTGCTGAAACCAACACTCACTTGAAAGGGGTACTTCGGCCGAGGATCGAAGACATAAAGACTCGTACTTCAAAGGACACGTGTAAGGCATCGCGGTTTGACTGTCAGCTAGCGTGAAGATCTAGCAAGAATTCCGGGCAGCAATTCAAAGACGCTGTTTAAGTACTTTCGCGGTGGTCATCTAGTGAGTCCGAGTCGGTGAAAACGTAAACGTGACATTGACATGTCTGAGAGGAGGCGACTCGGATAGAACGGTTACGGCTACTCAGAAACACCGAAGGCCTTGCTCGCGTGTTTGACGCGCCGCTTGAGTAAGCGACAATGAGTCGCGTACCTTGCGCATTGCGCGATGTCCTTACGGCCCCCCGCGATGCTCTACAGTAGCACAATTCTGGCTGATCAAGAGCCCTGCAAAATGACTGGCAGTATTACGATAACGTGAGCCCGAGGCTATCATAACATGCTCTCATTAATGGATCACGAGCATTACGAATGGTACTCATCAGGAGCTAAACTTGTTCCTCAGGCTGTAGGTGTGGAATGACTGGATGCAAAGTGCCATCCATGTCTCAAGCTAGTTCAATGGCGCGCGATGCATGTGGCCAATTAGAGACCTTATGTGGAAGTTCGTGGGGAAGACATGATTTGATGCACTCAGTGCCGGAGCGACGGACATCAGCACCTGTACCTCGTTCATTAACACGTCGGATAGTTCAGCATACCGCGGAAGTCTTGAGCATACATCTTCCTCCGACCAGATATCGAGAAGACAATCGACGAAGGCGGATAAGCCGAACATATTGCCAAGGATGAGTCGTGCGCATCACCTGGCTTAGCCAGTTTCCGATTCGTGGCGATGGGCCACAGCTGGTGAAAGCTCTTGGTGATGAGCGCATTCCATGTGTTTGTGTGTTCATCCCGTGCCAGACGCAGAGCGTGAAACCTTGTGATTTGCCTTGAATGCTTTGGTGAGGAATGGTTATGCTGGAATGTATAACTAACATAGTGCTTAAAACGATCAGCGTGGTGGTGTCTGAAAAGACATATCTGCGTATTATAAACCTAGCTACGACGTCCGCGGATGCAACGCTACAATTAGTGCACCGTTCAACACACCCTCGCCCTTCTTCTGCACCCACCGACCTAGCCGCATTTCTTGACCAATGCCTGCGATCAAAAGCATCGATTTCGCATTATTCGATCGTGCTGAGGGGGATAGTGCCGTCGGATGGAGAAGTCTCCTCCCGCTTCGCCCAGTGGAGAGTTGAGACGACGTCCTGTGGGCACGTAACAAACTGTATCGAGTTCACGACTCCTAGTGCTGGTATGTGTCCCACAAGTGAAAAGGATTTCAATTTTGAGTCGAGCTTCCATAGTCGAATCTCTCCGTCCCATGATCCTAAGTAAGCGGTCCACTGAGTATCAACGATGTGAGTTGATGAGGAACACATACCCGAGGCGAACATATCCGAGTAACGTAGGCAGCCCAGCGCGGTCACCCCAACGCGGTTTCCGTACGATAGCCATGTCCTCCGTCTCAACATGCGACTCGTCCATGCCATTGCGCGAGGGCTTGGGTGAAGACGGGTTTCTTTTTCTGCGTGCTCCATAAGCTTATTGAGCTGTATAGTCATAGATGTTAATGCCATATTCAGGGAGAAATGAATGCCACGTACCGCTATCACCACCACTTACGAAGGTGGTCTCATCAATCATCGCCCACAGCACTCTATGCTTCCCTCGATAAACTTCTCCGAAGACTTTCCTGGCTTCTTCGACTTCTTCTCCCCATCCGTCCACATCCATCTCGTCCTCCAAGCTGACTCCTTCCAATACGTCTTCCCACCCTGTCCTCCCACCGCCTCGGAATACCAATTGACTCTCCTCTGGTACCTTCCAAAACCTACGGTCTTGTCCCGTCCACCAACGCTAACAGCTGTTTCGCGCAAAAGGGAATCTAGATGTAGAACGGGTGCTTGGTGTCCGAAGAGCGTCTCGATATAGCCCATAACGGACAGATCATGTATCTTAATCGTCCGATCGAATGACCCACTGTATAGCTGCGTCGGAGTCGATACGGTCGTAGCGGCCTTCCGGAATGCAAGAGCCTAAGGCTTTGTTAGCCAAGTTAACTTCCCACAGGTGCAAAATGCCTCACCGATATGCTGTCTCTGTGTCCCCCAAAGCCCTTCACCCATTCGTCCTTCTCAACATTCCAAATGCCTATGAGGCGATCCTTCCCACCGCTCGCAAGTAGCTTGCCGTCAGGACTCAAAGCCAGCGTCCATATTTCGTCCGAATGACCAGGAAGCTCTGTAGCCGGCTCCGCTTTAGCTTTTCCTTTGCCCTTTCCGTTGTCTTTGCGGAGCTTGTAGAATGTATGGCTTTACGCCCGGTGGTGAGGTCCCACTTGATGATACAACCGTCCTTTCCGGACGTATAAAGCCAGCGTGCGTCCTCCGAGGCGACAGCGGAAGTGGCAGAGAAACGGTGTCCTCTTGTCCGTAGCGTTGGCGGATTTGATAAATCGTACTATGAGTGTTAGTAGCGTGAGCAGATGTGTGCATGAGATGTAGTGAGCGACGCACAGAGTCCGCGACAAAGAGATGGATCTTCCCCGCATGTTCAAGGACATCTTGTTTTAGTCTTGCCGAGATGAGCTCTCTGTCAATCTCGGCGGCATCGAACTCGCCATCCGCTGGGGGGAAAATATGAGCTCATAGCCATGTCAATTGCATAATGGGCGCACCGAGTCCCAGTCCTTCCTTCACGTCCTCGAGATATATAACTTCGCCAGACGGAGCCTCTTCTCGGCGGGTGTCTCGTCTTCGTCCTCCTCAGCGCTTTCATACGCATTGGGGTCGACATCCGGCGCCCTAAGGTCCATGTCGTCCACATATGTGCCACCATCATCGTTCGTCTCGTCAGAGAGCTCCTCGTCTCTGGCATTGCGTTTCGACTTCGCGGGAGCGCTTCCTGCCTTCTTGCCCTTCCCGCCCTTGCCAGCGACGCGTGCAGGCTTTTTGGAGGTGGAGGGGCCTTCGCCCGCAGAGGCGGTGCGCTTGCGCTTGCGCGTTTTGTTGCTCTGGAAGAATGCGTCTGGCATGGCGGAGAGGGTGCTCGGTATGAGCGAATGAGACCTTGCACGCTAGAAAATTTGGGATCGGCGCGCAGACGCGGTGACCCTAACCTCAACGCGTATTTCTGGTTGCAAGCCTCCCAAATATAGTAAGTGTGTTTTCGCACGCCCATAGAACCCTGCACTCGGGACGGGTGTCCAGAGGGGTTGGAAGTCAGAAGGAGCCTCGAGGAACATCCGTTGCTTTTGCCATTTGCTCAGTACCTACACATTGACTACTTGCTACTTACATGTGCCCTACAAAGACGAGTCACTGTGCGCCATTTTGCGGCGAGCGACGGAGCAAATACGCGAGGCGCAAGCAATATAATCTGCCGCGTTACGGAGCATCGAGTCGGCAGCCCCCTCCCTCCTTCGGTCTCCCGTGCACCCCGCCCAGGCAGGCGTGTTCGAGCCAGGTCACAAGTGAGCGAAATCGCCGCAGTTTTGCATCACTATTCCAAAATGAGCATACGTAACGGACCGACCAGGAGGCTTGCCTCTTTATGCCCCGCATCCAGACTTCTCTACCCCGCATCTCGTGCTCCTTCCTCGACCTTCCCCACTACGACTCGCACGAAACATGCACACCAGCTCACCGTCAACGACCTCAACCCCGCCGTGCTCAACGTGCAGTATGCTGTACGCGCGGTGAGCTCGCAATCAAGGCGGAGGACCTCCGCAAACAAGCTCGAGGCTGGTCACGACCTCCCTTTCAAGCGTGTCATTAACTCGAACATCGGCAACCCTCAGCAAAAGGGCCTTGACCAGCCCCCCCATTACTTTCACCCGCCAGGTGTGTATCCTTCACCGCGTTGTCGACTTGAGAGCAGATGTGCACAATACGCTCTCCATGAGTCATGCCCCTAGCGCTATGCTGAACATCCTGCTAATGCCCGCCTCGACGCCCACAGGTCGCTGCGTTGATGGAATACCCTCCATAGTAGTTAACCTGGTCAAAGACCAGTGGCCTAGCGATGTGATTGAGCGTGCCCAAGAGCTACAAGAGGTGATTGGCTCTATAGGAGCATACTCTCACAGCAAGGGTGTACCGCTCATCCGGAAACATGTCGCGAAATTCATTGAGGGTCAGAAATAGTCTTTGTCTCTAGTCCCCTTGCCATACTGACAGTTTCTGTCAGACCGCGACGGATACCCGTCTGACCCTGAGGATATCTTCCTCACCGGCGGCGCGTCCGCAGGAGTGTCGCTGCTCCTCAATGTCCTCATAACGCCGCACAAGACTGGCATCTTGATTCCTATACCCCAATACCCCCTTTACACTGCCACCCTTGCGCAGTTCAACGGCATCGCGCTACCATACCACCTTTCCGAGCCCGAGGGGTGGTCTACCTCCCTTCGTGAGATCGAGGATGCCATCGTCCAGGGCGAGAAGGATGGCGTGAAGCCTCGCGCTCTCGTCATCATCAACCCTGGTAACCCTACTGGCTCCCTGCTCGATCTTGAGACAATGGAGTCTGTCGTCCGCCTCTGCGAGAAGCACTCGCTTATCCTATTGGCCGACGAAGTATACCAGTTCAACCTCCACAGCCCAGAAACCCACCCTTTCTACTCCTTCAAGTACGTTGTTCGCAAGCTCAACTCCCCCGTTGGTCTCGTCTCTTTCACTCCATCTCCAAGGGTGTCAAGGGCGAGTGCGGTCGTCGCGGTGGCTACTTCGAGTGCACGAACATCAACGAAGATGTCCGTGCCGTACTCTACAAGATGGTCTCTGTTGGCCTCTGCCCACCTCTCTCCGGCCAGATCGGTGTCGACTCGATGGTGCGCCCACCGCAGCCCGGCATGCCGTCATACGCGCTCTACAAGCAGGAAACAGAAGCCATCCACAGCGCGCTCGCGGCACGCACCAAGATCATGACCGATCGCCTCAACGCGTTGCCCGGTGTCTCGTGCGTGCAGTCGCCCGGCCGCGCTCTACCTCTACCCGCGCCTCGAGCTCCCCCAGAGCGCCATCGACGCAGCGCACAAAGCTCGGCAAAGAGCCCGACGCGCTGTACGCGCTCGAGCTACTCGATGAGACCGGCATCTGTGTTGTCCCGGGGTCGGGCTTCGGGCAGAAAGAGGGTGAGGCGCACTACGCTTAACATGCCTTTGCCCGGGTGTAGAGGAGTACGTGGTGGCCCTTGAGGAGTTCCACAAGAAGTTCATCGCCAAGTACGGTGGTGTGTAGGACGTAGCCGGTTTACGTTTGTGCACCTTCTGTTGTCGCACTTAACTATCTTGCCGAGTTTCAGTGGATGCCTCACGCTTTGACCATACGACCCATTGCACGGCAAATATCTGACATAGGTAAGCGATACATTTGACCTAGCATACTAGAACACACGGAATACATGCGAACCAATAGTTGGTTGAAGCGAGCCATAAAATAGAACGATAGAGAGACTCGGGCCTCGCTCATTTCGACGTCGAGAAAACAGGAAGTAACAAGGCTAGTCAGCGAAAAGAAGGAGAATAGATAAGAAAAGAAAGGGACGCAAGAAGACAAATATACACTTTCATTTGTTTTTATTTAAAATATCCGTGGACTGCCGTCTTCAATATCGAACGGAGAGAACCAGAGTATTGTGCGACACTGGACGGCGGGTACGACGGGGGTATCGGGGAGTTGGACCCAGAATTGTGAGACGCAGATCTCGAAGTACTGAGGTTTTGCATTCCGGAACAGCACGAACGAACGTTGCTGCTTCAGAGTGATGGAAGGCGGGCGTCGAGCCAACCGGGTCACGAGAAGACGAGCGGTGGGACTGCTGGCTGGAAGAAGAACGTGCGGAGCTCGAGGAAGCTCTGCTCAAAGGGACACCCTCGGAACGGGAGACGACGTGCTCGTGTCCCAGTCTTCGAAGGCGCCACGAAGGTCCAGAGCGTGATCGGACTCGAAGTTGACGGCGTTCTGATTCGACACAGAGGGGCCAGCGGTGGAGGGGACCAGCCTGAGGCGGGTAGCTAGGACCGGCGTCCCGACGTCCGCAGGCCCCCAAGGAGCCCGTTCGCCCGAGGTCGCGAATGTGATTGTCTTGCCGGTGCCCATCGACTTGTCCTCATGAGTGCAAGTAGGGCAAGCGCATCCGCTACAGCACCGCAACAGTCCGTAGGACAGGCACACATGCCAGCCGGACACTTGCACTGGCCGCTGCAACATGTGCTCGGACCATCTTCTGGCGGGGAAGGGGCAGCTGGCTGGTTCTGAAGGTTCGACCACAGCGCGTACGTCTGCCACATTGAAGGGGGTCGAATGGCGGCTGAGACTGGGCCTGATTCTGTACTGGCTGCTGGTCAGGTGAATGATTGAAGAGCGATGGTACGGCGTGGGGGGTCGAGCTGAACGGGGATTGCCAGAAGAGAAGTCACTTGCGGCGATTGCCGGCGCAGCCAGTCGTCAAAAGCAGGGTTTGTTATCGAGCGCGGAAAGCAAGGCTTGTACAGTCCATGCAAGATGAGCAAGTCGACGGGTTATTGCACGACTCGAAACCTTGTTGTACTGCCGATGGCCCACGATGAATGACGCAGCCTGAGCACGAACAGTTGGAAGCCGCAGTCGCAGGTTACGGGGGGAGCGAGATAGCATCGGTTTGGGGACACAGCGGGAGGAACGGTCGCTAGCCAAGAGTTCATGTATGTTGAAAACTCGTCAGCGTTCCCGCGAGCAAATTGGGGTATCGCATGTGGTGGAAGGGTGGGGTACTGTTCGTTAGGTAGCGAGGGGGATTGTATGGCGAGCTCCGCGCCGACTTCGGCACCGTGTACGTACTCATAAGCGCGACTATAAGGAACTGAACTGTGTCGGGGAGTGATTGGTTGTGTAGCACCGGTGGGGTTTGAGACGGTGCGAGGAGGGGATGAGCGAGTGTGCGACTGGGGAGAGGGGCGAGGGAGGGACCGGTCGATTCCGGCCACTGTTCGCGCTCGGCAACAAGAGCGGCAGGGCTGGGCCATACGGGGCTGATCATTGTTTGGTGGGTTCCCCTCAGAACCAGCGCGCCCCTTGCCTTTCTTGGCGCGGTTCGTAGGGGCGCGAGGGGTAGTGCAGTTGCATTACGCCTGTAGACTTGCAGGTATACAAGTGTGGAACTCTGTGTGCGCATTAGTGATGTAGTTGGAACGGTTTCGCTGATTCGTGCTGACCACGCTCTGAGTCTGAAAGTCTCGGGGACAGCGGCTTCGACGCCGCCGACGCTCCCAGGGCGTTTGCATCAGGCAAGCCACTGGGCGGAACGCGGCGCGCTCGCCGGCACCTTCTTGCCTCCTAGCGAGAACAACCCAGAGCAAAACCTTACTATTCAGACTAGTCCAGAGGGCGATAGATGGTAAGACAATTCACCTTTCTTCGTGAGAGTGAACGTGCCGACGCACCTTTCGGGGGGACCAGTAACGGTTTCGACCTCCACTTCTTTCGTTTCGCACATGCATTTGACGTGAACTTGCTTCGTCTTTCTCAGTTCACGACAGTGATCGCATTGTGTCACAGGTCGACCTTTCTTCTTGATCTCGTAGAGGGGGACGGTCGGTATGTTTGCAGTTGGACGACCGGTGCCCTTTAATGCAGGTTTCGCTGTGATAAGCACATAGTCCCGATTAGAATACATTGAAGCGATTATGGTGAGCGTAAGGACGCGTACCAAGCGTATCTTCTTCTCGCCGACTAAAAACCTGAGGGGCCCGGATGAGCGAAATGCGCAGTCTAACCCACACAAGGACGTACCATGGTGGGCAGTGTGGGGACAAAAGCTGGGCTGGACAGGGGAAGGGACACGTCCGAGTGCGTTGTAGGAGTTAAACTCCCGTGCACCCGCGACGCTCAAGCGTGCGTTATTGATACACGGGGAGAGCTGCGTATGAAAGGTGTTGGAGAACGAACATAGGGAAGAAAAAAAGGTGAGGGAAAGGACGAAATGCTTTAAGAGCGATAGATACCTATATAGTGTCCTCGTGCCCAGACGTTTACCGTTTCAGTCCAAGTTATCCGGATTGGGGGGTAGGCTCCTACCTATAGCGTACAAACAGGGCCAAACAGGACGATTTCGTTCCGAATCAGGACACGTTGTCACTGGCCATCGTCCAAGTCGCGAAATTCCCGCAAGGCTCTTTGGGGACGGGCCAGTGCTGCCACACACCCATGCGACGGACTCGTCGTCAACTGATCCCTCTAGATAATACCCGAAGGGCAGCCGTTTTAGCTCGTGGTACAATGCCAAACTCTCACTAGGCTCCCCGGTGCGTGCCACTTTAGCGGTCTCGCGCTCTTTACGCTACTGTCCACTTTTGCATCCGTTCACTGATTTTTTTTTCGCGAGTAATCCTGGAGTTCGTATAGAACACGCCTCGTGGTATTCCAAAGTTTTTATTCTATCATCTACGATCTTCTAATTGCTCTGCCTTAATTATTCCAGAACGTGGCGGGGTTGTTTGCCCTCGCCCTTCCCCGCCCTTCCCCCCCTTCCCCCTTCGCACCCATGACGATGGTGGCTACTACTCACGCGAGCCTACGCGAGCATCTCTGACCCAGCTCTTGGGCGCCGCAAACTTTGCGACAAACTCATGTCCAGGATCTTCCTGCAGTCTCCACGGCTCACTCATCGTTCTGAACGCACCGGCAAGCTCTGGCCCCGATGCTTTGCTGCAGGTCGCCCCGCTTCCGCTCGGACAAGTCAGCAACTGCATGGTGATTGACGGGTCCACCTCGTTGTGATGGTCACGTTGTGGATCATACCGTAAACCATCAAAGCCCGGAAGTGTGTCCAGGGCTGTCTCGGTATGGGATATCTGCCTACAAACGTGCCACGCCCAAGATAGGTCGCTGCGATAGCATGCTCACCTAGATGGTGTGGCAACTTGGCCCTTATGACGGCGCTGTACACCTGGCCAGCGGTGAATTGCGGAGCCACCTCAGAATACCAACAGACACGTGCGTGCGCAGCATTTCTATTCCTCGACAACTGATTATCTGCCTTGCACTTCTTCGGGTTCTCATGCACAACGTTAGCAGGCACTTCTCAACACTGTCTAACTCCCAATGGTTCTACCCCGAGCTGGCCACGACATCGAACCATTAATACTCGCTGTGTTTCGTGGACTCTAGCGCATTATCGTAAGGACCCGCCCACCGATGTGGACTTGCCACAGTCCCGATGTAGCTACCGAATCTTCGGCGCCTTATGAGCTCAGTGACGTCAGAAATTTGCAACTTAAATTGCACACGTGACAAGTCGTCTGTGCCGGCCCTCGGGCTGGCTGAGCTGCTCTCCCCTAAAATCTGAACGTTGAACGTTGAACGAAACTGTCGTGTAAATACATTGTCTGGTCGAGGCTTGAAGCTTTGAACAAGATGTTCGCTATACGCTCTCATTGCTGAATGCAAGATGTCGATTCGGGCATTTGCGTCGCATGTCTATTACTCACTTAACCTTAAGCTATATGCTATGGGGACGATATAACACCAACTAGTTGAGTTTGTGCGAGATGTAGCTGGCATCGCGCGAGTACTGACTGGCCCACGCGTATGCTGTGATGGCGCTCACCGCTTTGAAGTTTGAAGTCATGTGACGGTGCGCGTTCCGCGGTGATGGGACGCTGAGAGAGCGAGAACGATCGAAAGTTCTTGGACATTCTCGTTCGCGAAAACCGTTTCCCGACCACCATCACATATACGACAGCTTCTCCCGTTACAGACACCAACGAAGACACTCTCCTGCATCTTTTTGCCCTAGGATATACTCTGGCTTAACTTTTTCTTGCGCGACGAAACGCGTTCCATCTGACCCCTGATCCTGTCACCTCTTATTCTGCTACCTGACCCACGATGTTCGGCTGCTGCGTCGCAGGACGGCTCCTTCAGACGAATCTCCAACAGCTAGATGAAACCCACGCAGCCTTTGAGCTGCCCTCGGGCAGAGACTACTCACAATCACATATGCGTCTTCCTCATTGGGCACTGGGTGCCGTTCCTCGACTCTGTTACACCGCGGATCACGTACTGACCGACATTTGACCCAGTGCCGTTCCCAGAGGGATTTGGTGCAGCAGTACACTTCTTCTGGCCAGGGAAGGGCTTCCAACTCCTAGGCATGTACGTCGGCTACCTTCTCATCCATTCACTACGCTTTTGCGCTGATCTGTTTCCCGCCACGGTGCGTATGCAGGCTCTCGAACGAAAAAGTCCCCGCCCCTGCGATCTTTCGCGTCTCTGCGGCTTTTCTTTCGGAACACTTCTAAAGCACAACATATGGGACGCTTGCACGCCGTGTTCAGCGGCGCGAGCACGCCTACCTAGCAGCGGACGTCACGCCCCATGGAGTCAAACAAGCCATGCCCTCGGATTTACTTTCTATCGAGCCCCTAGACTCCATTATGCAACAAATATCAAATCTTCCGTCCGCCGTTGCTCCGAAAAATAACGCTGTCGTCTTTAGACGCAACTCTGATGGCGGAACGGATTGTTAAACACTTGTTCAACTCACCTATCTGGATTTGCTGGAGGTAGTGCCATTGGACAGACCCGACCGTTGCGATTCCTCTAGGGACGATCATACTGATGGTATGAATCGTGATTCGTTTTCCAAGGTCAAAAATAGCGGTGTCGGCTTCCTAGAGAGTCAGAGAATCGTAGTGGAGTCAAGAGATAGGGCATTAAAAAGGCTTTTTGGACGGGCTCATGAAAGTTGGTACGACGCGAAGGTCCTTATGTTTTGGACCCTATTGATATGCTGACACCGATGACTGCTAGGTATTCAATTTCTGCATTGTACTATTATAATCCTTGCAATTATGATTTGTCAGAAGGAGCTAGAACCTCGATCTGTAAAGAACTTTTGCATCGTGTCGGACCGATATGAGATGTAGGTGCGGAACACGTTATTTGCGGGGGAAGCGTAAATTTGATTAGATCCCTATTTTCCTTCGATGCTGCGTGATGGTCGTCGATGGCTTAGAAAAGTCCAAGACACTTTCCCACTGTCTATCGAAAAGCCGCTCTTAACTTTCGCAACCAAGGTTGGGTAGGGTACGTTACACCCACCACGGCATTGAGCCATCGCCTAGTAACGACGGTGAACGATACCCGCAAATGCCATTTCACAAGGGTGATTGTCGTCAGCATTCATTTAGGGTGTTCCCACCGAAAAGGCGAGTTGCGTGCATCTTTACGGGAACGGGACGTCGCTCAAGCATCGATTTATAGGTTTCGCCCCCCCGCCATCGCGTATCGCAGGCAGTCAGCGGGGGCACAGGCGTGTCATACGACCAGCATTTACACGCCTGTCGGGGACCAGCAAGGAGAACCTCCGCGGTCCGAGTGCTCATACCGGACAAGTGTACATCTAACTATCGCCCCACGACGTCTGCATCCTTACTGAAGCAATAGGGCCATCGAAGGCACATGGCTTGGCGGCATCGATGCACACCGGTCGTACCCCACGGCCCGTAATCGCAGGGGGAGCCCATCCTTTCCGGGCACGTCCCCTCTCCCTACACCCACCCCGGATGCTCGTATACCGCACGAACTAGCGGTTCGAATGCCTGCTACTGTGTATCTACGCCAGGTTTCGTCGTGCCCAGTCTTCTCTCCGCTCCCCGAGGCCCCAGTCCCCTGCTTGTTGTGCTTGCTCCGATGCAGACCTCTGAACCTCCAGAACACAATCCCGTCTAGTTGTGCATTCACAGTTGTGTCAGGTGGCGCGTTCCGTGCTACGTTTCCCCGCTGCGCAAATTTGCCCATTCGCCATCGGGCCAGTGGTCTGATATTGTTGGGGCCATATCGTCCATCAGCCAAAATGCCTCAAGTTCCAGTCGTAGGCGCGAGTTTATTGGGGACGCCTGGCCAAGAGGACACTTTAAACTCAGGCTTGCGCTCGGACCTACGTTTTTTGCGAGATGTGTCCCCTCGCCTCCTGCTTACCATGCCCCCGCAGAGCAGTGCGCCGGTAATCGCGTGTGGCGCCGCTCACTGGTGAGTCCGTGTTGCAAATGTAAACCATCGTGCGTTTGGTTCTTTTCATCGTGCAGGGTGCAGACAACAAGGCCCATGGTACAGCAGGTCTGCACGTCCCTTCATAACGATGTAATGTCGGTGGATCCGCTCCAGTCACTGGAACACAGTTGAACGACATATTCGGCTTGAGGAAGGGCTTTGCCGCTTTCGCCCGCCAAGCTCGCGCCCCTGCGGATTCCCCTTGAAACGATCCTGTCGATGCTCTTCAACATCGTGGCGTGCATGCTTTCGTCTTGATCTGGGAGTTTTCAATTCAGTAATGAGCTGGTGAAAACTCCCCCGGTCAAACTCTGCGCTCGCGATAAGCCCTAGGCAATTGACGCCACGTGGCGTTACTTCAAGTTGGCTTCAACCCCTCTCAGGCTGTTGGATTCTACGGCGTTGCACCCTTGTGCCGGCCCTGTATGCGGAACGTCACTACTGCACTGATTCATTCAGGTGCATTCATAGGACCCAAGCTTCTCGCCCCCGATAAGCTCTCGACTTCGTCAAGGAGCGAATCGACCGCGATAGAGCGTAAGTCGACCGAAAGTCGGCCATATTACAGCGCTGCGGGTTTAGGTTGCCCGTTAGAGAGGGTCAGGGAGCAAGTAAGGTGTGGATCACCAGTAACACTTTTGTAAATCAACCGGAGTAATGAAGCGTAAATCTACAGAAATAAGTGTAAATCCACGGAAATAATGTAAATCCACGGCAATAGGGTATAAATCCATAGGCTCGTACCCACCAGCCGTCACGGTAAGTGTCGTTTCTCCTCGCTGCGCGGGGGACTTCGAGAGAGGGAAATGAGAACTACCTACTGTATATGGAAGCTTATGTGAGATTTGATCTTATCAGCGGAGTTTGGGGGCGCTCGTCGAAAACGGGAGCACTTACCGTGACGGCTGGGTGGACTGGACACATTCTTGTCGACCGCCCGAGGTTTTCTGCAAAAAAAGTCATCGAGACCATTCGCTATTAATAAGAAAGTTGCTCAAAGTGATGCCTGGATATATGATATTACAAAATTTTGGGGCTCTGGTCTCTCATTGCGCTGCTACAGCAGCATAGGTACAGCTGTCAGGCAGCTTTCAGACGGCAAAAACAACCCAAGTTAATCACATTCTCACACTACTAGAACCTGAGATCAACCACACAAGAGACTTAAATAATATATTCAAAGTAAACAAACAATGAGAAAACCATATACTTAGTGAGTGCCCCCCTTCTCTTGCGACGCCATGGCACGGCTCTCCCATGGTGAAAAATAAGCGCTTACGAGAGGTCGACAAGAACCTGTCCAGCCCGCCCAGCCGCTCCTACGGAGCCAGCCTCGGCACAGGCGGAGTTGGAAAGCGGCTGGGGAATTCCGAGGCTCTAATAATAAATCCATAGAAAAAGTGTTGAATCCACATCAATACACCGTAAATCCCATCGGAGAATAAGGTAAGGTGTAAGTTTACAAAAGTCAAGTGCAAGTAAGTCTTTCGTGAAATCCCGAGTAAGTGCAGCGCAAAATGAGAGTCAGTATAGTACAGATCCACACAAATGAAGTGTAAATCCACACAAGCGTAAATCCACAGAGATAAGCGTAAATCCACAGATATAAGCGTAAATCTATGCTAGCCCATCTGTACTAAAAAAATATAATTACTCAGCGCAAACCGTGCAATACCCAGCGCAAGAACAGCGGGCGCTTTGGGGGAGGGTCGGAGTGACGTTAGGTCACTCCGGTCACATCACGCAAGAAATAGAATAATGCATCAAATATTCCATATGCCTCGTCACGGCTCAGGAAAGTCAGCGGATCTTCTTATTCATACTATGGGGTATGAATACTACTTGTACTCAGATTAAGCGGTTAATGAGACACTGGGAAGTGTAGTCACGCCGAGAGGCGTCTGGCAGAATGGAGTGCCCCTTTCTCACGGGGGCAAACTCACAGTCCCACAAATGCGCCACGGCAAGTTGTCCGCGTGTTTGCTCGAGTTCGAAGCTAAGGCGCACGACGCTTAGGCACCCTATCCCAGACTTGCAGCAATCATTCCTCTCATGCTAGGCAAACAGAACAACTATCAAAAAGAGAGATTGTCTTAGAGGACTTAGACGGCTAGACACAAGTTTTAAACTGCTCAAATACTCATTTCACGCCGATAGGGCGTGACGCTCGCGTGATTTGATGGGTGACCGGGAGTGATCCAGAGTGACCTTCTGTCACGGAGTCCTCTGCAGAGCGCCGGCAAGTTCTGCGCGGTATTGTAGCTTTGCGCGCGGTTATGATTATTTAGTACAGTGGGCTAGCATATAAAATCCGCCGTAATAAAATACAGAAACAAGCGTAGATCCACAACAGTAAAGTGCCAAAATGATAGAAGTAAGCGTAAATTCACAACATTAAAGTGTAAAACCCATGACAACAGCTGTAAATCCACGCCAGCAAATTGTAAATCGACGGCGATTTAAAGTCCACAGCAATAAAGTGTAAATTCAATAAAGTGTAAATTCAATACAGTGTTTACGAAATTCAATACAGTGTAAATTCAATAAAGTGTAAATTCAATAAAGTGTAAATTCAATAAAGTGTAAATTCGTAGGAACTTATCGAAAGTGTATGTCTATGCTAGCCCATTTGTACAAAAAATAATACCGCGCAAAACATGCAATACCTGCGCAAAACATCGGGCGCTTTGAGATGAGGGTCGGAGTGACATCGGGGGTCACTTACCGGTCACATCACGCAAGAAGCAAAATCAGACAATAAATATTCTTCTATACGCTTTGCTAGACTTAGGGTAGTCAACGGAGCTCTTGGATTTATACTACAAAGATACTACCCCCTACCCTCAGAGATTAACGACTAATGAGAACACAGGAAGTGGGGTACTCTGAGAGGCGCCTCTGCTCCCCAGACTCGAGTCTCCCTTTCCCACGGGGCACTGTCCCATCAAATGCGCCGCTCTGGAAAACCCAGCCGCGGCGACGGCGTGAGAACACTCGGTAAGCTGAGAACAGGAACGAAGTATTATCTTTCGTGTAGTCGGAGACAAGGCTCAGTACAGCAAATAACCAAGCATATAAAGGGTGCATACCTTCGTAGTCGGAGACAAGGCTTAAAAAGAGTCTCGACACGAAAGCGTAGCGTAGCGTATATAAGAAAGGAAAAGTCCGAGACGTGTCCGAGAAGCTTCCCGATATAGAATGTGATGCGTGGGTCCGTATATAGAAAGGTGGTGATGAGTAATGCGACGTTACGTGTGACTGTGTGACCGTAGGGTTACACTCTCCCCCGCCCCCGAAAAATCCAATCACGGAGGTAGAGGGTTTGCGAGGAGGTAGTCGTCAAGGGCCTGGAGGTCATCGACCCTCAGAACCCGCAAGCCAAGAGTCGTGTTCGGCACCGTAGCCAAGCCCAGCGCACGAGGGTACTGGAAGCCACGGCCGCGTCGTCGTCGGTCGAGGATGCGTTCGAACCAGCCATTCCTGTTCGCCGTCAGGAGTGAAGGACTGGTCCGGGTTGGTGTTGTGTGAGCTCCTCGGGAAGGGTTAACGCTGGTCGTCGTTTCGGAATGAAAAGGGCGCAAGAGTGAAGAATGGAACGTCGGGAAAATGTTAAGGTGCGCGGGGGAAGAGAGGCGAGAGTATAAGAAGAAGAAGAAGGGTTCGCGGCGGTGACTTCGTAAGGGCCGTCGATTCGGACAACATAAAAACTTGGCCACCCGGTGGTCGCCTCGTTGCATATATCTTCGCGGCGGCGGTGGAAGGTAGAGAGCAGGACACGGTCGCCGACGTGATACACAATCCTCGTACCCCCACGAGACATGTTCGCGGCGGCGGCCTGTTTGAGTTTTCGCGAGCAGAAGATTATCCTGGTGCCTCGAGGGTATAGGTCTCTAGGGTGGCGTATGACCTCTTCCGCAGAGATCTCCTCCGGAGAGGCATCGGGCGCTCGTACGACAGGGGGGAGGATGCGCGGCGAGCGACCAAAGCGTAGCTGGAAGGGCGTGAATCCGGTGGACGCGTTAATGGTGTTCATATAATTGAAACGAATGAGGGGAAGGGCTTTGACCCAACCTTTCTGGTTGCGCTGAACGTGGAATCGCAGGGCTTGAATGACGGTCCGGTTCGTCCGCATCGATAAGACTCGCTAGAGCCGTCGGTCTCGGGGTGGTAAGAAGAAGACATCTTTTGCTTGACACCAGTGAGCCGAGTGAGCGCACGCCAGAACCGAGCGATGAAGAGCTTGTCGCGATCCGAGACCAGATCCATGGGTAAGCCGTTCTCACAATACCAGTGAATGAAAAATAATTCTGCGAAGTCCTCGGCGGAGATGTCGACGCGGCAAGGTACGATGCGGAAGTCGGAACCGAGGCGGTCGGTCATCGTGACCATACAATCGGCACCTTCGTCTTCAGGCAGGGGGCCAACGAAATCAATCGCCACGGAGTCGCAACGTCCATCGGGAACCGGAAGTGGATGTAAGGGGCCAGGCGGCCGTCGGTTTTGGAGACTTATTGCGCTGACAGTCTCTCGCAGGAAGGAACGTACAGCTCCTCCAGTTCTTTCCGCAATGTGTGGCCAGTAGAAGGCGTCCCTGATTGCACCGTACGATTTCTCTCCCACCAAAATGGCCGAGGGAATCGTGGGCCAGACGGAATACTGCCTCGCGAAGATCAGCCACCCTGGGAATCACCAAACGGTCACCCACGTTAGAGAAGCCCATTCCGTGCGGAGATACCGTTCACCTTCCGACCATCCAGTAACCCACGACGCAACGCCTGCATTGCCGACAGGTCTTCACCAGCCTCACCTGCGGCGTCGCGAGCCTCCGCATTCCACATCGTATCCGCCAGCTTAACCGTCCACTTATCCTCCTCGTAACCCATCGCTGATCCGCGTCAACCAAGCCGGATCAGTGGCTACGCGCGAGCGAACCGTGCGTAGCCCTCGTTAGCGCATACGCTTCGTCGTCCCACCTGCACGAAGGGACGACGGGCGAGTGCGCGGGACGCACGACGGAGTCGGCGCAGTGCGGCGACCACCAGTGGTGGCCACGGCCCATCGAGACATAGAGTCCGCGGGAGTGTTCAAGGGACCGGGAATGTAGTCTGTGTACCTTGTGTAATCGTATTGGGACAGGAACTCTTGCCATCGAGCCTGCCGCCGCGAAAGGTGCATTTTGGTCATCAAAATTCTCCAGCGTCCGCGGTGGTCGGTGTAAAATCTGGATCGGTACTCCGATAAGGTCAGTCCGCCATTTATTCAACGCACGATGATAGAGAACAGTTCACTTCTCGTGCACCGGGTAATTCAGAGCTGCCAACCGTGGAGTTGTTGGATTCGAAAGCCACCGGCCGTGCGGTTTCCAACGTCGGACCGTACGTTAGAACCGCTCCCGTACAGGTGTCGCTCGCGTCGCACGAGACGAATATCTGGTTGTCGCCCATGTGGTTGTGATACTATGACTGTCAGACATTTCTGCCGAGCCGTATACGAGTACCCAGAACGACGTTTAATCGCTTCGAAGGACGAGTTTGGTGTTTCTCCTGCCAAGAGAAATCCGCCTCTGTCACCTCTTCGTTGCTACGTGGCGTGAGAATTTACAGGTAAACTGTGCCAAGCCCGGTAAATGTTTGGGCAAAGGTAGCGCACCACTCCAAGGAAACCCCGGACCATGGAGGCGCAGGATTAAAAAAAACGGGCCATTCCGTGACGCGTTTCGACCTTCTTTTCCCATCCACCTCGATACCGCGCCTCGAGATGTGGTGGCCCCAAGGAAGTCGAAACTCGATGGTAAATAGGTCCGTCTTCTTGGGTGGCATCACGGAGCAGTAAAGTCCGTTCGCGCGAAGGCAAAGATAGTACGGTTGTGACGTTCAAGGCGCGATGTTCCTCACTGTTGAGACCAGGACACAGATGGTCGTTAATATACACGTGACAGATCGTACCAATATGTTTCGCGCAGAGCCGCGAACATACGCCGTGGTGCGTCGCCGGTGCATTGCGACAGCCTTGGGGCATCACTGTCCACTCATAATTGCCGAACGGAGTGGTGACGGCGGTTGTACGAGGGATGTCGTCAGGGATGTTACCTTCGTTTGGAAGAATGAATTCGTCATATCGATTTTCGCCCAAATCTGACCTTTTGCCGATATCACGCCCAGTGACAATTTCCGGAATGGACGGGAGTGGATGTGAGTCCGGGACAGTGTTCGGCGAGTTTAAACTGCCGGTAGTCGTTCACTAGAGCCCCCGGGGGGCAGCGGTTCGGGTCTGCCTTCGGAATTAGGAAGGCGGGGGAAGAGTATGGTGATAGAGGAAGGGCGGAGACGGCCAGCATCGAGGTGCCCTTGGAGGAGGGCCTTCCATGCCTATCGGTATCGCTTCGGACAGGTGTAAGATCGACGCGCAATTACCATGTTCGCATGTCCTTGAATCAGGCGCAAAAACGATGCACGACATTGTCGGGCAGATCGCGGACAGGGGGAATGTCTGCCGGGAACAAACAAATTCCGCAGAATCCGTGTTCTCGCGCATAGCGGCATTCTCATCTCGGAGTGACTGTGCCAAGGCCAACTCCTCGATATTAGTCCGTATCTGCGGCGATAGCCTCAGAGCAGTCCAAGGGTCGGGGTGCAGCCCGAACCGGGACCGGCGGAATTGTGTCCTTAACGATAGGGAGGGGAGGGTGGTGTGACGCGAGAGTTGTCGGTGGTTCGCAGTACGGCGAGAGGCGTGTAGCAAGTTTCGTCGGTGCCACGAACGTGAACGTCGCGCATGGTTCGGGGTCGACAATAAGTGCGTTAGCCTCTAAGAAAGGCAAACCTATAATTACAGGTGACAGAGACTCGAAACGACGACTGCTCGAACTGCTTTTGAGGACCAAAGAGTGATCCTTAGTGGAAACCTTCAACTTCACCCATTCCCTTAGCGATACTCGTCCCCTCTTCTGAAAATGCATTGCTGAACTCCAACACCTCTGGCAATTTACGCCGTCGGAGGCCGAGACGGGTGACCAAGTCATCCCGAATCAGAACTGTGGTGGAACCACAGAGTCAACAAGCATTGCGGACTTTCGAGAAGGTGGTGGGGGTGTGGACGAGCAGAGGCCAGGTGATGTGTTTTAGAAGTCAGGGGTGGGTAGTACGTACCCATTGCTATCCGTCTCGAAAGAGGTATCACCTGCACTGAGCACCGACGCCCGAGGCTACAGCGAGGGGCGATCCCGCCCGAGACGATCCAGCAACCACGGAAACAGCGGCAACCTTGTTCGGCTTGAAATATCACGGTTGGTTTGGGTTCGGTCTTCACGATGATCGGCTTGTATGTGGCGGCATCGGGGAAACCGTTAGGGCAGTTTCGCAGTGATGTGGCCGGCATTCGATTGGCGACACTTGAAACACCGTTGGTCTCGCGCAAGTAATCACGCTCGGCGTTGGTGAGCTTGGGCAGGGACTTTGTGGCGTTCGGCTGCGTTGTGCCGGTAGGCGTCGCTGAGCCGAGGGTGTGGCGCTCGATCGAGCCGTCGAGGTCGAAGTTCCAGGGCGACGGCGAAGGAACTGTTCGAGGTCTTTTTCGAGGCGACTCCTCTTGGAACGGCGACTGATGTCAAAGTCGAGGACGTTCGACTTCCAATCGGCGTAGTCCGGCGATCGTGACGACGGCGTCGGTGAGGCAATGTTCGCGTACCTCGGCGCACGCGTAAGAGAGGACGTGTTGTTTTTCAGGTCCGTCTCCGACAACATGAGGGGGGGTGTCCTTTCAAAGAGGTTGTTTTTGTCTCTCGAGCGATTCGACCCACTCGTCGAAGGCGTCATCGTCCTTCTGACGCGAACGCGTGATCTTGGTACGGATCTCGTTCTCCCAATTCTTCTTCAGCCCACCGCTTGCGGAATGCTTTCATGAAATCGGCGAACTTCATTGCATTCCACTTCTCAAGGTCGTTGAAGTACCAGTCCTGAATCAGGGGGTCCTGGAACCCCGAGGCAATGGTGGTGACTTGTTCATCTTCAGCGACCTTGCGTGCGAGGAAATGATAGCGGCAGTGACGTTCGAAGAGTGAGACTTCTTCCGGAGTGACGGTACCGGTAGTGAACGTGGGCGGGTGTTTCGTTCCGGTGCTTTGTGCGGTAGCGCGACTTTCTTCCCTGACTCCATGATGACTGTATGTATGCGTGGGGATGTGATGATTTCGTCGTCCGATGACGATGTCGAGGAGTTTGGGGAAGGGGGAACGATTGGTGATAAAGAACGGGAGCGTACTTTCCCGCTAGTGGGGTTCTCTTCTATCTCTACGACTCTCTCTATCTCTCGTAGCTCTTCAAGCGATGGCAGGTCGCTCGATTCTACGCTCGGTGTGAGTGGTGTGAGGGGTGATTTCCTACACCAAGAGTCTGTCGCAGTTTCGTTTTCGTCCAGTGTCGAAAACGGGTGGGGGTCACGGAAACGGGTGGTACTGCGAGAGGTTCGTTGGGACAGTTTGTCAAGACGGCGGAGAGTATGGTAGAACGGTTTAACAACGCGTCTAGCGTTATAAGCGGCAGGGCGGTAGGTGTCTAAACGGCAGGCGACTAGAAACGACTTGTTCGTTGTTCAAAAAAAAGTGGAACCCAGCCGCGGCGACGGCGTGAGAACACTCGGTAAGCGAACAGGAACGAAGTATATTCTTTCGTAGTCGGAGACAAGGCTCAGTACAGCAAATAACCAAGCATATAAGGGTGCATACCTTTCGTAGTCGGAGACAAGGCTAAAGAGTCTCGACACGAAAGCGTACGCGTATATAAGAAAGGAAAAGTCCGAGACGTGTCCGAGAAGCTTCCCGATATAGAATGTGATGGTCCGTATATAGAAAGGTGATGAGTAATGCGACGTTACGTGTGACTGTGTGACCGTAGGGTTACACGCTCAAGTTGTCCGTGTTTGCTCGAAGCTAAAGGCGCCCGACGCTGTCCACATTCCCCAGATGTAGCACTCATTTTCTCTCATGCTAGGAAGAAATGTCACCATTGTAGAAGTATTGTAGACAATTAGATGGCTAGCCACAAGTTTTAAGATACTTAGATGCACACTTCACCCCGACAAGGCGTGACGCTCGCGTGATTTGATGTGTGACCGGAGTGATCCAGGGTGACAGAAAGTGACGTTCCGTCACGGCATCCCCCCCAGACGCCGTTAGTTCTGCGCGGTATTACAGCATTGCGCGCGGTAATGATTAAATGTACACTTGGGCTAGCATATATGTCCACAGGGAGAAAGTTGGAAATTCCAAACTTACAAAAGTCGGGTGGAAGTAAGTAATAGGTGATATGCGAGCAGGTGTGTAAAGTGTAAATCCACAGCAATAAAAGCGTAAATCCACAGCAATTAAGCGTAAATCCACGGGAAAAAAGTAAATCCACAGAAATAAAGTGTAAATCCATGGAAACAAGCGCGAATCCACATAAATAAAGCGTAAATCCACACCAATGAAGTGTAAATTCACACCAATGAAAGTGTAAATTCACACCACAGAGAAGCGTAAATCCACAACTAATAAAAGCGTCAAATCTGCGGGAAAATAAAGTGTAAATCCACAGAAATAAAATGTAAATTTTCACAGTTAACAAAAGTGTAAATTCACAGCAACAAAGTGTAAATCCACAGCAATAAAGTGTAAATCCACAGAAATAAAGTGTTTAAATCCCCACAAAAAATAAAGTGTAAATCCACACAAATAAAGTGTAATCCGAACAAACCTCGTTCTCACTGTTGTTCAGCAACACCCAACGATCTCCGGACACCCGCAGCCAAACTGAAATCTTATGATAAAAATTACAACATGAACATCCACAATAAAAAAATACATGCTCAAAGTCAATCGCTACACCTGCCCTACTCCTCCCGACCCAGCCCGGGGACCCATCAAACCCCACAACCCCACAGACACCTCACCGGACAATCCCCCCACCGCAGCCCGCATTCGTAGGGCCCTATCCACCATAACGTCCTCCCGGCCGCCTGAAATCGACGGCCTGGCCGCGCGCACGGACTTGGTGAGCTGATCCCCTCCGCGCCCCCCGCCGCCGGCTCCCAGCGCGAGTCACGGGGCAGCGGCAGGCGCGATTTTTTCGGGGGGCTCGCTGTTGGGCCTCGTTGTTGGAGTTCCCATGGCTCAAGGGCTTAGAGGGCTTAGAGGGCCGCGTGGTCGCGGTGGGGTGCCAGCGCCGGGCGGAGAGGGAAGAGGGCAAGCGGCGTGCGGAGGAGGTCTCCATGATGACGACGCGCTCGGCTGCGGGCGCGTACGAGCGCCGGGGACGTCCCCGCCCGAGCCCGCGAGCCCGAGCGAAAAGAGCTGCTCGATTCGGCGCGTCGTGAGGGCACGCTGTCTGCGTCGAGGGACGCT
This sequence comes from Phlebiopsis flavidoalba, assembly GCA_035772785.1. Taxonomy (NCBI): domain Eukaryota; kingdom Fungi; phylum Basidiomycota; class Agaricomycetes; order Polyporales; family Phanerochaetaceae; genus Phlebiopsis; species Phlebiopsis flavidoalba. The sequence goes on from JAOCPU010000007.1 coordinate 209,001, forward strand.
CTGGAGATGCCTGGACTTGTGGACGGTTAGTAGGCGGAGGCCCGCCGATGGAGGGCGGCGCCGGGCGGGGGAGGAAGGCGGACTTGATGTGGGTGAAACGCGCGGCAAGTAGGTTTGTGCTTTGGGAGGTGAGTGGGAGGTTGGCCGGTAAGGCGGGAGCTTTCGTTGATGATTCTTTGGCTGGAGGGGAGCCGTGGAGTTCCTGCAACCCTGAGGGTCCCTGGGTGGTATGTTGTCCTTAAGCAGAAGTCCTTGAAGATAGTTCCTGGGGTAGTTTGGAACTTCGGCTCTCCAACCAGGGAGTAATCCGGTACCAAATGTACCCGTGGACAAACCGGTGGAATTTCTTTAACATATCCGTAGGACCGAAGAGGGTCCGTTGTAGGTGCTTGTATGCGGTCCCGCGGTTTGGTGTTTGGGACCTTATCCGCTTTGGCAGTAACGCTACCAGTAAAGGTACGCACTCTCAGCAATTGTACCAGCGTCCGACGCCACGACCATATCTGGCAACGTGCACGCTCTTGCGCAGAGTTTTGAGCCTCTAGAATTTCGTGAGGCGTCCGCGCAAGATATCTGTTCGTTCTCCGCTTTGACAGCCATCGCGGCATCTCCAACCAGAGGGTAGCAGCCTTCCCAGAGAAAAGTCCGCGTACCTTTGTCCATAGCGGAAGATTCAGCATCAGGAACGTCAGTGCTCCAGTTTTCCTGTTGCAAGCCCGACACACCCCCCCACGCCACCGCCACAAAGCCGACATAAGACAAGTCCAGTGGCACGCCAGTACGGTTAATAACCTCCAGCTACGTGCGCTAGGCCGGGTGAAATATTTTTCACCAGCAGGACGCACACTCCAGCACCGCCACTTCTTCTATTGTCTCTCTGCCCATGCCCTTGTCGCCACCCTCCTCCCGCCAAAACCCTCGTGCCCGCTCCCGCCACCCCGTCCTCCAAACCATCCGACCCCACTCGGCAGTGTGCTCTTTTTTCCGTGTGAGCACCTCCGCTCGCCCCGCGCTCGCGCCCAGGCGGCGCGGCCAAAAAAAAAAAAAAAACCCCCCCTCGAAAACCCACCGCGCGCTTAGTGCGCCGACATCCATTCCCTGCGAAAAGCCGCGCGCCGCCAGCGTGCAGCGGCAACGTCTGCGCGATGTTAGTACTCGGCGCGGCGGTGGGCAGCGCGGCGGTTGCAGTTGTTGTTGGGGGCGGTGTCTATTGAGCGCGGCCGGCCACACGTAGCTGAAGTGCGCGGTCGCGCAACGCTTGGTAGTCTTCTTTTTAGCGCCCGGGTTGGGTGTTGTCTAGGAAGTTGCCGCGCCAGTGCTGCTATTGGGTGTGTTTCTGCGGCCTGGTAGGAGCGACGGGGCCGTTCAGTGGAGTGGGGGGGTACCGGCGGTGTAGCCCCCCCTTGTCCCCCTTCGAGACGTGTAGGGTCAGCGGGTCGGACGCGTGCGCGGTCGCTGAGGTGTGGGCTGGGGTTTGTGGTCTTGGGACCGGTCGTGTGAGGGTTGCTTTTCGAGGAGCTTATGGTGGCGATTGCGGGGGGTGTGTTGCGCGAGTGGGCGGCCGATTTGACGCTGGCTCGCGAGTGTATGCGCGGCTGGCGCGGATACGAGGACGTCGGGATGCAGGAGGGTTGTAGGTTGGTGTGCTTCGGATCTGCGGAGGGCGTCGGGCGCGGTGGACTGACAAGGGTCTATGGGGGGGGTAGGTGGAGCGGGCGCCGGTGGGGATCGAGGAGCGAGGAGTGGCCGAGGAGGACCTGAGCGTGTGCATGCTGTTGCTTTGCCCACGGGTTGAGTGGCTGTACGACGTTGGAGACAGTGGGCCGCTGGGGGGGAGCACGACCGCGGGCTGGGTGTTGTCGTGTGTTTATAGAGAGCGTCGTCCGACTGGGAGCGTTTGTGGAGCAGAAGCTGAGAAAGCCTGGGGAAACTTCATTGTCCTGGCACGAGACTCGCAAGCTGCGGAAGTTTTCAATGATGGAGGTCCGGGCACGGATTTCTAGAGTAGCGTATTCGTTGCCAAAAGCCAAGGGAGTGGCAACCCTGAGCTAGGGGCCACGCCTCGTGAGGACATACCCCGCGATAGAAATGTATGATTCAGCGGTCTTTTGTTGGTATGTGGTCCGTGAATAGCGATGTGCCGTGAGTCCCGCCACAGGCCGAAACGGAAATAGGAATGGCAAAGTGCCGTGAGTTTGAACAGTGCAGAACACGCGGAGGAAACAACCAAACCTGCCCCCTGTTCGTGGCGTTTGCCATGCCGTTACCATAAATTGGCGCTTGTCAAAGGCGGCCGTGATATGCCGTGGTCGCGGTCGGCCTCAATGCGGACAGATACCTGCCGCCGCGGAGCACTATGCGCCAGCTCCTGTCTGCTCAACTGTCGACCCGCGGCCCGTGGCCCGAGCGGGCCAGCCCATGCCACAGAGGCACCGAGCTCGCACCCTCCCCGTCTGGGCCCTCGGCCCCCCTTGCCACTGCCAAGTCTAGAATGTCCCTGGGAGACGCCAGTGATCGCGCTATCTGGCCCCTTGTCTCGCGTTTGATGTGGCGTCGTGTGCTCCCTCCCGAGACCTGCTAATACCTACAACCCTGACTTACACGGCTTTTTGCATTAAGCAGCACCACCCCACGAACGGGCCCTCCACGGCTTCGCCCTCACCAGGCAACATGCTATCTGCGCCCGTCACATTGGCGCGTCACCGGCCCCGATCGCCTCTGCCTGCCCCGCTCGCACCAGCCCAAGCCTGCTGCCCAAGCGAGCCTGCCCAAGCCCCCCCAAGCCCGCCAAGCTCGCGGCCCGCCTTGGGGTTGTTCCAAGCGCAGCTGTGACCGGGGGGGCGATTTACGCATGACGTGCGGGTGCCGATCGAGGAGGTCTGGTAAGTTTATTGTCTGTGCATTGTGTTTGCGTCTGGCTGGGCTTTGCTGGTGTTCTGATCGCAGGCACCCGTGTTCGGTGTGGCGTGATCGGTTGATTCTTTTGCCAAGTTCAGTGGCTCATCGCCGCACTGGTCGTGGCGTTATTTTATTAGCGGCCGGGGGTCGGCGGCGCTAGGCGTTTATTTTGGATCAGTGCGTCAGGAGATGCGTCGTGAGTTTGTCGGCGGGGAACGAAGGTGATTGATCTTGTTGCGGTGGTCTGCTTGTCACTGTCTGTAGCTACGGTGGTGCGTTGGCGTCTCGGTGGTGATCTGTATCCCTGTCGGTTCAGATACTGCGCTGTCTGGCAAGGCGTAGGGGCTCGCTCTAATTGTTCTCGCGTGCAGCAAAACACGGCGCACCGTGTTTATTTTTACAGCACGGGAGGTCCTGCGCGGACATGCTCGAGTGGTGGACGTCCTCGCGTCGCACGCGCTGGCCCAGACATCCTCGCATCCTCCCAGGGCACACGCCGCGAAATGGCTCGCTACCACGATGTCATTATGGCCCTCCCCATTTGAGCGGCGCCGCCACCACGCTCTTGGCGCGGCCACGGTGCTGCGCCGCCATCTATTCGCCTCTGCGCCCGTTATCTCAATAGCACGCCCGGCACGGGTCCGTGCGCCGGGCCAGAATGGCCTTTCAAGCAGCAGAAAAGGGCACGTTATCACGCAGAACGGCGGCGCCGACGTGCGCGGAGCGGTGCAGGTGTGGGGCTCTGCCACAACGGCGGGCGGGTGATGCTGAAGATTGTTCCCCGCGGGCGGTGGAGAAGAAGGGAGCACGTCGGAGGATCCGAACCCGGGGATTGGGTTGCGGTGAGGAGCTGGAGAAAAAGGGAGGTTGCTTATCGCTCGGATGGCGTGGGCAAACGGAGCCCTGCGCGGGCAGCCTCGTCTCGTCATCCCTCTCGCCAGATTCGCTGTTCCTTGCGCCAGGCACACCATCCTGTGCCCCGGAGACAGCTGCGCTGCGAGCATGTGAGCAGCGCGACGCGTAGCGGCCGGGGTTACTGCTGATCGGGTGTACGACTCACGGTGCGACAATTCTATACATGCTATCGCACGGGCTCGACAGCCTTTAGTCTTGTCGGTGGGCCGGCGGAGGGCCTGGCCCGCCTGCTTTGTCTCTGCAGCCGGCCTTTGCGTCGTCGGTGTTGTTGGCGTTGGGCAGGACTGGAAGTCTGGACGTGGACACACACGAGCGGCGTCGCGTACACGTAAAACGCACGGGCTGGGGCGGGGAAGAGCACATGGTGCCCACGTCGCGCGTTTGCGCGTGCAGGTCGTCCGCTTGTCTTCCGATCCGCGTCGGCTTTTTTGATGGCCCCTTTTAATTGCGGATGCGGCGCGTGGGACTAAGCATGGCGCAAGAGCGCGGGGAGCGCGAGGCTGGATGCGGACGTGCACACACAGTGCGCTCCCGTGGGTCGTGTGCGGCGTGCGCACACACCAGACGCGTTCGGTGTCCCCACGCAATGGGCCCGCCTTCTGCGTCCACACACCGCCGGCCTGTGCTTCGCTACTTACTTCGCTCGCGACGCTGCGCTGCGTCGCTGTGCCCCGTTGCTCCACGCCCGAGCGTACCTTCTTTTGTTTTCCCTTTCTGCTGTTTTTTAGTGTGCGCCCGCGGCGGGGGGTAGGGCACCGACACCGCAGCGCCCGCGCGCCTGGGGCGACTCGCCCACATGGACACACTGTCGCTTACCTTGGCCGACGGCGTGGTGCGGGCCCATCGTGCAAGCTTGCGCAGAGCCCGGGCGGCGGCTCGCGCCGACCCGTGTGCGCGATCGCCCCGATCCTGCCCATTTTGCCGTCGCGCTCTTCCCCAGGCGCCGGCCCGTGGCCCCACGCGGGTCGCAGAGAGAGAGATTTTAAGGGAGCCTGCAGGTCCCGACCGCCCCGAGCGGTGCACAAGACGCGCCCCCGGACGAGTCACCAGACGACAGGCCTTGTGACTCGCGCGGGGGGGGGGACCGCTGGCAGCTCCATTTTTGTTATTATCGTGGGCGCTTGGTTGCGCGAGAGAGGCGGCTTGGGGGTTGTCGGTGCGTATTGTGAGGAGACAGCGGCGTGGGGAGAGGCGACCGGAACTGCGCCGGGCTCGGCACAGGGTCGGCCTCATCAGCCGCACCGCGGGGGGACAGTCGTGCCCTCGGACGCTTTGTCCGCCCACATGGTGTTCGCATGGATGCCCTGATCGCTTGCCAGCTGAGCAAGCTCGAGCCGTACCCCCTACGGTGCCAGGGACCAACCGTGCCCCAGATTCCACATCCGCCTGCCTGTTTAATGCCCGACTTGATAAAGCCTGACCCCCAGCCCTCCGCGGACGCCTCCTCCACTTCCTGCCTCCCGCGCCGCCTGGTCCACCAACCATGTCCTCCTCTTCGTCTATCTCCACGAGAAACAAGAGAAAGTTTGACACCGACAAGCAGCGTCCGTGCCGTGTTCTTTTGTCTCCCCCCTCGTCCTACTGACTTGCCCCTCCTCCAGATGTCATCCCCACCTCCGATTTCGACGACCCCAACCTAGGGGGAGGATGCCGAGTACCTCGTGGTGAGCAGAAATATTCCTCCTTGTCATGGCCCCCCACTGACCACCGCCCTCCAGAGGACGACTCGCCGGTACCCCGAGGTCCGCTCCGCCGTCGCCAACACACCGACGACCCCGACAATGCCTGGAGCCGCGCGACCTTCCGCGCCTGGCTCGTCGGCATCATCTGGGCCATCATCATCCCCCGGCCTCGACCAGTTCTTCTCTTCTTCCGCTATCCCTCGGTCACCATCAACCGGCGTACGTGCGCTCGCTGTGCCTATGGATCGCGCCCCCGTGCTCACGGCCCCCATGCAGAGTTGTGGCGCAGATGATCTCCTTCCCGCTCATGACGCGGCGCTGTCCAGCTAGCGGGCGGCGCGTCGTCCGCCGCTTGCAAAGCTACGTCAAGATATTCGGTGTCTCGCTCAACCACCGGCCCGTTCACATCAAGGGGGAGCACGTCTATCATCACCATTATGGCCCAACGTCGGCTCGGGATCTCGCGTACGCCGTCAGTGCCTGTGCTATTTTTTTCTATGCTTCCCGCGACCTAACACCCGCCGCCAATGTCTAGACCGACATTTGTCGCCGTCCAGCGCGTCTTTTACACAACCAGAACCCCCCGTTCGGCCTATTCATGGCTCCTCGTCATGTCGACGCAGATGGTGCGTCCCCCGCGCAGACTTTGACGTGCCCGTCGCAGCGTCTAACGCCCCGCGCAGATTGGCTTCTCGTCGGCGGCGCCGTCGCGTGCCGCTTTCCTCGTGCAGCCAGCCGTTCCGCACGATGATCTGGTTTTCCCGCGAACCTCGTCACCTGCACGCCATACTTCAAAAACACGGCTGCACTCGCCAGCAAGTACGCCCGGGCACTGCATCGGCACGCACGCGGCGGCGTGGAGTAGCCATGTGTTGCGAGCGGTTTTCTGTCGTCTACGTGTTCATCGGCTCGTTCGTGTGGTACTTTTAAACCCGGGCTTACACTGTTCGGCGCGCGCTCTCGTACTTTACGCTGGATGATGCTGGAATCCCCGTTGCCGGACAACATCGTCGTTCAACCCAGCTGTTTGGCCACCGCGTCGGGGTATCGGCACACATGGTCGATGTGCTCACGTCTTTTCGAGTATTGGTAGTGCGCAGATCACGTTCATAGCGGCCTACGCACGCCTCGCCGACGCAAGCACGCTCGGTGGGCGCAGGCAAACAAAACATTCGCGGCGTTGCACGATCGCGTTCTTCTTCTGGTGTCCTGACGCCGATCCTGTGCTACTACACCAACAACGTGGTACAAGCACAAGTACCTGCCCATCTCCTCGGACAGCTCGTTACGACAAACACGGGCGGGCCGTACGACGTCAGCCGCATCGTCCACGCCCCGAGGGCACGTTCGACGAGGCCAAAAGTAACAAGGCGTACTCCGCCGCTCTTCTTCGAGCAACGACGTCTCGCGCTCGCGTACGGCCTCCTTTGCGTCCGTCACGGCGACCATCACGCACACGTTTGTACTGTGTACTACCGCAAGCAGATCTGGGTGCTGATGGTTGGCGCGCCCGCTAGACGATGGCGGAGCAGGGCGACGTGCACGCGCGCCTCATGGCCGCGCTACCGGCGCAGGTGCCCGACTGGTGTCGGTACGTCGTGCTCTTCGCGGCCATGTTCGTCTTTGGCATCGTCACCATCGAGGTGTGGCACACGCAGATGCCCGTCTGGGCGTCATCCTCGCGCTCGTGAGTGTGCCCATTCCCCCATTTGTCGGCTGCTTGCGTGCGGCGGCTGACGGGAACCCCCGCAGATTGTCGCGTTCGTGTACATCGTGCCCATTGGCATCATCCAGGCGATCACCAACCAGCAGGTCGGGCCTGAACGTGATCACGGAGCTGATCATCGGGTACGCGCTGCCGGGCAAGCCCATCGCGATGATGATGTTCAAGACGTGGGGGTACATCACGATGGCGGCAGGCGCTGACGTTCACGTCGGACTTCAAGCTCGGGCACTACATGAAGATCCCGCCGCGGCCGATGTTCTGGTGCCAGGTCGTCCCATTCGCGACCGCGCTCGCGCTCGGGGGCACGGTGCAGCTCGGCGTGCAGAGCTGGGTGTTCAGCAACATCGAGGGCGACATCTGCGGCAAGCACCAGAAGGACGGGCTTCACGTGCCCGAAGACACGACCGTCTTCGGCACCGCGTAGCATCATCTGGGGCGTCATCGGCCCCGTCGCGCCAGTACTCGGCCGGCCAGATCTACAACAAGCTCATGTGGTTCTTCCTCATCGGGCGCCGCCGCTCCCGCTCGTCGTCACCTCCTCGTCCAGAAGCGCTGGCCCTCGAGCTTCCTCAAGTACGTCAACTGGCCCGTCGTCTTCACCGGCACCGGCAACATCCCCCCCGCCACCCACGCCGACGGACAGAACTACATCGCCTGGTGCCTCGTCGGCTTCATCTTCAACTACGTCGTCCGCTCGCCGCAACTTTTCCTGGTGGACAAAGTACAGTACAAACTGTGCGTTCCCCCTCCTCCTCTCTCCCCTTACCAACTAACTTTAAATTTCCAGACGTCCTCTCAGCAGGCCTCGACCGGACGCCGGCCATCACGTCCCATCTCCACCATCTCGTCATCTTCTTTCTGCCTCCAGTTCCCCAAGGACCGGCCCCATCGGCTCGTTTCGAGCTCCATCCAGACCTGGTGGGCCTCCTGCAACACCGTTCTACCCAGCACAACGGCCGACTGGGCCGGCGCGTCCCTCTGGACCGTCCCCGAGAACTCGACGTTGGCCCCGCACGACGATGGCTAGGCACGCTTGGCGTGCGGTATCTCGGTTGTTGTGTTTTATGATGTCTCGTGGATTGTTGGTCGATGTAATGAGTTTATTGTGTCGTTGTACGATGACGGGGTTTTCCCTTTTTTGTAGTGCATTTTTGTGTATTTTGTAGTGTTCGCGTAGGGAATGCGATGGTTGACCTATCCCAGGAAGCTACGTGCTCCTGAGTGGTTTGGAGAGTTTTGCTGCGACGGGTGTGTGGCCGCTCAGCTCGTGTGTTGACCGTCGCTTACGAATGGCCCTTCGCGATACGAGCTGGAGCTACGAAGAAGTGGTCCTCTTGGGGGCACCTTGAGTGCGTAGTGCGTTAGCGGAGATGGTTCGACGGTTGTACAAACGAGTCTTGACACCCAATGCACGCGCCCCAATGACTCCCAGTACGTTGACCCAAGATTGTTTCCGCGTGCGTGAAGTTTAATAGTAGGATTCAGAATTCAGGCTTCAAGCTTCAAGATTCGCAAAATCCAGAATTTCAGAGTCGGGAGTCCCGGGAATCATTTCAAGATCCCAGCTGTTTATCTCATTGACTGTCTAGGCTGCTTAAAACGCTGTTTTACTAATTTACGTACTAGGACACACGGAGATACTCGCACATTGCCTTAAACTGTTTATAGACAGTTAAACTAACACATATGGGACCGAGGCGCTGGGTGAAATAACCTACCCGGTTGCGGCGATGGTGGGAACCCCCAAATCAACTTTTTCGTCGCGTGAAACGGGTGTGATTTCTCAAATCATCCGTTTTGCGGATGCTCCGCTAAAAATAATACTAGTATATTACCACTTTCCTGCCAAATTTTCCTTTGAGGGGATGATTTTCATCTGGTTTTCGGGTGAAGTCCCGCGTCGGCTCGCTTTCTCACAGAATCATCTTCACTTCGGGTGATTTTCACCCGGACTCACGATGTGCTCATAATCCAGACACAAAAAAACACAAGTGCCCAGCCAGACACCAGTACACGAATGGCTCTAATACAAGTTGTGCCTGGGGACCTCCCCTCGAGTCCTCGACGCTATCGGGACACTGCCAAGTGGCGGCAGGATTAATGTACATAACCCGGCCCTATGTGTTACGATGTGTTTGCGAAGGTCGAGTCATCGCGTAGCAGTGCCCATTTATCGAGAAAAAATAGAACACTAGACAAGATTCCGGAGGTCAGGACACTGGGAGCTTGGAGGTGGTAGTATACACGCCGGCGCTGTCCGCATCGCAAGCTGCTGAAATCGAGCAAGTCCCAGACGCCCCATGAGCCAAATGCGGAAAAGTAATACCGACGTTGGGACGTCATCGTCCTCGAACCACCGTCCAGTGTTCTGCGCCCCGTTCACACCGGACTCTACACAGACCGCTATCTCCTCCCAGTCCAGGTTCTCACGCTGGTATATGATGAGGTTTTTGTTGGTCGGAATACGCATCAGCCGCACCTTGACCTCCTCTCCCATGCCTCCCGACCCACCCGTCTAAGTCGTGTTACAGCGATCCGCGGCGCCGCCTCAACGGTTGGGGCGCAGGACCAGTGACACACTGGGCGTCAGTGTGTTTTCAACGCTTCTTGGAGTCCCACTCACTTTCAAAGGTCCAGAAAAGAGACAAGGACTCAAAACGGGCACAGAGAAGGACCCAGTAAGTGCTACTAGGATGCGCTGTGGAGCCGCGGACTGTGCAAAAACGTTCGGAGGGGCAGGTTCGCAGCGGCAGATGATGTAAGCGTTATGTTGGCTGCGCCCTCGCCTGTCTTACTTACTGATAGTTCTGTCAACAGAACAGCACGCTTGAGTGTCAGAAGTACATGCCCACACCGCGCCGGGCTGCATGCGGGGCCACGTCGGATGGCACGAGCGCTCAGTCAAGAACAATTCCGCGCTCCAGCTGACAGGTCAACGCTGTCCATGAACATGGATCTCCATCCTCCGTCAGTTCTGACTTCGTTTGTCGTGTGGGTCTCAGCTAGGTTACTTTGAGGATGATTGACGGTAACCCTATGCACGTCGCAAGTGCTAGGGCTAGGGTTTCACGCAAAACCACGCCTCAAGGAGTCGAAATGTGCATCGATATTTTTGGGGACAGTACTAAAATCTGGATGGCAAAACAACATGTACATACAGTAGTAAATACAATGCTAGGGTTACAATATTATCGCGTTTTCAGACATTTTTAATGCGGGACCGTGTGATTAATGTTGTGAGTGATTATCATACAAAATTTGGATGCAATTCATCCGCGGTTTTGAGTGATTCAGACTGGGTGAAAATCACTACGTTACCGGGTGACGCACGCCTAGTGAAAATCACCCGCAAAGCTGGTTGCCCACCACGGACGATTTGTGAAAAAATGACTTGGATGATTTTCACCATTGTAGCGCCTATTTTAGAAAAAACGATATCCATCCGCAATGCTGATGAATTTCATCCGGTCGTCACGCGGATGAATTTCGTCCGGGAACAGCGGATGGTTTTCACCCGTTCTTGAGTTCCACAGTGCTAAACAGCTTGTCCCAGCGGTCTTTCGTTGGTGTTTCAAGAGCAGCCTGCGAGCCTCGAGGGAGCTCTACGTGTCCAGCGCTTAAAAATCAAAGAAGGTATCAAAGATGGACACACTGGGAATTGAACCCAGCACACCCCCGCAAACGCATATATGCTAAGCGGATGTGATAACCAACTACACCATGTGCCCTTGAGACGAGGAAATGAAAAGAAAAATATAGATTATCTAAAACCCAGATCAGTCATAATGTGGCGTGGGCTGTCCCTCGGGACGGGGCGACGGCTGCGTCTAACACGCGCCATGACCTCTTCACAGCGCAATGCACCACCACGCATTCAATGCTCATAATCAGCCAGTCTCACTGCCCTGACTGATACGTTGACTCTGTGACGACTCACAGCGTGCCGTTTTAACTTCATGATTGCCAAACTCGATTCAAACCCTACCAGCGCATGTCTCGGGATGGGAAGAATACGTTATGAGGACGGTATGAAAAGGACGCCTAGGTGTGCCACAGGAAAGCTCGTGCGCTTGAGAATCACCCGGGCTGTCGTGAACATTGCTCATGGAGTAGAAATCATCGCTCTGTGGGCTGTTCGCTGATATTGCCAGGACGCCCACAGAGGCGGTGTTCCATCACTTTGTGCTCGACACGTGTCGATTGCACTTCTCCGTCAACGGCCTGTACGGGCGTAGTGCATGTGTGATCGAAAATCCAGAAATCCCGGGGCGTCTGTTGCGATACCTACGACAGCAGCGTGACCAGTAGATCTGGCGTGTAACCCACGATCAGGAGGACAGACCACTCTTGACAACCTCGGTGATCTGTAGGCGCCGGCTCTCATGGATTTTACTCTTCAAAAAAGACCCTTAGCTTTCAGGGGCCCGTTTTGTACCTGCATGTCTACTCCGTTCATGACATCGCGCTGCTTTGACGCCTCCGGTGAGCAACGTTGCACTCCTCATATCAACGCACATGTACTATCCCTTGCCTGGTTTAGCTCGAATCACCTTGCCCAGACGGCCTGCTGTGGTCGGCCACTGCTTCGTCCAATGCTGTGCGCCCGAGCCTGTGCTATCACCAGGCTTCCTTGTATTTTGCCGCCCATACGGACGGCGAGATTCAATTTTTGTGGGTGCTTCGAGAGATCCTATTGGCGCCACCATTCATGAATTACATCCAAATTGAACGCCGTGAACATCATCCTTCTCAAATGAACACCGGTGCGTATACATGGCAGTCGCGTTGCTTACAATGTCCTCTAGGACGTCTACATAGTGTGCTTTTTGCCCCGCGCTGCGCCAATGTCGCACCTCGGTGGTTGTACTTGGGTGCTGACGCTACGCAGTTTCGCGCCGTGCCCCCCTTAGCAGCGTCTCACCTTGACGCGTACCGCATATAAAAGCCACCAAATGTCGGCTTCGACTACTCACCGTTCAACAATGCTCCAAAAGTTTTTTCATCGTTTATCGACGTCGGTTTTCTCGGTCCCTCCTTCTGCCCGTACGGTTCCTGGAGAGGAGCATGGGTCTGCCCCAGGCTGGCTGGTCCCTCCATCTCCGGCGGATAGGCCAGTGCGGGACGATATGGGTAGCCCCTTCCTGACGGCCGAGCCGCTACAGGATTCAATCCCTATGACAATGCCTGAACCGCATCCATACAAGGAAGCGAGACTACTACTAGTCTTTCCGATATCTCTATCGAGAGCCTGGCTTCCGTTGCCATCCAGTTACACGCTGGTCGCCTCGGGTGGGTAGGGTGGAAAGGGTACTCAATCGTGGAGGTGAGTCGGCGTATCGGGCTCGTCGACTTTTGCTGATCATCGTCATGCATAGGCGAGGTCGGCTCGGCCCGCGCGACGTCCGTCGGTGAATTCGCTGACGAGAAGTCGACGTCCGACACCGTAAAGATCCTGAAGAGCGGCATTAGCACTTTTATGCACGATGTACCTTGGCTCATGAGAGCGAGTTGGACGAGGTGGCAAAGCTCCACCGTTCGTTGCTGGTGTGTACTTCTGTACTCTGGCGAATGCTAACGTGGTGTTGACAAGCTGAGCTCGTCCGCCAATAGCCCCCCTATACTCGCGTTCAAGGCTGTGTACAGCATGGAGCATACGCGTCAGGAGAACGATAAGAGAATCATATCTCTGTACCGTGGCTATGAAAGACATGATTGCGGTGCTCGTCCAGTGAGACCCATGACATCTGACATCAAGTCGATTCACTGACCACGTGATTCTAGACTGCGGGTATGCTAAAGACCCAAAGCACATAGGGCCTGACGGAATTACGATCGAGGCACGACTAAAAGGGGTGGCCAAGCGAGGCTGCCGGGCACAATAAGGATGAGTGCGCCAAAGCGGACTGTGCGACACTTAATCGAGGAAGAAGCGCGTGGTGAAGGTCCTAAAAAGCCCCGTGTGGATGTGGCCCGTTGACCGAATTTGCCTCGCAGTCTCCACAGATGAAGCACGAATTTTCATTTCGAAGAGAGGTTTTAGCGGTATCCATACAGCACAAGACAGTCCGACGGTGAGTGAAGAACATCACGGTAAGAAGCGGTGCACGAAAAACGTCACGGTCCGCACAAACCCTCAGTATACAGCACATACTGAGCCCTGAAGCGCTGAAGCTAGACTCTTCCCTGGACGCAGATACCAAGCATTGACTTGCATGCCGTATTTCGTGAGCTCAGACACCTCATGGAAGACAGCATCTCATCGAGGCCAAAAATTTGACACGAGCGAGGAGGTTATTCGAATACGTCAGGTGACAATGATAAACCGACTTCAGGAGCTACTCGAATACGAAACACAGCAATTCAGAGTCCTCGACCCAAAGGGAGTTGTCCGGCATTCTACGAACAAGCTCTATTTCCTTACTCGGCGACCAAGCGATCCAAAGGACATTGCCAGAAATTAGCGAGCGAAGAGGACAGAACTCCACCGCGTTTCTGAAAAACCTCAAAGATGATCTACAAGAAGATTGGAAGACGTCGGTCGAGAGAAACATGACAGTATTCCAACGGAAGTACGACCTCCACGAGCGGCACAAGTGAAGGAACTGTCCCTGGTCATTCATGAAGAGAATAATCGCCACGATTCGCGAGTTGGGTGCTGTCGCACATGAGATGATCAATGATGAGGTGGGTCCCCTTTAGACCAGCCTGTCGCTCGATGCGATATGATTATGATTGACTCAAACTAGGAAATCCAAGAAATATGGAGGGAAAATGGTGAGATTCATTTCGCATGTTCAATGCTATTGATCTAATGGGTTGCAGCGCTGGAAGCGTAAACGTGGATGTGAGTCCAGATTTGCGACAACACTCCGAGATCATTTCAAGGACAAGATAGAGGGCGTTTATGGACCGCCGGAAGCACCCACACAGCTTGACGCGAAGAGACGAATGGACAAACGAGTTCATCGAGCTCCTCTACCTTCAGCGAATCAAGGAGGCATTCGATGAAGATGGGTCAGGGTATGTCACGGTGCGAAAGGTTAACACGTTCACCAACATGCGACCCGTCTCGCTGGGCTGGAGGTAAATAGCGAAATCCCTCTCTAATATTTACTTTCTAATCTCTGTCTCAGCTACGGCATTGGCTTTCATATTTTACAGTGGGCGAGTCGCTAAAACAATTCACTGGTGTCGTGGTTCTTATCTTTGCATTGTAGGCTGGCAGATTGCCGCTACTCGTTATCGAGACAAAATCCGCCGTATTTTTGCTCTGATGTTTGACATGCGAGACCGCGTGTTACCCCGAAAATCGCTTTCACTCGTTGATGAATATTTGCACAACGTATGGATAGACGCGGCCCAAAATTTTCGAATCTTTGCAGCCCGCCTAAGCGCGGTTTGCTGGGACAAGGGTCTCGAGCACAAGTTTCAGACTACATCACCTTCGAGGAGAAACCGGATCATGAAGAATCTGGAGGGGATCAAATACAATATCGATGCACTGGATACTGGTTGCCGCTGTGACAGGTACCGGGAAGGCTCGAAAATGTACGTTCTCGGAAAGAAGCTTCAGCTCATGCTTAGCGTTGTCTAGCACGTCTTCTCCTTCTATTCCTGCTACTCAGACACGACCTCGCGCTCTTCCGAATTGCACAAGATCGTAGCTGCGCCTCAACTTCATCAGCATTTTGCCACCTCTGCGAACAGCCTGACACAGGTCTATGAGGCGTTTTCTATGCGGCACTCCTATTTATCTAGTACGTGACATATCATGTCTTGGACCCACAGGCTTTAACCTTTCCCCGCAATGTTAGCGTTACTGCTTCATAAACAACCTTGAAGTCGTGGGCTCAAACATCAAACGCTTTGCCTGCGAGATAGTGGGCCTGCCTCCTTCATGCCCGCTTCCGGTCCTTTTGGCCCCTGATTCACCTTTAGTTTGAATATTATCACGAACGAAGGCCCGATGTGGAAAGCGATTCCCCACGATTTTCAGATCGCCCCCTAGACGACGAGACCATCGAGTTGAATGACTTAGAAGGCGCGTTATCCGCAGTGGAGCTCGAGATCACTTCTCCGCCCAACTCCATGGATAGCCATATACGAGCTTTGTCCGCCTCAAGGCTACCACCGACTGTGCGCCCAGGGCAGATGTACCACCGCATGTGGTACCGATGTAGTGAGAAGGCTTGTTTCAGTGTCGTCGTGGTGTTGGTTCTGATTTTGAGTTTGGTTCAGCCTCGGCGAGTGGAACGGCTTCAGTTTACAGCCGAACCGAGTATCATCTATTCCTCATGACATCCTTTACCGCTTATCCGTCCGACTGTACTTGGATACGATTTTGAAGCTCGTGGAACTCATTATGGAGCTACCTATCGGCTCTCTTGGAAGATGCGACTCAGGTCGACGGTCACACCCACGTTACCTTCAGCATATTTTACTCCCTGGAATTTCGCCTCAAAATATTTCTAAGTTTCAGGATTTCTGTCCCTCGAGAAGAATGGTCTGACTATCACTGGCTCGGAAGGACTGGTCAAAGGACACTTTCGACTCACCAGTATCGATTTATCGTGAAAAGAGGAATTCCAAGCCCATCTTCTATGTTTCGGCCATCGCCTTTGTTTATGTCTCGAATTCAGACGAAGCAGAATATCGGCACTTGGAGATTTGCCTGCTCAGCCGCTTTTACACATTGCTTCTCGTTTCAAAAGCTTTGGTCTTGGTCTTTCTTTGCGCAGCGGAGACAAACACAGACTTAAGCTTATCGAGTACGATATCCGCAAAATTATACCTCTCGTATGGACCCGACCACTTGATGCAGAGTGAGATGCCAGGCGGTGATGCTCAACTTTTCGTAACAGGAGTGGACGCACCCTACAGAGAGGCTCAATAACGGCTCCTTGACGCGAGTTTTTTATCGTTATTATCAGAGATGAAGAGCTCAGGCTTCCTCCCCACGCATCCGTGACGTAGCGGATTGTTTGTATGCAACGGATCTCGAATCTCATTGCATTCTAGTGGTCCATCATATGCGCAGGATGCAAGTATCAAATTCGAGGTGCCCGCTTAATGATCTGCCTTGATTGACCTCCCTACGGACGAGATTACAGCAATTCTCTCGACTTCTGCAACGATTCTCGAGTGCCAATAGGTTTATTTGCACGATGCGGAAAAAATCAAGGGACGAGAACTTCCTCGAGGTATTCACTCACAGTCTCATGAGTTATTGAAGGTTTCCGGACGACTCAGCACGTTCTGTGATATGTAACACCTTGGAAGAGATGGCACGGCGCGCATTGCACAGCGGCGTAGAAAAACGGTCATTTGAACCGTAGTCATGCGCCTACCTCTTATGATGACAGTGACGATTCCATACATGAACGGTGAGTCTTGAATACTTGTCTGCGACAACCCCAGCTCAGGTCCCGCAAATGAACACTATCACCAGACGACCCGTACCATACTCGACGTCGACTTGGAGCAGGTACTCCAAGCCGAAGTCCGCAGCCGCTTCGCCCGTCCTAGCACCGTCGCTCAGATATCGAGGTAGAAGGCCGCCTCCGTTGCGCAGATTTTCTTTGTCCAGTGTCTCATGTAGTACATGCACGACAGACCTGGATTCGTCAAAGGGTTTTTGTTGCTTTCTTTCTTTTCTGTGTCTTATGTTTCGATGATGGTGAGTCCAAAATTGCAACGTGGATTTTGAACTAATGCAAACTTTGTTTTTCAGGTCATCGTGTATTTATTTGCGATGAATGCGAATCAGATTTGCTTTGCTGCTTCGCGTGTACGAACATGCGCAAAGCCATATAAGCAGCCTACCTGGTACCATGGCTCACGATCCTGTACGTCCGTTAACCTTATCACTACGCAACATCTAACGAGTATTGTCTCGTGGTAGCGGACAAATGTTTGTCTGAACAAGGCTCTCTAACGGTGACTCGATAGCTCTCCTCGGGTTCGCTCTAAAAGCCTCCACACCAACTCGTATACACATCCTATTGTGAGGTACAGGCCCCATAAGGAGCGAGCAAGTAGTCTGTCCAGTCTGCTACCCTACGGACGGTCCAGGTCTCAGTCCTATGGACGGAGGTACTATGGAAATGAAACAGCAGATTGAACTGCTGGATAAGCGGATGGTCATGATCCACTTGACGCAGATGATAGAGGCACTATCCTGCTCTGCACTCTTCTCCCAGCTCATCAATCCCCGCAATCCCTCCTATTTGACTCCTCAATTCATATAGTAGGTTACGTAGTGCGAATAGTAATGTACAGTTGCATCCAGACCCAATGTCAAACAATTTGTCGAAGCTCATACCTTGGTAGATATTGACTCTGCGGCACCCCCATCCCTTTTCTCGCTCTTTTTCAACTTGTTCCCTTTTTCGCCGTGCGCTTATCGCACTTGCCCGCCCGACTCGCATTCGTTCTATTCAGTTTTCTGGATATCCATTCGCCGACCTCCACAATTTTTTCAAGGTCTGGTGCACCTTTCACGTTGGACTGTCCGGTGAAGGAGGTAGGAGGCATGCAGAACGTCCTCGTCGCTAACATTGCCAGTTGCTCCTGGAGAGTACGGGCAGCCACCAACCCGCCCACGGGAAGGCGTCAAACGTCTTTATTCCGAAAGAGAGGGACATGGCGATGTTGGCAAGGGGATTGACCGAATGTGTCGTGCAAATGCATCTGATAAACAAACGGCTTGAGAATTGTGACTTCACTGTAGAAAGCGATGTATACTCACGGCAAGCTTGTCAAAACGGTAACGAACCTCCGAAGCTGGAGAGGAGCTTGTTTGTCTTGAACCAGTTTAGCGTCCCAGTGGTGTCACCGTCGTGCTGACTTCGTAGTCAAGCCCATATCGAGCAGAGCCTATCGTTCCACGCCTTGCTACCTTTATCAGGGGGACCACTTGTCCTGAATACGGACATTGTATCAATGACGCTCACCGTATCTGTTTTTTCCAAAAAGATTAAATTCGATTACACAGAGCACAGCGTAGGTTGTGAACATGAGTCCGACACTACAGACCTCGCTTTTTACCCTTTAGGTCCATGATCTCTAGCTTTCTGAGTAACAGCCTCGAGACGGCATGAGACTCTCCTCCAACGGTGCCTGCAATTAGGTTGTTCGCTCTATTGAACTGCGTCGGCGTGTGGCTGTGCGGTAATTAAAATGGCAATTTCATCAGTCAATGGCGGCTGTGCCGTGTTCTGGACTAGGATGGTCTCTCTGCCTCCAACGACCTGGATAGGAGCAATCTTCCAAGTCCCTTGTAATGGTTCGGTACGAGAGGACGGATTAGTGGTGTTATCCTGGCACTCGCTCCATCCTGGTGATGATTTCGGCCGTACCATCCATTCTATGTGTGAGTACCGTGGTGAGACCAAGTGATTGTGTAATGTGCAGACCAATGTCACACGCACCTGCGCACCCCTCGGCTGACGAAAGCCTGCCCTACTTTCATGTGCTTTAGACCTGTCCTTGTTCAGATGAGCCGATTTATCAGCTCTATCTTGACCTCTTCGGGTGATATGACATTCCTTCTCATTCTGGAGACCGTCTCGCGTGACCAACTTTCAACGATTCGAATCTCATCCAAGTGGGGATACGCAGATGATATATTAAAATTCGCAAGGGCGACTCATGCGAGGTGTCAGTACTTCTGGTGGGGTAATTTAGAAAGCTTGAAGCCTCGGCCAAACATTTGGATGTATGGTGGTGGTAAGCGAACAGACTTCAAGCTACCCACGGGGTAGCGCGGTCGATCCACATCCTCGGACTTAATTCGTGCACTTTACCGTTACCTCATTGCTCCAATGCGCACCGTTTGGTTAAATATCACTGAGACCGCGTTCTCAGTCGCTTTACACCACAGTCACGCGTCGATCTTGGCGAGCACATTGTAGTCTGATTTCGTAGGTATGTCCGGCTCGGCCTCCCCTTGCCAAAGCACCTGAACTCAACGCGAACCGAAAAATGATAATTCTCAACAAGGGCCGAAATTGTGATAAAACCTCCGCTATAAACAGTGTGCTCACACCCACGCCCGAACATGTCTCCTACGTTTGGACCTCCTTCATACCATGCTCTTTCGTCCATCGTTCTGCTTCGCTGCCTTCAGAGCCCCCATTAAGCCCCGCTTCTCCTTTCGCCTGCGCCTCATGTCGACAGAAACTCAAATACGAGTACATCCTCACCAACAAGCCCGTTGAGGGCGTCGCGCTCATCCCCCTCAACCGTCCCAAGGCGCTGTAATGCGCTTTGCTCGCCATTGTTCAACGTAAGAGTTGAATGCAGCCCCTTGCAGAGTGTTCGGACGCCAGATGACTCAATCGGGGCCATGGTTTATCACGAAGCGGTAGCGAGGAGAGGCCTTCGCTGAGTGAGTCTCGGGTGGACTGCAGCTACGACGTATACTTGACGTAAGACTCATCCTTAGCTGGTGCCGAGTATTAAGCGAAATGAAGGACAAGACCTGTACGTTACTCCCACACCTCTAGTCGACAAATCCATTTGGGGGGGGGGACTTTGCTTTGTAGTCAATGAAGGTCTACAAGAACAAGTTCCTCGAAGACTGGGTCGCGAACTGCACTCGCTGCGCATAGCGCAAGCCAGTCATTGCTTGGCGCCGTGGGAGCGGCATACGCGGTATAGGGCTCCACACCTTACTGTTTGCCTTATCATGTATTCACGTCGCTTTCAAACAGCACCTTGGTGGAGGCTGTGAGCTTGCACTGCAGGTGCGTATTCATAAGGTGCCTCGGTTCCCCAATAGCAGCTGACGTTCGTGGCGGGCACCACCTTTGAAATATCAACCTCGGTATATTTATTCCTGGCGTATGCGGCACCCAAGACGACTCGCACGCGTACAATCGGGCCAATAGTCCTCGCAAAATGGATCTCTAACCACCAACTTTAACGGGCGCGCAACTATTCTTCGAGTAGCGCCGCGGCGGCTAGGACAGGCTATGTGTTCCATTGGTCCTGTTCCTCGCAAACTCGGTCATAAGTGTAAGAAAGAACCTACAGTGTGTCGTGAGAGTGCAGCGAGTGTCACATATGGCGCAGACGATGCGAGCAAAGGTCGCTTGGCCGTCAGGCCGGCAAGGAGGCTGTCCAATGCGGCCCTACGAGCAAACATTGGCAGAGGGATTAGTCACCTGAAGGAAGGAGAATCTTCCACGGTCTGTTCGCCACACTGAAGGACCAGAAGAGGGTATGTGGTTAGCGTATACTGGGCTCCACCTCGTTTGCTAATCCATAATTCATTGTATCATAGGCATGTCCTGTGCCTTTGCTGTGCAAAAGAGGAAGCCATTTTGGAAACATGGCGTGAGAGCGCTTGGCATACTGACGTACTCAAATGTATTATAACATTCTACGACTACATCTATCGCATCATCCCACGGAGGCTTCTTAAAGGCGCGAATTCCTGCACATTCGAAACCCCATATGTCTGATATATATAAGGCCCCTTACAATATGTGAGATATGAGAGTATATATATAACTGACCCACCAAGTTTGCCCCGCAGCATGAACGACGATGCACAGGTCGTCAGGACTCAGCGGTCTGCTTGAAAATCCCTCCCTTAAGGTCTGATCCAACTTCCAATCTCCCCAAGCTGCACCTAAGGCTCTGAGACATCCGTCATTGAGTACGCAAGAGACTTGTTTGCCGGAACTGTAAATGCTAACAAATGACATATGATCTGCAACATCTTGCATAAGCTTCATATCATATGTACATGAGAGGATGATAGACATACATCGACGGTACTAGCGGCGAGCGGATTGTCTTGTGTGCGTAAACGCGGCACGTTATATCAGCGAAGGACATTTTGCCGGCGGCCACATATTATAGGCTCGCATATTGCTTGCCGAGCTGGTGGTTTGAGTGCTGCCTGTGTCGGCAGGTTTTGTGTGGTTCGAACAAGATGTGACGGAGGCGGTGGTTTGTCGCTGAGGAGGAGGAAGCCGAACGCGACAGTGCTTCAGCAGCCATCGTCGCGCGAAGGTGACCCTGGAGGGTTATTTCTGGAGTCGAGGAGCGATTTTAGCCTGCTCTGCCAGCTCGAAAGAGTCTCAGTGCTGCAGCCATAAGCCCCGAGTGGGCATGCATTTGACCAGAGCGTCTGAAAGCGACGTCAGCACATTAAGCATCCGAGGATGAGTGATATTACGACACACACGTCTTTTGTTGCCCTCGTCTTTTGTTTCCTCGCCAACGGCTCAGCTTCCCAATTTCCTGTGCGCACGCTCCCCTTCAGAGCTCTTTGCCATAGCAATATAACTCTACCATCTTCGCGAGGCTGACTATTCGCCGTGCACCTTTTATTTTTTCTGTCCAAAATCTGGGTCCGCCTCGCGCGCAAGTGCTCCAAGCTCTACGAGGCCAGCTGCCTCGATACCGAAGTCGCCGAAAAGTTTCTTGCCATCGTCTACAACCCACGTTGATCAAATGGGGAAAGAGAAATCTCTAATGACTTACTCAGAATATTTGCACCTGTCTTTATGACTGCTGGATTTTCTATGAGCTCCTGAAGTAATTTAAGCTTGGGATGTCCACACATGTTTATGAGTAAAATACTCACTTTAACCTTCTCGGGGAATCCTACGCCATCATATGAGCAAGACGATCATCAAGGACTAGGACGGATGTGACATACTTTGCATCGCGCTGACCTGGATGACGAGGATCATTCGTTTGTCGCAGATTTGAACAACTGCAGTGCGCCTCGATATGGAGGGCAACCCTCCTCGTCTGAACAGCACTGACCACTCCATGTCGAAGCCGAGCGGTCTGTATATTTTATTAAAATCAGCGCAATAATGTGAAATAGAACTTACCCCCTGAGACAAGCAACCAGGTCGTTGGCCTCTTCTTCATGGCGCGTGTACACCAATGCCGGTTGTGGGGATAGTCTGCATACGAATACACGGATCGCATGACTTTCTTTGATGAAGAGGCTGCAATCACGCTCTCCGCTGCTAATTGTGCTATTTCGTCCATGTTATTCATGGGAACAGGCGAGGGCACCACTTTGCCTTTCTTCCGTGCCTTACTAGGCTGTGGGTTCTTCGGGGCCTGCGGCGGTCGACACGGACGTTGTAGAGAAACTCTTAGCAGTGCACTTCGAGGCAATATTTGCGTCAGCTTTGCGTTTGCTCGTCGGAAAGTAAGGATGTGCTCTAAAAGGGACGTCATTAACATGTCCCCCTTGTTGAAATAGGTGTACGCACGTATTGGTCAAAGAGCGGCCTGCACGCAGCTTTGGTGCCGCCACTGCGACAGTGTGGTCATTAAAGGACGCTGACTGAGAAAGCGATTCATTCAACACGCTAGTTTGAGCAGTGTGTTCACTTTGCAATAATTTCTCCATCTCGCGTCCAATACAGCAAGTAACTTGGACTTGTATGGTTTGTTTGCGGGTGCTGTCGTGGTTGAGGTCGACGTTCTCTTCGACGACGGACTTGATGAACTTAGCCTGCATCGCACTGCGGAGTTCTTTGTTTCTTTCAGAGCCTGCAAAGCCATCCTCGGGTATGATAAGGTGGGCTCGATGAATGTGCACAAAGGCCAAGGCGCCGAACGCGAACAAGTTAGATCGCACGTGCTCTCTGTCACGTCCACGTGACGTCACAGTTCCCAGGGTGTAAAACACCCCGCGAGATTTAAGCAAAACTCTTTCAGCACTTGCATACCTAGTCACGACTCACGAGTTGACATAGACTCATAATCGGCTGCAATATTTCAAGAATCAGAACGAAGCTGCGGTCCGTTTACCCATTTTCAAATGCGCTATCGCGTCTAAAGCTGAGGAACGTTGGTTATACCCATGATATCCCGCAAAGCTGCTGCGTAATATGATTTCTACAGCTTCTAGGGACGCTTTGGAAAGCTCAGGATACAAACTGCTGATGCGCATGCACAACAACGCGAACATTCTCTCAAGACGGCCAGTAATTTCCTTAGGACGATTCAATGGCTTCAATAGATACGTGGTATATTCATGATTCTCCCGACAATGCATTCCTGCTGCAACCCTGACTGGTCGACCGTCATAAGACGAGGGTGCCCACACACACAGCATGTCTGTGATGAATAATTTACTGACTACCTTCTAATTGTATGCTTCGGCACTCCACGTTCAAACTTTATAGCGTGCAAACGGTGGCTCAACGCCGTGGGTCCATTCTTGGACAGTCCGTCACAGTCGCCAGTTTACTCGGTAGTCATATCAAAGGCCCCTCCACGGCCTATATATCCTGGGCCCGACCGCTGTTACACAACACAAGAGTTGTCCCTTCCCATTGAACATGCAGCTTGCCACTCTAGCATTCTCGATTGTCCTCATCGCCGCGTACAACGTTCAGGCACTCATCCTGAACACACCGACCTCAGTCGTTACCGGAGATCCTCTCGAACTCACGTTTCAAGCTCAGTCAGGCGACCAAAACTTCTCTGTCGAACTGAGAAATGACGACCTCCACGACGAGTTTGCCATCGCAAACAATGTTGACCCGACAGAAGGTTCAATCAACTTCGTGGTTCCTTGCGTTCCGGCGAGCGGGTAAGCATATCATACATGGCGTGACATCTCCTTTTTTTTGTCGCGGTCATAATATTCTCTACAGAGGCTATGATTTGTCGGTATTAGCCCCTCGTATGCGATTTTTGAACAATTCTCGCTCAAGCATTCGATGAGAGCTGACGTCCTCTTATAGGAAACGGCAACCCCATCTTCGCTGTGACGGGAAAGTTTACCGTTTACGCAGGGACCTAACTGCTAAATATTGAGAGAGTGAAAATACCGACACCATTACATTCGACTTGTATCACGTCTGTGTAGTAGGTTCGGGAGTGTAGTGTCAATTTCATAAGCTAAGATCATGATACTAGCTCCGACTCCGAGTTTGGGGCCGACAGCTACTAGTAAGTAGCACCACTTTTCTTTGTGAGCGCAGTATGCCTCCAGGCTCCTTTTGCGTAAAACAAGGGAGGTAGAGCTCTTCTTAGCTGCGGGATCTAGGTGTACTGGGCGGTCCGCTGGTCCTATTGACGTACATTTAAGCGTCTCTAGCCTCTGAACCGTATTTGAGAATTACACGGCGGGCAAACTTGACCTTGTGTCTAATTTAGCGACCCGTTCGGCCACTTTTACTGTTGTGTGTTCGAAGGTCGAATACATCAACACGCGGTGGATATCAAGTAGTCTTAACTCAAAGCTCTTTCATATTTGATCCTTCTAAATGACCTGCCGTTAAGTGCTTCGTCTCTTGTGCTCTCACAAGTATTCGAATTGATGAATAGAATTGATGTCAATGCATACTACGCCGCGATTCTCGTATCTCGTAATGCCCGCAAACACGTTTTCAAAATCTTGGCATCGCAGTCATGTTCTGACTACTGTAGCGTCCGTAACACTGAGCATAAATACCCTGCAGCGATGAGGGAGTTCCGCATCCCACACAATGCCAACGCAACTCGTTTCTCTTTGCTTGTACTCCTAGCGGCGTCCTGCGCGCATGCTCTCATCTTGAACACCCCACCGTCGTTGTAACCGGAGAGTCACTCAAGGTCACATTCGTAGCAGAGCCAGGCGACTCGGCGTTCACTCTCTTGCTTGAAAATGTATCGTCTGGTCAAGCATCTCAGGCTCTTGCAGCCCTTGTCGACCCAAACCAAGGCTCCATCACGGTTGAGTTCCCTTGCGAAAACCCGACTGAGTGAGTAGTGCACTCACGCATCGGACATCACACCAATTCTAACACTGGCACAGCGCTTTCCGACTTGACGCCGCTAACCCTTTGTACGTCTGCCTCTATCCCCATTACACCAAGTGGTGGCTGTGACATAAACATCCCAATAACCTGACTTTTGAACTAGGAATAACTCCGAGATATTTGCACAAACCGCGGAGTTCACCGTTTTCAAGGGTCCCAGCTGCTGAGGGTGGTGATGATGTTGGCCGTATATTGATCGTATATACCAGTCGCATTGAAACGTACGCCCATACCGTGTGCTGTCACGATAGTGATACAAACTGTCTCTGTTGTCAAACTGTGTCTCTGTCAGCCAGTTGCCTGCGCGGATTTTCACAACTTGCGATACGCATATCACGTACCTTGAATCAGAGATGAATTTGATGTCGAATAATCAACTTAGTAGGTTTCTCTGTGCACCTCACTTCGTACTAAGTAGTTAGACATTTGTGACCTAGTGCGGTTGCTGAAATATCGGAACTTGAGAGCAATTGTAGTATTCGATCGAGTTAAGTGTACCTGTGTTGGGCATTCGAGAGCTCTACATCAGAGAAGCCAAGAGGAGTCTACCACCCAGTGGTCGCTGTTTCACAAACAACGGACTGAGTCCTACTGAGTCAGAACAAAAGCCGGAGTCGATCAACAACAAGCACGACCAGGAACGTCCGACCAGTATAATAAGCGCTCTGACCCTGTGGCGACATGTGGAATGCGTTTGGTTTTTGATTCCCGTGTTGAGTTTGATCGAGTCCATGCGTAATTTCGGCCCAGGAGGAGCGTCAGGAACGACGAATTCTTGAAGGCAGAGTCTCGCCCATGCGACCTTCGACGCGTCGTTGTCGTGCAATGGCGCAATGAAGCTTGAATTGCACCAACATTATCAGGAGGACTTGCGCGGCGTTTCAGCAGGTAGGACGGTCAATCATATTTTGAGCCCACTCCGGACCATCATTGCATCGGCTGCCGTCACATTCGTCGGGGTCGAGATAACATACGCAGCAGCTCCGTGGTGCAACGAGGGCGGCATGATCTGAGTATGTAGTCAAGCATTGACTCGACTACGGACCCGCCGAGCTGTGCACTGTGCAATGTGCAGCTGGTCGTGGTCACTTGCTTGCTTTGCGTAGCATTGACAAACTTGAGTGGACTCGGTGGGTCTAAGAGGCCGCAGTGGCTTGAGAGACTTGAGCCATCATGGCATTATGTATGTGACCGCTGCAGCCCAAGGCGCAGCGGTTGCATGGGGACCGATAAAGCGCGGAAAACCAGCAGCGGACCTGCCGCAGGCGGAAGAGTTGCATCACAAGAACCATGCGGTCTGTGGGACCGGCACCAGAGTCAGGGCGAGAGTCAAACAACCGGCGGGCGTTTGATAGTTATAGCGCTGAGGCATCTGTATTATTAAATCGACTGTGGGGAGTACATTGCTCACAGTTTCTTTCCCTCCATTTGGTTCGTGTAGGCATGGACTACGCTGGGCAGCCGCAGGTCCGTCCTGACCTCTGCCCTTTCGTGGTGGGACGTCGCGAGAAGAGGTGCGCTCATTTCCTAGACGCCCGTTTGCCCCTGACTGAACCAGGCATCATCACCCAGTTTCTGGTTGGACGAACGAGTACTTCCATCATACGTGGCTGCAGCGTCGCTGGTGTTACTATTGCTGCAAGGACTATGGGCCTCCGGACCAGTGAAAAAACTACGCGGTGTTCAAGGGGCAGAAGAGCCTGAACGCGCTGACTCGAAAGGGTTCATCGAGCGTGAGCAGGTGGCACGACCATCTTTGTTTTCGAAGTTCGTCCGTTTGGACGGTGTGTTGGCTCTGTTCGGGCTGTTTGTGTTCAGCGCGATACGAAATGGTTGGGCTCCCGTGGACATTGCTTCTGTTTTGGCCTTGCGTGCGTGATCTATGCCTCTCGTTTAGGCCCACGTTAAATCAACATCATGAATTTAGGGCGTACGCCTTGGTCCTAGCGGTTCTCAACACGTTCTCATCGGCAAAACAAAAGTCTCACCTTCTCTAAACCCATGTCACTCTCGTCAACTTTTGCTCTACTGGCCGTGTACGCATTACCGGAATGAATATGGCCTCTAATGACATACACTCTTGAGCCCGCCGACGCAGCGGAAGGCAACTTTGCTTTGGGCGAAGATAGGCCTCATAGTCTTTGCCGGATTTTTGGAGCCCGTATTCGAGCCCTACCCGTATATTCCGTGATGACCCAACAGTGAGTTGAACCACTATCCTTTCCATTCCGCGGATCATTTGTGTAGAAACCCATGTCTGTCCCAGTCCCGAAAACACAAACGGCCTCTATAGCTTCCTTTTGACATATATCTGGATTGAGCCTACAATGTGGAAAGCGTATCGCGTGCAGCATCTTCCTGCCAGCGAACTTCCCGCGTTGTGTGACTACGATGAAGCTAAGAAACCTCATTAAGCGAGGTTATCCAGTACGCCGCCATATCCTCAAAACCCCGTTATTTCTCAATAATACCCTACAGCGTCCTAGATCCATTTTCTGGAGCACCGAAGAGAGGAAATCTCTTCTCTTTGTGTCTTGTGAGGGTCTTCCAGAAGTCGCTCTTGCTCCAGAGCGGTTTACTCGTTATTTTCGTAAGCCAAAATGGGACTCCAATCGAATGACTACTCACCTTGATTGCAGTCCCTCGCAAATTTGGCTGTTCCCGTTGGAACCAACACGACTACTTAGGTGAGTTGATACGCACCCATGACGTGGACACACATTGATTTTTTACTATAGCTATCTGGAGACCGAAGGAAAGGGCTCCTTTGTCAAGCCTTGGGGTCTGGATCTTGTGGCTCGCCATTGGACCATCACCCAGTCGGTTGTTTGGCAGCTGTACATTTTCCTCTCGGTGCGTGTCATAATGGCCTGGGCGTAGACTTTCATCCTGACGCGTTATTAGACTGGCTCGCTGGTTCGTACTGAAGCCATCATCACCTCCCTCGTCTTCGATCATGCGCTTCGCATCCGTTTGAAAGCAGAAGTAGCGGAGAACAGAAGAAGGCGAGTCGTCGGCTGTGTCCACACCTGTAAAACGCCACCCGTACCAACACTCCGGACATCCCATCCGAGGGCGGAGACTCAAACGACGAGACACGAGACGGTGCACTCACGCACGCCACGAACGAGTCCAATGCTACCGCTGCCACCAGCTCTACTGCGACCGCAGTTGCGCCTCCCCCAGCGAAGGGCAAAGGATAGAACAAGAAAGTCGATGCAAAGGCAGTCGCTAAAGAAGCGGAGAAGAAAGGAAACAAATCTCGTTGGAAAGATCAACAATCTTGTCACAAGTTGACTTGGATAGCATTACCAGCGGACGTGACTTCTTATTCATTAGTGAGTTTCAGTCACGTTTTCCAAATGCGTTGCACCACTCAAGCTTTCCATGCCCACAGTTCTGTCGGTCCCGTTGATGTTCACTCTGGGTATGTGGTTACTGTACGAAGTGCTCGGCTGGAGGTACGTTTGCCCACTTCATACATTACAAGTGATGCTCAAATACATCCCCAGTGCGTTCGTCGGTTTGGGGTCATGATTCTCCTTCTCCCGGTTCCGGACATGGGTCGCGTCCCTGATGCAAGGTGTTCAAAAGTCGAAGATGAAGGCAACCGATGCTCGGGTTCAAAGTGTAACCGAAGGTAATCCAATCCTTTCGTCCAATTTCCTCCCTTGTACTGACAACTCTTAGTCATGAACGTTCTGCGCATGATCAAGCTGTTCGGCTGGGAACGACGGGTCCAGAGAAACTGTCGGCGAGAAGCGCGAGGGCGAAACTCGTTTGGGTCTGGAAGCGCAAGATACTGGGTCTGACCAACAACTGCGTGAAGTACGTCGGAAAATTTTCATTTTTTTCCTGATGTCCTCAATATCTCCCCAGCCATTGTATCCCGCTGGTTCACATGGTGGTTACATTTGCTGTTTATGTGAGTATTGAGTGATTGTATAAACGAGCCCTTCCAACGCGATCTATTAGACCCTAGTCATGAAGCGGGAGCTTTCAGGTAATTTTTGCTCAAGCATCGGCTCTCAATGTTGGTGTATTCTATATATATCTTCAGCGTCGATTGTGTTCTCTTCGATGACCGCCTTCGAACTTATGCGAAGCCAAATGTTCCGCGTTGTGTATATGGTCCCGAACTTGATCACATTGTGAGACCACATGCCATCATTGCACTGAGAGAATCATTGACAGCTTTTTACAGCTAATGTTTCCTTGGGACGTGTCTCGGACTTCCTGCGCAACGTAAGACGCACCGCCACTCTAACTTTGGCTACCTTCGCTAATTGTATCACTGATGCCTCTTAGACTGAACTTTTGGACGCATTTGACCAGGACGCCGTGGGAAGAAGAGGTCATCGTCGATGCTTCCGAGGAACACCGCCAGCGAACTTGGATTCGGCAGAGCTAACTTCTCTTGGTCGAACGAGAAGGAAGATTGTAGTCTCACACCCTCGAGGCAGTACGTTTTTCGCCTTCGCCGTAGACGAACAGGTTAAATTCAAGCAGGGCGCGTTCAACCTCATCGTCGACCCACTGGCTCGGGAAATGACGTCGGTGCTCATGGCACTACTCGGAGAGATTGCATTAATAATACCCTTGGTCCCGACTCGTGGACGAACCTTCCCACGCGAGGGCGGGTGTTGCGTTACGCGGCGCAGGAATCTTGGGTCCAGAATGAAACCATCAAGGAGAACATCTTGTTCGGAGCTCCCTTTGACGAGGAGCGATACAAGAAGGGTGAGTAGATCTACGTAAGATACTCTGCGCTGGCTCATCGTTTCGTCAATAGTCATCTACCAATGCGGCTTGACACGTGATCTGACTCTCTTCGATGCTGGTGATGCCACCGAGGTCGGCGAGAAAGGTCTCACACTAAGGTACGAGGACTCCTGTGTTTCATCTCCTGACGAAGACTAACGGTTTTTGCAGTGGTGGCCAGAAGGTAAATACAATTACATGCTTTGCTTGTCCTATGCCTTACACCTTGCGACAGGCTCGCATCACGCTTGCCAGGGGCCGTCTACTCGTCTGCTAGCACGATTTTACTGGACGACGTAAGTGTAGTCCGCTAATGTTCCACTTAAATTAATCTGATGATGCCATAGGTTCTTGCTGCTCTGGCAAGTGACTTCCTGATGTTTATGCTGCGGTCCCATCTCATCTATCAATAGGACGTACACACACTTATCGGCGCTGGATATCAACAAATGCTTCAAGGGGGATCTGATTCAGTGGAAGAACCGTACTGCTTGGTGGTGAGCCCACTTGTGTCTTCTATTATCCACGTTCAGAAAATTGACTCCAATGCAGACGCATAAACGTCGCCATGGCCGGACCTCTGGCTGATTTCGTCGTCTCTCTTGCCGATGGCCATATCATCAGCCAGGGTTCGGTCAGCGATGCTTTGAAGAAGGACGACCAGCTCGCCGAGGAGTTCAAGCATGAGGAAGAAGCCCTTGAGCTGGAGGAGAACGAAGAGACTGAGGCAACTGGATCCGCTGACCCCTCCGCTCCCCCTAAGGCGAAGGAAGGTAAACTAGTCGTGGCTGAAGAAATCGCCGTTGGTCATGTCAGCTGGAGAGCTTGTGAGCTTTATATCATTATTCTTGGTCTCAGGGATACTGAAGATTACGATTTTAGTCAAGCTCTTCCTCGATGGTCTTGGTGGTCATTGGCCCGTTCTGTTTTGGATCCAGTACCTCATCGGTGCCGGCGGTTCCGAATTGTTCGGCGTCGTGGAGATGTGGTGGCTTGGTTACTGGGCACGTCAATACAGCTTGATGGACTCGAGCGACGTCCACGTCAGCTTGTAAGTTGGCGTCTTACTGCGTTCTCTAACGTCTGACAAACGTTGTCCAGCTACCTTGGCGTCTACTGTGGCCTCGTGGGATTGGTCGTTCTCGAGCGCACATTTATGCCGTCCTGGTATTCACTTATGCTAGCCTACGCGCATCTCGGTCTATTCATGCCAAGCTTGTGCGCTCACTACTCGGCAGCACCTTCAGGTATGTCCCCACTGTGAGGAGGTAACCAGGTACTCAAACAACATCAGGTGGCTGGACGTCACTCCCACTTCTCGAGTCATTGCTCGCTGCACTCAAGATATACAAGCCGGTGCGGATCATCGCTTTGTCAATGCTAACGATGCGTACTCACCACTCTGGATGTAGTGGATGGACAAGTGCCCAACGCCTTGGACGCTTTGTGTGAGTGTTTCTGCGTATGTTGAGGATCATCCTAATCAACTGCTTCAGTCAACATCACTTTGAGCTGCTTCATGAAGATCGGCGCTGTTCTGCTCTTCACACCTGTCTTCCTTCTGCCTGCGGTCTTCATTGCTTTGCTAGGAGGATTCCTTGGTAGTGTGTACATCAAGGCGCAGTTGGCCGTCAAACGCGAGATGTCCAATGCAAAGGCTCCGGTTTTTGGGTGTCTTTGGCGGTGCGATTTGCTGGACTACGTACGTATTCCATCACGGCTATCCCGCGATACACCTTTACAACTCGTCTTCCATCAGCGTCCATTAGGGCTTACGGTGCTCAAGAGGCCTTCAAGGATCAACTCCATGACCGTATCGATCGTTATGTTCGTGCTGCAAGGTCTTTCTACAACGTCAATCGGTACGCCCCTGACAAAGTTCTTCTACTCGACCAACATTGACCTGAGCACCACCACAGTTGGGTCAGCACGCGCCTCGATGTTCTGGGACAAGTGTTTCACCGCGTCCCTCACATTCTATTTAATCTATGGCAATGTAACCCATAACGCGTCCAGTGTCGGCTTCGTTCTCAGCATGGCTGGTATGCCTATCGTCAGTTTATTTGGGGATCGATCGCTGATGCAGACTTCCCAGTGTCCTTCAGTGAAATGATCCTCTGGTGGGTCCGCATCTACAATGAATTTGAGGTAAGAACATCGTTAGTCGTTTCCATTTGGCTTACTGACGTCCCCGGCAGTTCAGGGCAACAGTCTCGAACGCAGCATCCAACAATACGTGGAAATTGAGCAAGAACCCGAGCCCAAGGATACCGGCAATCCTCCCGCTTATTGTGCCGGCAAGTGGCGATCTTCGCGTAGAAAAGCTGACGGCCCGCTATTCTCCGGTATGTGTGCTCGTGGTTAGCATAGCTTCCCATAAGTTGCTCACGACGCTATAGGAGGGGCCCAAAGTTCTTCAGATGTTTCTTTCCACGCGAAGCCAGGCGAGCGCGTCGGTATTGGTGAGTGCGGAGCTCCGTGATCCGTCGTGCAATGTATTCTTACCGCGGTATTCAGTGGGACGTACGGGCTCCGGTAAATCACGTTGAACATTGTCGATTCTCCGCTGCATCTTCACGGGAGGCTCTGTGATCTACGATGGAATACCCCACGAACATAGCATCAATCTTGATTATCTTCTCTCTTCGCTCGAATATTACTATTATCCCCCAAGTGGTCAGTACTATTTCTGATCCCGCACATATGTTCGTGCTGACACGTAGGCATACTCCAGCCCGAGCTGCTGAGTGGCTCCCTTCGGCACAATCTCGACATGTTCGGCCAGTACGACGATGCGACCCTGAACGATGCTCTCCGGGCCGCAGGTCTGTTTCTCGCTCCAAAAGCTCTCCGACGAGAACAGGATCACGCGCTCGACTCTGAGATCGCGAGCGGCGGCGGAAACCTGTCCGTGGGCCAGCGGCAAATCATTGCCCTCGCCCGCGCCATCGTGCGGCAGAGCAAGCTGCTCATCCTCGACGAGGCTACCTCTGCGATCGGTTCGTCCCCAG
Organism: Phlebiopsis flavidoalba; assembly: GCA_035772785.1. Taxonomy (NCBI): domain Eukaryota; kingdom Fungi; phylum Basidiomycota; class Agaricomycetes; order Polyporales; family Phanerochaetaceae; genus Phlebiopsis; species Phlebiopsis flavidoalba. The sequence continues at coordinate 241,786 of JAOCPU010000007.1, forward strand.
TACTTCCGTCCGGACCAGAATTTGCTGACACCTCTGAAAAATAGATTACGAGACGGACGCGGTTATTCAGTCCTCGCTGCGCACTGAGCTCAAGAGCGACGTGACCGTCATCACCGTTGCCCCACCGGCTCCAGACGATCATGGACTACGACAAGATCGTGGAGTGGCCCGCTCTAGCTCCGATTCCTGCGTGTGCTCACAATGTTCTGCCAGATGGTCCTCGATGCCGGCCCAGCTCATTGAGTACGACACGCCCAAGACGCTCTTGCAAAAAAGAGGGCAGCTTTGTTGCCGTGCGCTGGTTTGGACGAGATCGCCGATAAGGAGGCGCTCTATGCTATGGCGGAGGGCAAGGCGCCGTCATGATCTTCTCGTGCGGCACCGACTGTCAGCATTTTCTCTATCTCCTCTCCTTTGATTCTCACAAAAGTCTATGCGGAGCTTCCCGACGGCATCATTGTATGGTGCGGCTATGCGGCCTATAGTTACCTGTAGCCGCGTATGTGATTCTGCATATAATATAGTTACTCGCGACAGACGCACCAGCGAGCGAGTTGGCTATGCACAAAAATAGTTTGATATTACACAGGTTGACTTGCGTTCTCGACTGTACATTGGATTGATATGCTATACAGAAAGATTATCTACAACGGTAGTAAGCTTGGGAAACATACGAAGTGCGAGCATGATGAGGAAACCAGAGCTATAATGATACAACCGTGAAAGTGGGTATGCGCGCCAGTCCAGACTTGAGAGGCAAGACACTAAACCGAGAAATAAACAAATGAATGCTCACGAGCTCGGACGTATGTCCCAGCTATTCCAGACAGCAGCGACAACGCTTAGGTCGGGGGGGACTCCTCCTCGTCCCACCGGCGCGGGAGTCGATCTGGCGCGTCCCCTCCGCATCTCCATTGAGCACAGCCACGCCTCAAGGCGGCGCCCGAGCTCGCCACCTATGGCGCCCGCCGCAGAAATCGCCGGTTGGACCTGAGCCCTTCTCCTTCTCCTGTCTCGACCGCGACGACTTTGGCGGGGAGCGGCGCGGCGGCCGGGCGCCCTTGGCCCGTGCACCTGGCGCGCGCTTGCCGCTCGAGTCCTCGCTCGCGCTGTCGCTGATCGACTCCGTGAGCGTCGGGCGATGGCGAGGTCGACGTGAAGGGGCTCGGCGGGGGTCTCGATTCCCACGGGCGCGGGCGCGCCGTCGGGGCTCTTCTTGTCCTCCCAGCTCTTGAACCAGTCGTCCTCCTGCTCCTCGGGCCCGAGGATGCTCTCGACGAGGCCCTCCTCCCAGCCGTCCCACTCGATGCAGCGGTGCGCCATGCGCAGGCGTGTGCCGAGGACTCGTAGTGCAGCCAGTCGGAGGCGAGCGTGCTTAAAATCGCGCAGCTGGCCGTCGACAAAGACGTGTGCGGCGCTCGTCGGCAAGCTTTCTCGATCGTCGCTCGGAAGAGCTTCGAGGTGAAGGGGCTGGATTGGAGGAACGCAGGAAACGTGCGCCGCAGCCCACAGGGGGGCGAGTGGTCGTCGATTCCCAGTCGTCATGATCAGCTCTACGCAATGTGTTCAGTTAGTGGATCAAGTGTCAGCCGCAGTAGCTACTCACGATCTTCGACGGGTCGTGTTCATCAACAAAGACGTTCTCAGAGGTTCAGGTCATGGCAGTCGAGAGTAAACTCTTCGAGAGAGAGGCTATCCTCTGCGTGGTCTTGCAGACACGGCACCCAGGCGTTTCCCACCATGCGCACGAAACGGTCCATCTCCTGCTTGACCTTCTCCTCCCTCTCTTGCATGTGCGCCACCAGTGAAAGTCGTGGCGCTGCATAACGGAATCGGTAATCTTGATACATCCTGTTGCCGGGTCCGTCCCACTCGGCCTCGCTCTCGTCCATGTCCCACTCGTCGCTGGTGTCGGACACGTCCCCGCTCAGAGCCCCGACCTTGTGGTGGCGCGAGGAGATGATTTCGTCAGGGTCGAGATGGAGGCGGTGTGCGGCGCAGTCTTGCCTCGTTCTCGAGGCGAACACCGTTGATCTCGCGGTCGACGCACGACTGGAGATACTCGTGCGTCGTCGGCCAAGGCCCGCGCGTTGATCTCTCGCTTGGGTGCGCGAGCTCCCCGCGGTTTCGAGCCAAAGAAGGGCCAAGAGATGATCGGACCCGACGTGGAACTCGGGGCGGACGCGGGCGCTGCTGAGGCTGCGCCGCCGTGATGGCCGACGCGACAGGCGTTCATGCTAAGCGTGCGCGGGATGTGGTGTCGGTGGCAGTCGGTGTCGGGACTGACGACCCAGACTGGGACGGTACCGGACGAGGGTCCGGGCCGAGGTAAAGAGGCCGATCTTGTCGAAGCGGCGCGCGAAGAGTGGCAGGATAAGCATGGCGAGGTTCTCCATGAGAGCGAGAAGCTCTGTGTGAGAACATGGAGTGGAACACGCGCGAGAGTGGCAACACCGGCTGCCTGCGAGTGCAACGCGTCAACTGGAGGCGCAGCAAAATGCGGGGAAAAACACGTGCTCGATCAGCGGTGTTGCCTCATGAGAGCGGGGAAGCAACACGTACCTTGGACATCAAGATGTACTCTCCGCCAAGGCGGTTAAAGGGATTGGAGTCGTAGTGATAGACGACCGCACGGGAACAGACGTACGCTTCGCGCAGGTATCGCATAGTGGCCACTTCTGATTCTGTCTTGAGGCGGGGCATGAATCGCCTAGGCGACGCGAGCTACGAGCTCTTGGCCATCAACCAGAGTAATGAGATAGCCCTAGTGGATGTCAGCACAATGTCTTGGAGCGGCGGGCGCAACGGGTTCGACTTGCCTTGTGGAAGGTGCCTAGCAAGACATGCGACCGTAAGCAAGGGCATGGTCAGCCCGAAGAGCACGGCTCCACGCACCTGCACCCGAGGAAAGCTATGCGCGCAACATCTGAGCCCATCTTTTCTTTCACAATGTCTTTCAGGAGCTTCCTATCCACCTGTAAAGGGCGCAGGCTCCATGCACCGCCGCGTCCGCCTTTGCCTCCTTCTTTCTGTCCGCATGCTCAATCTCCCAGCTCCATACAAGAGGTAGCTTTTCGGGGTGGTTAGTTTGATGGGCAGGAGACCGCGCTGGCCTGGAAATGGGTACCGTGATGGTTCATGGTCCTGAGCGAAGCTGGGGCGTATGCTTTTGTGGGGTGATGCAGCCCAGGCAGGGGTGTGCTGACAGCGGCAGATGAGGGAGGGATTTTTTTCGCGTGCTGACAACAGAGCAGAGCAGACGATTAGAGACTGGGGTGAGCGGTTGGGCAGTGGTGGTGGAAGAATAGCGAGGCAAGCGGAGAGAAAGGGTGAGTGGAAGTATCGCGGCCGGTACTTATCTCGCTTACCTCAGGCTTTGCCCGCACGAGACGTCGCCCAAAGGCACGGGCGCTTCGCGGGGAACTGATGATGGTGATTTTACTAAACCTGGCATGGCCGACAATGAGCGAACGTGCCACCCAGCTGGTGGGCTTGTCTAAAGTCTATGGGTGTGGGTCCTGTCGGTACCACAGCCACCAGCAGTGCAGCCCTGGCTATATACCAGCTGCAAAAAGATAATCTGCAAGAAGACGAGACCTGCCGCATTGTCGCCGCAAGGTAAAAGCGTCGAGAAGAGATCTTGGCTGGATCTCTCGGCCGTCGCAGCGTGGGACCTCTCGCCCGACACCCACCCAGGTTACCCGCGCTATATTCAAAATCATCACTTGCCGATAACGGAAAGATATTCTGACATCGTCATCAGTTCCACTTCGATGGATCTTGCAGACTTGCGCCACGCTGTACCCAGGGCCCGCCGTCCGCCTTCGAGGGCGAGCGAGAGCCAGATCTCTTGTGTCCCAAACACACCCGTCGCGCTCTGCCTTCCGAGTGGACTCACTTAGCCACACCGGGTTCTTGGGACCCTGCATCGAGCGCTTGCATGCTCTTCACCGCGAAGCGAGTCTCGGCGCCGGCCACCCCCTCGTCTGGCCACGAAGCACCGCAGCTTGGCGAAGAACACCATACGCTGCGAACTGATTTTTGGTAACGTCCATATTGCGTTGCTGCACACACACAGTCTGCGTCTAACCGGACGGTCCGTCATCGTCCTGTCAGTCTACCCCACCGCTGAAACTAGCGGCGCGGCGCTCAGGGCCATTGCTCGTTGCGGAGATGTCGCCACGAATTGCTACTCTGTCGGCGGAGGCATTCGTCAGACGGAACAATGTCCACATTCCTGGTGGGTGTAGCGCGGGGTGCTCCTGAATGGACTCCTCGGTCGAGCTTCTATCTCGTGGCCTGGCTCAACGTTCAAGGGTCCCCACCACTATCCAGCAGGTGGTACGGCAGAGCTAGTCCACCCTGCACAGTCACAGCTAACGAGACGGTTGGTACTTTTGAACTGACCAACGCCGCTAACGCCTTTTCAAGATCGTACCTCGCCAGTGGGATCTCCCCGCGTCTTCTCACCCTTCATAGATAGAACTAGACTACAGATTGGGTACGCGCAACCGTCCTCATGAGCCTGTGGTGCCATTTATGGGCGAGCACGGCGACATCCGCACCCACGGCATGCTTCTTTCATATTCAAATCGCCCTTTTCACCAACAACGGGATAGGGCTATGTATTCCAATCAACCAGTGGCAGGCTGCATGTGTGTGGGGACTCTCCTCAAAGCGCCAGGTCGGGTCGGACGCATAAAAACAGTCACCCGTCAGCGCTACCAAGAATAGCGGCGCAGCGGGAAGTTTTTGCTAAGATCTCAATCTCGATCGCAGCCAAATGTAGATCATGATCGCGCCATCTTATCCCGGCGGTACCTTATCATCAAGGCGGTCGCCAGGAAATGGAAACTGTAGTGGTTCGTACGCAGCGCCCCCTCGGGGACTTTACTAGGTCAGCAAATTTGATATTACTATAGCAAGAGGGAGTAAGAGAAGTGAATATGAAGACGAAATGGAATGTGACTTTCTGACTACGAACGACTTCAGGTAGTCATACACTGGTCACAGTGTACTTCAAGGTCAGACCTCTGACTCGGAGTCGGAGGGGAGGCTATTGAACCTTAGCGGAAGATTTTCGTTCGGAAGGGTGCGGAATCATGCACTCCCGTCGGCGACGGTCTTCACTCGATGGGCCATAAATACGCGTCTAAATAAAGAGCTCTGCCATTTTTTTTGAGGAACCAGACGCACAATCGAGCCACCTAACCCTAAAAGTTTTGACGTGTCACCCATCGATACGTCCAGAGCTTCGCTAGCAGCGACGTGGTGGGCGCTCAACCCAACCTTGCCCCTGGCATCAGCAGCGCCAAGCGTTCATGGATATCTGCTTTAGCAGATAGAACTTTCATAGAGAGTAAATCGAACGCAATTGGTTGATAAGCATCGGCCACCGCGCGCTCGGACTCGTGGCATTACACCGCGTCCGGCGTTTCCTATCGTCGGCGGCGTTCAAATGAATGGCTCAACCCGACTCCAAAATGCGAAAGTTTTTCGAGACTACGCGACGCGGCATTGACTCTTCTCGCGCGAGAGATGCTCACGCCCCCAGGTGGCCGCCAACCTCCACTACGGCCGTTGCGCCAAGAAAGACAGATGGTGATACACATGTTTAGCGACTTTCATCTAGAATTACAATCCGCACGAAATCAACGATTAGCCACCGACAGTATGCGAGGGCACTGAAATGATACGCAATGATACGATTCGCCCATGCCGCCACGCCAACAACCCTACACCCTAGCCCTCCTCTTCCTCCGCTCTTCCTCCCTGTCGGCGGCCTCTCCTCCTCCTCTCGCGACATTCGACATCCTCTCTCGGGCCTCTCCACGCCCCGGCAGAACATACCCTTTCCTCCTACCTCCATCTCGTCCGCCACTCGTCCCCTCCTCCGTTGTCGTCGGCAGCGGGTCGGTCCCACAAATACGCCTTGGTTGCGCGCATGTGGATGGCTTGATGTCCGAGACCGCCGCTTGCGCTGCAGGGGGACGAAACGCCCGTTTTGGTCGCGGCGCGCTGGCGGCGCGTTGTGAAGGTCGCGGTCTCAATACTTCCACGTATATGCCGGCCCCAGCTTTGATGATGACCGAAGTAGACGGTTTCGCATCGCGCGGCCGCCGCTAGGACTGAGGGCCGACAAAGGGAGAGGCATTGTGGGAGTCCGTGGATACTGGCACTTGTAGCTGTTGGTATAGTGCCAGTCATGCGTGAACATGGATACGGGCGGTCTGATCATCCGTGCATCTCCTAGTAGGGTTCGTGTTAAGCCAAGATGTGACGACACAGGATGAAGGTCACTCACAGCAATAGCTTGGTGGAAAGCTTGCCGCAGATGACTTCGCGCGACGTGTGGTCGACACTGTGTCCTTGTGCGGTTCATGACTTGCCACTACCCAGTAAGCAGTGTACAGACAGATCCCCATTTGCGCTGGGTTGAGCAAGACTTTAAGTCGACGCGGCTTGGGGTATGCTTTGCGTTGTACCGCGCAACCGCACGCTTGCATGGGCCCGAACAAGAGGCCGGAGACGGGGACATCGACGCCGAACATGATCGATACTCGCTCGACGCTCCCGTCTAGCTAGAGGACGTCTCATGAAGGGGGATGTCATGGCCACCGTGACATTCGACTTGTCGGTACCGGCCGCTTGCTCTAGTATGCTCGCCAGGCAAGAGTGAGAAGTCGTCGCTTGGGAATCCTAGGTCTTGTGGTCGTCCAAAGTTGACTTGAACGCGGCTGGGATTTCGTCGGGGCGCGTTGCAGTGTATGGGGCAGGATCAATCCCCCCACAGCCCCCCTTTTTTCTACGGGACCGCAGCAAGAAGCCAATCGCGAACCATTGGCGAGGAGGCGGGGATTTGTTCCGTTGGGTCAAAGGCCTCGGGTTGCGCTGTACTTGGCCCGTCGGCTTGCCATGAAACGGCGCGAAGGCGAGAGCAATCGATATGCGAAGGCTGTCTTCACAATGTGACATGGCGTTCAAAAACGGCCCGAATTCATGCTTGATTTACGAGAAGAGGGGCTCGTCTTGGATTGTACTAGGAGGCAGACGCGAGGTTGAAAACAAGATCAGCTGCACATCAAAAACGGCCAAACTCACGGAAAATAGGCTTCACTACAATGGAATATATTGATAATTTCATTAGAGTCGGCCTAGCTTCAGTAAACGCCCTGGTTTTGAATTATCGAACTTCGTTTGCCTTCTTTCTAGTAACCGCCGTTGCGACATTTCACATGCCTTCACATAAGGTGCTAGAGGCCCGTGGAAAGCATCCAAGCCGAGTTCTGTTGTGCGCATCCTGGGTATGGGTGCAGGTAAAAGACCAAACCGCGACGGTTCTGCCCTGGTAAGCCCCGAGAGCCCAGACCCCATTTTAGGCCCAGTTCGTTTAGCATTCAGTCGGAGTTTGCAAGCGATCCTTAAGCGCGTGCCCCAAATAGACGAACCGAGCGTGATCAGGGCACGATTGTCTTTGGCGCGAGCAGCTCTCACCTTCATGTCCGCCATGTCGTCCTGTGTCGGCTTTCCCGAACCCCCCACCCGCGCCACGCTTGCAGATGCGCGTACCCTTCTCGCTGCGCAGCGTGCTGCTGTCGGCGACATCTCCGCCAAGATCCAGGACGCCGAGGCCGAGCTTGCGCGCATCGTGCGAGCCAAGCAGGAAGCTCTATCCAGGAAATGCAGAAGGACCGCGAGGCCATGGAGGAGCAAGTGTCCCGCACATTGGCCTACCTGGCGCACATACGACGTCTACCACACGAGCTCCTCAGCCACATATTTATAGGTTCATATTCGAAGACCCGTCCCTGCTGTGCATGGATTTTGGCCTCCGTATGTTCACTGTGGCGCAGGCAGGTATTATCTATGTCCAAAACTCTGGTCTAAGGTAAGCCCATTTCGACCTTTGTTTACGTTCTGGGCTACCGTGGGTGGGGTGGCGTGCTGCACCCCACTCCTGTGCCATGGGCGCATAGCGCAGCGTGCTGTAGCCACGCCCATACTTGACGCACTGAAATCTCCAATGCTTATTAATTTCCGACATTAGATACGCCTCATGACGACCCCCAACTCCTCGCCAGACACTGTACGCTTGTGGCTAGAGCGTTCAGTAGCAAACTCCATGCCTCTGGACATCGAGATATTCCTACGACCACGGAGTCCAACACCGAGACGAGACGTGCCGTCCCTGCACCGCCGCTCTTCGACAGCCACGCTCTCAACTGTCAGCGGGTGGGAATGGTCGGAAAATGATACCCCAGGCGAGACTCCAGGCCCTGCCGACGACCCCCGGACAGGGGGTGGCGGTCCCGCATTTATCCCACATACCGACTCATGGGCAGCCACATTTCAGTGCCTGTCACCACAATACCGAACAGCCCTCCCATTCACCATCACCACACGTGCACGCTGGGCCGGTGCCCATATAACCATGAAGTTCTACCCATCTCGAATTGGCATCATGTTTGTCAGCAATCTCGCACCCACCGCTGGCATGCACTGGGGTTATATTGCGTTCTACTACCTCATTCAGCAAATGCACAGATGGGAACGCTTCGTGTTCCGATTTGACAGGCAATTCGCGTCCATCAATGCACTGAAGGTGATGACTGGTGAGTTTTATAACATGGATTTTCTTGATTAGTCACCTCACTCAACTTTCTGCGGTTCTATCTAGGTGATGCTCCACTGCTGCGAGAGTTTGAAGTTTCCAGCGGGGAAGCGCGGTCTCGCAAACCCACGACTGGACGTGGCTACCGTGCGCCAAAGCAGCCAATCCGCCTAACCTGCCGCGGCTCACTGCATTAACATTGCAATATGTCCCCTTCAAATGGTCGTCGTCGTTGTTCACGAAACCTACGATCTCTGTGCCTGCGCACAGTCCCACAATACACCATTGCCCTCGACCGTATCCCCAATATATCATCAACTCTAATCCTCAACTCGAAAGTCTCTCATTACACGTCGCCTCAGCGAACGCTGCAGTCCTTCCTCTAACCCAGATGACCCTCAAGCACGTGAAGTCGTTCAGCATTGGCGGACACTTCCCTACTCGGCCACCTGTTGGAATGCATCGCCCTGCCAGTCGTCGAGAGCCTTGTCATCGACATCGAAGCCCGGGACCCGGTCGAGGAGCTGCTCACCCAATCTTCTCGTGCGCTCGCACCACCCGCCCGTTTACCCATCTCTCTATCTGCTACGCTAGCCATGCACAACCAGAGCAGTGCCATGTACTACCACGCCGGCTCGGGCAATCACCTCGTGGAAACTTCCTGAGCGAGCTTGAGAACCTGATCACACTCCAGGTCGGCACGGCGCGCCATTCGACCCGCTCGTTGCGATTTCTGGGGCGTGCCCGAAGACGACGGCCAGGACCAGTGGTACTGACCCCCCAACCTCGTCTCGCTCGCCATGCAGGCGTGCCGCCCGACGCATTCGGACGGCGTCGCGAAGCTCGTGCAGATGGTCGAGGCGCGGAACCCTGACGAGGCGTCCGGCACGCAGCCCATGGTCGCCGCGGGTGTCGCACCTACGCGTCTGCGTTCTATGAAGCTCCATGACTGCGCGGCGTTGGGTGCCGACGTGATCAAGTGGCTAAAGGGGAGGATATCCGAGGTGGTGTGCACCGAGCCGCACGATAGGTGAGCGTGATTTGTCCGCTAATTAGAACTTTCGTGCTGAAATCCACAAGCTCAGGGTTGCGTAGTCCATCATATGGGTGGTTTGTAATCAGGTTTGTATCGTTTTCTTGGATCGTTGGGACTTGTGTACGGAAGGGCCGCCGATATATATCCTGTAGCGCTTCTCTTCGTATTTCATTAGGGCTTGTATCTGTCGCGTGGTTCCTGGATATTCTTGTATCTTACTTGTAGCGCATTGTATTAAGTACTACATTGGCATATGTCGTGGAGGTTTTTATGTTGGATATTACAACAGCAACTACAGTGATGGACCGGTCCTTGAGACACCCCCAGTCCTTGAGACAGCCGACCCCCCCACTCAGGGCTGATATACAGTACGCTATAAATCGCCGAAAAATGACAGTAATCACCCATATATACTGAAGTAGTGTAATCCAGCTTCACGAGGGGCTGTATTGAATCCTGCTCGAGTGCTCACCAAAAGGTGGGTTTTAGGACCCATTCCAGAAATGATATGATTACTACGCAAAGATGCTGTTGTGCTTCGACTCTCGGAAAGCTCCGGTATGTATACGTATGTACTGCCCACACCACTTAGCATACAAAGATTCGTGATACGTGTGTTTGAATCTGACTACCGAGCATCCGGTGGTTGAACCGAGCACGACGAGGAGTGCTGAAGTCGGCGCCTAGATGTGATTGCAGGCTATTTTATGGAAATCCATCAGTGATTTCTTCCCATTTGCGGGTGTCTCAAGGAGTGGTGGGCTGGCGCCTCTGCCATTTTGCTCGGCATTGCGAAGGCTCACGTTGACATTGCAGTACCCTCCTGGAAATATATGAGCGTACTGTAGTACATTAATCCTTAATTACTGTGTAAAAAAAAGTGGATTTTAGACAACCGCTACAAGCTATTTAGTATTTTCTCAAAATGGTGTCTCAAGGACCGGTCCATCACTGTAAGGCCCTGTTCAGTTGCACGCGGATCCGATTCCGCGTCGTATGCGAAATGATGGGATGTGACAGAATTGACTGCCCGTTACTGATGTGACTATGGCCCTTACGCGCTCAAGGGGACGTCACACAAGCCTATTACAATGGGGCCAGTAAGACACTCAACAAATCATCGAAAAACTGGCTAGAAAGATCTACTTACCGTCTGAGAAGTGCATGTGACAGTAATCAAGCCATTTCACACTTGAGACCCTGTGTTTTCATGCGCTTTCGCTGAAGAACGGAGCTCGGCGCTCAACTGCAGAGAATCTCTGAATTGGAAAGTCTCACTGGGGCTTGTGTGAGACGTGAGATCTGTGAGACGGCGCCTGCAGCATGCGTGACTGCGCAGTCACAGACGCTTGCCTCTCCCAAGTCGGCGCGCTTGGGCGTCTCTGCCTCCGCCCTCCGACTTGGGCGTCTCCACGCGCTGCCTGCTCTCTGCGCCGCACCAGAAGAACTATACCGCTCAATGATATACTTTTCGAAACCGTCCGTCACTAGCAACACGCGACCGCTTCAATACCTGCAACGGCTCCACGACGACTACCCCAAGCTACAGTCTACTCAATGCTATACTTTCTTAATCAGCCTCGCTATTGGTTCAGGCGAGTTGGACACCGCTGCGCGCTTGCTACATGGGATGTCAGACCGGGAGGTGGGAGAGAATCTGGAGACGAGGGTGCTGAGGGTGCGACTGATGATTCGGCGGGGGCTTTGGGTAGAGGCATGGGCGGCCCAGACCGCGGCAGGGCCACTGCCTCTGCCAGCTCGAGTTCTTTGGGACCATCAAGTACTGACGGCAAGCGTGTCATGGATGACGACGCGCTGCACGAACATCTGTCCAACCGAGGTCCGCTTCGCGCACGACAGGAAGAGTATGCCCCGCATTTGGTTTCAGCAACTATGACGCTGCCCTCGGTCTCTTCGCGTCCGGCCTCTGTCCGGTCATAGAGGTTCCGACGAACATGACGAGGGCCCTGTGCCGGCAGCAGTCCGCCCTGTGGCTCCGGCGATAACCAGCGGACGACGAGGCGCAGACCAGCTGTGGTTCGAACGCCAGCGCGCAGAGGACGACGTGTGGCGAGCACCAACGCGGCCGAGCCTGTCCACCGAGCACGCGCGGTATGACCTCCTCATGCGCCACTTCCCCCCGCTCACACCCGCCGAGATGGCGCGCATGCCCCCGCGCGTCGTGCAGACCCTCGTCGAGTGGTTCGTGCGCACAGGCAACCGCGCCGCGCCGCGCGCAGCACAAGCACGTCCTACCTCGCGGGCCCTCCCGCGCACGCTCAGCCCCCGCGAACGCGCGCGCGCGTGCCTCAGGATCATCCACCCGCATCCCGCCACAAGAACCGACAGGAGACGCAGCACGCATGCCGCCTACTGGAGACTGTGTCTTATAAGGACCTCCAGGGCGCGGGTATCGAGGGTCGGTGAGGTCCAGCCGACCGGCATTGGATAGAGTGCGAGACCGGAAGCGAATTAAGGAAAGCTTTTCTCGAAGACTGGTCTGAGGCGAGGGAGTCAACGCGAGGGACGAGGATGACATGGAGGCTTGTGCAAGGGCGCTGTCGGAGGGGCATCTGAATTAAACAATCATTGGAACACATCATGTTAGACGGACGTACAGTAAAGCGCCACCGGCCGACATATGCGACGATGTGGTCTCAAACGACTGCTTCCCTCGAGACTGGACCGAGTCGAAACTCGGTCTGGTGTCTACCGGGCTTCGCGTGTCCCTGCCCCAGGGCTTCTTTCCAGCATCTCGTTTGCCAAAGCCGAGAAGACCTCGTTTGCCCGCACTGTCCTGTTCATCAGACTCGGGGAGTGGTCGTCCTCGAGCTCCCACGGGGCGCGAGAGTGCACGGTCATTTTGGGGCCATAGGTGCTCACCCTGAGCACCTCGGTGTCGGTGATAGTGATGCATGTCTGAGAAGGTGCAGGTTACAGAATAGAGCCTGAGAGATATCATGTAAAGAAGACATTTAGGCACAGAGGAGACTCAGAGAGGGCCAATATACTAGCAATTTTCGACGACTCTTTGCAGGCAAGGAGAGAATAGACGTCGTGTCCATATACTGCAATCCGGATCATGAACGGCGGCATGTCCATTTCGGGTAGCGCGGATCAACGTAGCGTCCGCGGACAAGCGCCAATAACGCCTGTGACTGCCATCTATAAGCGCCGTCTCACAAATCTCACAAATCTCACAAAGCTCACAAAAATCTCTCGTGAGATTTTCCAATTCAGAGACGTCCTCCTCAACTGAGCATCGTGGGAATGTATTGATGTGACTACCATGTTTAGAAGGGGTGACTGCCGCGATCACGACATTGCGTCGGATCCGGATACGACGCGGATTCCGCGTGCAACTGAACAGGGCCTAATTGCGGGTCTAAATATTCATGGGGTACTGTACATGAGTGCATGACATCGGGCGAGTCCCGCGAGAGACATGTATGTGTATGGCATGGACGGATATGAATAATGATACACGAAAACCAAACATCCTCCTAGAATGGAAAAGGTACACGGCGACGAGAGAAGACGAGCGCACACACCGTATGTATGGAGTGGCGCTGCGAAGGGATTGCACAAGGCAATAACCGGTCAGAGGTCTATTTCTTCCCAGACTCGATAGCATCGCCATTCTTGCACGCTACAATCTTGATCTTGCTCGCCGACACCATGTCATTCGCTTCCATTTTGAAGGAGGCGTTCTTGACGATGAAACGTCCAGACGTCGTCGCAGAGGCGGTATGTATGAAGGTGGCCCTGTACATCCCAATGTTATGTGCGTGGAAGAAGCCAATAGGATACGAGTACGCACCTTGAGCGATGTCTTGTTCTTTGACCTGCTTGACCATGGTATCCGCCAGCGACTTGTCGAACTGCGCCGCAGATGAGCCTTCGCGCCTAGTACACCGCTCTCCGCGTAAGACGCACCTGTTGAAGGACCTTCATTGCCAACTGAGGAGTGATCGAGCCGCTCGTAATGAGCTCGTCCAATGAGTCCGTGAGCGCCATGCCGATGCTATGTTGCGGCCTCTGAGCTCACAGTGCGGGGGCCACGGTAAGAAGGTGGGGACGTACGAAGAGCCGCGGTAAAAAACTCATAGTACGCCGAGGCCATCTTGGTTACTCTATGTAGGAAACGAACGACGAGAAGTGGAGACAGACAAGAAGTATACTGAAGGGTTGGACACGCGACGAAGGAGTCTGAAGCAAGGCATGGGTCGGTCGTGGCGCTGCTTACAACCGCCGTCACGTCGTCACGCCCGCCGGCCCGCCATCAACTTTGGTGTCACGAATTCGTGACTTCCGCGCCAGTGGCCTGCCTTGAGGTGACCACGACGGGTGGCCAATGCAAAATTCGGGATAAATGAGACCCCCTTCAACCTGTCTCAGCTTTCAGCCTCATTGTCACAGGCACTCCCAAACGTCGTTGTGTTATCCGTGAATAGTCATGACGAAAAAGAAGTCCAAGACGAAACTCCCGGTGAGTCTTTCAATATACCGTTGTTGAAGTTGAACATTAGCACTCATATTTCCATCAGTTACAGTTTACCGTTGAAAGTACCCGCCCCTGTCCTGAGTGCGACAAAGAGGTCACTATTGGCCTAGGAGGTGAATACAACTGGCAGCAGCAACATCTCGCCAGCAAGGCGCATCAGGAGGCCATTGAGAGAGTGGCTCGGGCACCGGCATTGGCGAGACAGCAGAACTTTATGCGCGGATTCTTCAATCGAAATGGCGAAACATCAACTCAAACCAGCTCGAACACTAACCACCGCGCACCATACCCCTACACTTACCCGTGTGCAATGCAACAATATGACCTATGCCATTCAGTTGGCGGTGCCCGAAGAAAGTACAGTCATACCCTCGTACCTCGAGGATGTGACCATATTGCAGCAGTCCGAGTCCGACCACAAAACACAGCCTATATGGATGAACAGACACAACAAAATGGAGCCTACGTCAATATCCCACCCCAATACACCGCTCTCACAGCCCATAGGTCCAAATAATCTCGTGCGTCCCACCGAGGGCCGACCCTACTCCGGAGGTGCTTTCCGTAAACGATCCACTGGTTGGTTCGTCGACTGATTCCAGCTGTGGCGACGAGCTTGCGTCTCGTCAGGGGTTGTCACGAAAGCGCAAAGGCGCGCCCGACGCATCCCAAGGGCCCCTCTGACCAAGATTCATGCTGTGGAGAGTGTGGTAAGCCTTACGACAGTCCGCTGTCCGACCTTCCCTTTGTAATGTGCGACGGAGTCGGCGTACACGAGTGGTGAGTACCACAAAATCTGAAATGCTTCCCATGAACCGAATCCTGAGCACGACCCCAGTTCCACTTGACCTGTCGTGGGTTGTCACAGATGCCACCGTCTGGTGAACGGTTTTCTGCGGGGATACCTGTGTAAGGGACACACCAGAAAGCTCACGCAAGATGCGAAGCAGGCATTTTGAATACAACATAGACAGTCTACATGTGATGCAAATATTACCCGTGAACTCGAGCGTCGTGGGTCCCAGGCTCTCAAGCCGACCGAAGTGGCGGCAGATCGGCATATTACCAATATACTCATGCCTTGTCATTTTGGCATATCCCGCCTTGATTATGAGACCACGACTGCACGTCAAGAACCAGTAATATGTCTGTAGTGCAAATATGTCGGAGTCGGTACGGCCCCGACTAATGTTAACAGGGGGCGATAAAGGCTGTTCGAACACAAGACGAAGACGGTGAGTAGACTAAGTACACCAACCCTAGGGTAAGAAATATATATGCGGTGGTGAAAAGGTGTAGTGGGAGGGTGTCGCAGTACGTTGTCTAAATGGGCTAAAAGCTTGAAGTTCCTAGACGAGTATAATGCATAAATAAGAGATAGCATGTGGCATAATCCATCCGCGGGAAGCTCATCCAGAAAATGGTTTTTAAACCTCTTTCTGAAGGAACGGTGTGCCGGACGCTTCGAGTGCGCGTCGGACAAGTTGCATGCCTTCGAGGACTTTCTCCTCTTCGAAGCGTTTGCCGACAACCTGTACGGCAAGGGGAAGCCCGTGCATGGCTTCGGCATTATATAGGGAGAAAACCTCGCGTTCGCCATCGTTGAGACGGTGGTAGGTGGGGGTTTCGCGGAAGTTTGTCGGCAGAGCATCTAGGCCCTTGTTGACAAAGGAGGTGGGAACGACGCCAGCAACGAAGTCGAGCTGTGGAATGTTAGTGGAAATTATGCAGGCGACTTGATCAACACTCACAATATTATACAAGAATCCGTAGCTGGCAGCCAATAATGTGGCTTTCCCGGTGCCATCCTTCGGCATGGGAGGTAGCGGGTGTGGCAGGGTGAGGATAAAATCTATCCCTTGCTCTCGCATTGCGTTGGAGAACCGTTGTCTATAATCTTGCAGCTTCACTATTAACTCGCGTTCTTGCGTAACAGTTTGAGGATGCATGCACTCTAACAAGGTCGCGTAATTGTCGTTACGCCCCGCCGGAGTAGACCACCATCGAAGGAAGCTGGCCACTGTCTGCTTCACAAACAGTGGGAGTCGGGCCGCAGAAAGAAGCATCCCAATAGCAGGGTTAATCGACTCGCCAGAGGATGAATGTGCTGCGACAGAAGCACCTGCAACGTCGATGTCAATAAAGGTCTGGGACGGAACTTTGGATGAAGTTGAACATACCCCCCTCAGCGAAGGCCAGAGGGAATCCGATCTTCAGTCCTTCGATAGGGTTCGGTCCATCGCTTAAGCGGAATGTTAGCCCAATATTCCCAAAGAAGCTTGAGCTGTAGAACTCACAAGTCAACTACTTCATAGCCCTGCTTCCTCAAGGCGTCGACGGCACATGTTAGTGCACGCTTGCAAGCGGGAGTGGGGTGTCATAAGCCCCTACGCGGTGTTAGCCCCACGAAGCACCGTGACCGAAAGGCAATGATCTCCTACCATCGTTCCAGATCACACCCCACTTAGGCTTCCTGCCTTCCAGAACAAAGTCTACAGACCGCCACGGGATAGGCACGCACTAAAGTGAATGTCAGCGTCAATCTCATGGCGGGATGGGGCTCCATGGAGGGACGCACCGTATTGTCGTACTCCCATGGTTCATGCCCACAACGCGTTCCCAGAACACCTGCAGGTCGTCTAGGCTCTTCGCCATTGGCGACGCGGTCTGCACGCCCTCGAGGCCAGGCGCACACGTCTGACAGCCCGCGCTTGGAAAACCGCCCGGACGAAGCTTTCATGCCGTACAAACCACAATACGCCGCGGGGTACCTGACGCTCCCTCCAATGTCAGTCGCGATCTCGATTTTGCTGCACCATACGCCAACAGCGCGGCACCACCGCCCGTAGATGCGTCCCGGAGAGAAGCCGTAGGGTTGTACGGGTTTGACGTTCTGCCGAACAAGTCGGACTCAGTCTCGAAGGAGAGCAGACCGGTAGGGACAGTTGTCTTGAAAGGCAGCAGGGCACCCGCCCGCTCTCTCAAGAGACGGACGATAGGGGCGGACGACAGTGCCGCTTGTGGGGCCCTCGATGAGAAGCCGAGTGTAGTGTCGTGGCCTTGGGACGTCCACGACGTCCTTCAAGCTGACCGGTACACCAGAAAGGGGCTGTTCCGGGCGCGTAGGCGATTGCAGCTTCGTCAAACATGATGTCTGATAGGCAGTTTGTGGCTGTATGCGCGGCGAAAGCCCGTTTGCCATAGGCGTTGAGGATTACAGCAGGCGACAAACTTCCGTTGCTACAGCCCTCCACTATGTCTGCGAGTGAGAGCTTGAGCACCGCGGTGTCACTCTCCAGCAGTGGCTGATCGTATAACGAAGCATAGTGTGCGACCTGGTCAGCGATAGTCTGCTGCTTCCGCTGACTGTAGAAGTGCCCAATGAGATCTGCGACCTGAACGCGGTTCAAAGGGCGGGTACGTACCAAGCGTCGATGTGAATGCTGCCAAAGAATGAGAACATAATACTTGGAGGAAGGAAAGTAAATGCTGGGGGGGTTTTTGAGAGAGATCGGTCAATAAATACTTGATGCAGGCGGTGGCGCGGGGTGATAGTGATAGGGGCGTGCCTGCGGGTGCTCAAGGACGGCTAGCGCAAACTCAAACCCAAACGTCGCGTACACGATACCGTCTGGAGGCTGGCCGAGATCGGACAAGCCAGTTGCGGTGAGATCGCGTCTGGCGCTCCGGAGGTTCAGCTCAGCCTGTGTCTCTGCCGTGGCTTGTGAGCGAGGAACGTGTCGAGCGCAAGGCGGGGGGTCGAGCAGGAGGGACGCCTCGACGAACACAGCCGTCCAGAAGCTGGCAGGGGGACGCAAGACACGAACGACGACCATGAGCAATCGGCACTCGGGAACAGACTCTCCTCAGGGCTCGATCCGCTGCACGTTGATAGGCGCGCCTGTCGCGGCGTGACCACTCGTGACTGTCACGCAATTCTGTTTATTGCTCTCACGCTCATTTCGCGCCCTCAACTTGGCCATCTCGTTACTCTTGCTTCATTACTCCTGTAACTCTGAAACGCACTATTGGCGACGCGATACTCAGCAACATCCGAGACAACCTCACGCTCAGCACATCAGCCTAGCGAACATTCTCCTCCAAGTCTACCTTTACTCGATCAGTACTGACCCGCCAGAATGACCACAATGATGCTGTCGTCACCCTCAACTCCCTCGTCGCGTCGTCACCGCGCAGACCATAGCTCACCGTATTGTCCAGCCAAGTCCTCGCCTCTGGCATCCTCTGAGGCCGGCAGCTCATCGCCGCCACACTCACCAACGCATGTGGTGCAGCATCGCAGGTCCCCAGTACAAATCGCGCGACGGATTCGGGACCTCATCAACAGACCGCAGACGGAGCTCGCGACGCGTCAGCACAATGCCTATTCCATTTTCCCTGTCGTTGAACGATAGCACTGCCCCCACTGAGGAGACCTACACGGACGACAATCCTGAGGGAGCGCTTCAAGGCACGCTGTGTCGAGAAGGCGAACCAGGACAGGGAAAAGAAGATCAGAGGCAAACGCAGAGAAATTGAGCTCAGCAGCGACGGCTTCGATGATTTCATGGACTGCGAAGACGACGAAGACGACGAGACGGTCCTCAACGATCCGGTAAGTGCGCTATTCTAGGCGTCGACTTAGGCTCACGACGTGCATATATGCTAGTTCTTCCAACGCATCATGTCCAACTTGAAGTCAAAAGACAAGCATTCATATCGTGTGTCGTACGCTCAAGAGGTCGGCTCTTCCTTCGACCCAGACATGGAAGATTTGGCGGAGTGGGAACAGCCAGGTATCAACCTCTCGATTAAACCCACTCAACTCAAAAACTCACACAGAAACATAGCAGACGATGAGGAGCCCTCCGTCAGAACCAGCGGACCGGACGAAGAGGAGCTAGCGCAGATGGCCGTTGAGCGAGAGTTGCTCGAGAGGGCCTCTGGATCTGGGTGGACGAGTCTTCAGCTACAGTGACTTCGAAGATTACCCCGTATTGTATGACGACGACGACGACGACGTCGACATGGACTGAAGAGTCAACACACATAATTATCACACTTCACTTAGAATTCCAGATGGACATTGTACAATAATGATATCCAGTAAATCCGTTTCCTGAATATGTCGACTGAAAGATGCATACACTAGCACCAGCAGAATCTACGTCAAGGGGATCAAGTTAGTCTATGGCAAACCATACACGGACTGGCACTCACTTCTCATTAAAAACCCACTCCAGCTCATCTTCGGCCTCTTGTCCATACCACTTCACAGCAGATAAATGCTCGTCTCTCTCAAACGCCCTATTCCTCAAGGACACCTGCTCGAGCTCCTTTGGGAAGTTCCAGGCCTCGATCGTATCGAACCCCAGCTCTGCTGCTTTGGAGCTCAAAGCCCCCATAAGCGTCAGAAAGTTCTCTCCTGAGGCCCGTATATGCGCGTAAGGACCATAGTCTTTGTATCAGGCTCGAACGTCCACGTCGCGAACGTGAGCTCCTTCTGATCTGTGAGCTGGACGCCCCACGGCTCCGGCGGGTACACGGGATTTAGGCTCTCATCAAAGGTCATAAGCCGCTGAATGCTGAACGGCCCGACACCGTTGTCGGGTAAGAAAGCAAAGACGGTCTTTCCCCTTTGCTTTGGCTTTAGCGCAACGGCGTCGGCCTTCAATAGCTGCGCGTCCTGTTTCCAAACTTCGGCGCACTCGGCGCGGGAGAGCCACCGGCAAGGATGGGATCTAGCGGAGCCAGCTAGGAACGCGGGTACGTCCCACTGAGTGCTAACTGGACATCTTGGTGATCCAGCCAATATGGCGGTCGGGCGAAGGCCGCAGGCCCACAGCGGGCGTAGAATGTAGGTCCGACGTCGCTGTAGAGGACGCTGAAAAGAACCGTCCTGAAGGTGCGAGCTGGCGGTGGAGGTACCCCATTCCGCGGGAAATTCTTCAGGTAGCGCAGAACGCGGTGAGAGGACCCAGTGCAAGAGGGACATCATGTACGACGCGTAACCGTGGCCTCTGTGTTGTGAAGGAGTGAAGACAGATGCGATGCCGTAGCACGGCTTTTCCGTCACAGAGGGACGAGGATGGGCTCGCGAGAATTCCGATACGCCGAAAAGCTAGAGAGGAGACTATCAACGAAGAAGCCCAACGACTTCGCCACGTCTGTACATACGTTTCGCAAGAGCACTTGAAGTCTATAGTGGTAGGGTCATTCCTGGGCGCAAGTACCCTGAAGATGGACAGTGCTTGTAAGTAAATATAAAAACTGCGGGTATATGCACAGGATCCCTACCATGTAATAAGCTTGCCATCTGCCGCGCGTGTTCTTCAAGATCCATGGCATTGTCTCGCTTCAAGTATTCTTCCATGCTCCCATGCTCATTCCTCTCTGCCCCAGGATGCATGGCTGCGTTTTCGAGACTCCTGTATCTGCTCTGGAGTAGCAACAAAACCCGAGAATTGGGCGAAGTCAGCCATTTTTGTGCCAGGCAGGAGATGGTGGTGGGTCTTGAATGAGTTGGTGAGTCACTCCGGATGGGTTTGTCACCAGCATGCATATCGATCGGAGCTCTAAGTTGAAGGAATATACTTGGATATGTGGTGTATCCCAAGGTAGGATACATATTCAAGTACTGAGCTTGAAGGAGCTATCGAGCAGTTTATGCGCGAAACTTGCATCTCTGCCATGAAGGAAAGGTGAACGTGAAAGAGAATGGCGTGAAGCGCACGACGGATCCGGAGGACGGAAGCGACCACGTGGAAAGACCCTAACCTTATGACGAGAGGTGTAGCGCGTCGCGCGAGGCGCCCGCGAGCGCAACATATAACTTGACTTGCGCTTACGACTGCTACCCTCCCCATATTTTCGCCATGAGTAGCGACAACAGCACGGTTGCGATTCAGGTTACCGGTCCTCCGACGATCCGAAGAAGAAGGAGAAGGCCGAGCAGAATGACAAGTTCAAAACCCGATGGCAAGGAGCAGGATGGCGAGGAACTTGGTAGGTTCTGGATGCATACTTTCAGACATACAAACATGAATTTGATTTCGCGCAGTCAGAGGAGGATCAGCAGCTCAAGAACGAGCTTGAGATGCTCGTCGAGCGGCTAAAGGTACGTGCTGCTACTTGGAATCGCGACATGGGCTCACAAATATCTATGCCACTAGGAACCTAACACGGATTTATACCGTCCGGCTCTCGAGACATTGAGAACTTTGATCAGGACATCCACACTCTTCAATGACGTCTGTTCCGAAACCCCTCAAGTTCCTTTCATCCCCACTATCCCGAATTGCAGACACTCTACGAGACATGGCCCCGCGTCGGATGACGAACAAGGTGAGGCTATCATGGTGGCTCTCTTATTAATATACATACCAGACTCAATCATCCTTTCTAGGCTCTGTTTGCGGATATCTTGTCTGTTCTCGCCAGTGCAATGACCTACTCGGGATACTCAGCCTCGTGGCCACACTGCGGTACCGTCTACTCTCAGCAGCTCTCCTTGCTCCGTAACACGACTCCAAGCACATATCAGAGCCTGGCCTCTGGGGACATGAATACGTGAGGCACATTGCCGCAGAGCTGGGGGAGGAATACCGCGTGCGTGAGCTGGGAGAGGAGGAGGTCCTGCTCCCAGAACCAGAGAAGCCTGCTGAGGGAGAAGGGGAAACGAAGCCCGAGGAGAATTCCCGAGGAGACCAAGCCAAAGATTGAGCCTGTGGGTACAATGGACGAATTACGCGCCCTAGCGTTGGAGTGCGCGTCATTCCTCTTGCAACACAATGCCGGAACCAGACGCGGTCCGATCTCCTGAAGAGCCTCGAGATTATTGATCGGGATTGTCGAGCTGGTGGACGAAAACACTTTCCCGCGCGTATGCCAGTACATTGATTGCTTGTGTACCCGTCCTCCTTCCCCAAACCCGACGACGTCACCTTCCTTCGGACTGCACACGCGGTCTATGTTAAACACTCCAAGTTGCCCCGAGGCACTCGCAGTGGCTATCCGTCTCAACGACCGCGACCTCATAAAGCAAGACTTCGAGGTGTTACAACCTGCTAGCGCGCTCATGAAGCGCCAACTCGCGTTCCTTCTTGCGCGCGCCCAAAATCCCGAAGGAATGGGTTTTTCCCGACGAAGGATGAGGCAGATTCCTGAGGACCTGCTCGACTGCCTTAGTGGGCCGTGGCCAAGCTGAGCACTCCCACTTCCGCGCGTTCGGCAAGGAGCTCGGTGTGGTGCGGAGGCGAAGAGCCTGGAAGATGTGGTACAAGTCACATCTCGAGAACACGAGTACGTGATTTGACGCGTTGCTTGACTTGCAACATCTAAATGCATATTTACAGCACTGAGACTACTAATCAGAACGGCAAACGTAGACTCTGCAAGAGAGCCAACTTGGCCGGTACTTTCGTTCAACGCTTTCGTGAACGCTGGTTTCGGTAACGACAAACTCATGGTTGAAGCCGAGGAGGGTAACAGCTGGATTTACAAGAACAAGGATCACGGTACGCTCTCCCAATCCGACTCAGCCAGAGCCTAGTTTAATATCGTTCATAACAGTGGATAAGGCATGATGAGTGCAGCGGCAAGTCTGGGTCTCAGTCTCTTGTGGGGTTGACACCGACGTCGGTCTCAGTCACGTTTGATAAGTACACGTACTCGGCGGAGGAGCACATCAAGGTAGCTGCTTGATCTCCTAGAATCCCTAGTCTATACTAAAATCTTGCAGGCAGGTGCTCTTCTCGCAACGGGCATTCTGAACACCGGTGTCCGCACTGAAGCAGACGCGGCCATGGCACTGTTGGCGGAATATGTCGGACAACAAGTCTGTCTCGCTCAAGACAAGCGCGATTGTGGGCCTTGGTCTCGCATACGCCGGCTCGGTACGGGAGGACTTGCAGAATCTGCTATTGCCGCTCGTCGCGGACGACGGCGCGTCAATGGAGATCGCCAGTTTGGCTGCCCTTGCCCTGGGTTTCATCTACGTCGGCAGCGGAGATGGTGACATTTCGAGCACCATTTTGCAAACACTCATGGAGCGCGATGCGAAACAGCTTGATGAGAAGTGGGGCACACGATACATGGCACTCGGACTAGCACTCCTCTACGTTGGGCACCAAGACTCAACAGATGCGATCGTCAGCGCGCTACAGGCGATCGAACACGAGCCCATCTCGAACCAGGCCCAAGTGCTCGTTGACATGTGCGCGTATGCTGGTACGAAGGCAACGTCCTCAAGGTCCAACAGTTCCTGCACCTTTGCGACGAGCACTACAACACGCCTGAAAAGGAAGAAGAAGAGAAGAAGAAGGAAGGCGAAGAGAAAGAGGAGAAGCCTCCAAAGGACGACACTTTCCAGGGCCCTCGCTGTCCTCGGTATCGCGCTCGTAGCCATGGGAGAGGAGATCGGCGCGGATATGACGCTGCGGCAATTCAACCATCTCGTGCGTGGCATTTCTATGCGCTCATGGCACAAAACTGACCATCTGTAATATTCAGATTCTAGAGCAATACGGCGAGCCGGTCATCCGAAAAGCAGTACCATTAGCACTGGGCCTTGTCAGCGCATCGAATCCTCAACTTCCCATCCTCGACACGCTATCGAAATATAGTCACGATTAACGATCTCGCCGTAGCCCTCAACGCCATCTTTGCCATGGGTCTTGTCGGCGCTGGTACCAACAACAACGCCCGGCTAGCACAGATGCTTCGGCAATTAGCTGGCTATTACTACAAGGAGCCGGACTGTCTGTTCATCGTGCGGATAGCGCAAGGATTGGTACACATGGGCAAGGGTACAATCACTATCAACCCCTTCTTCCACGACCGCCAGATCCTGAACCGCACAGCGCGTTTGCGAGTCTGCTGTCGACAATCGTTGCATTTACGGATGCGAAAGCATGTAAGTATTTCGGTTGACGACACGCGTAATAGTGTGCTAACGCAATCCGTCAGTCATACTAGACAAGCATCACTGGATGCTCTATTTCCTTGCACCAGCCATGTACCCTCGGTTTGCTCATGACACTGAACGAGGAGCTTGAGAGCTTCCCTGTCACTGTCCGCGTCGGCCAGGTACGTTCAATGTCTCATCACAGGTTTCCTGGTGCTCATCGTCCTTCAGGCCGTCGATGTCGTTGGCCAAGCTGGCAAGCCCACGAACGATCTCCGGCTTCCAAACACACTCAAACGCCAGTACGCCTTGGAACAACGGAACGCGCGGAGCTTGCGACGGAAGAGTTCATCCCGTACTCGAATATCCTGGAGAACTTCGTCATCTTGCAAAAGAATCCGGGTTACGAGAAGGACGACAAGATGGACATATAGCATAGATTCTGAACAAGTTGTTGTAATTTTACATGGTTGTGAATTTGTTTTGTGATTCCCCTGCTTCCTCTCAATTCGGTGCGATGGTATGACTATATACTACGCAGCTGCGGCTGGCTGGCGCCCTGCATATTCCTCAATCACACTGGCAGGCTCGCGATATTCGGCTATAGGCGTGAACTGCACGTCGGTCAGGCTAAACAAGAGTGTCAGTGTATTGATTTCATATTGAACGCGGTGAACATACCCAAATGCGCTCAGGGCCTCCACAAGCCAGACCCTCTGGAGTTTTTCGTCCATTTTTGGATTACCTGCTAGAGCGATCACCGTGACGCGAAGGCCGTACCTGGCTTGCTAGTTAGCAGGTAATATTTTCAACTTTCAACAATGAACTGACCTGTACTCTTGGGTCCCGATGGAAGAGCCCGATTGCGAATCAAGTACCGTGATCAGATCCGGAACAGTAACAATGATCTATTGCACCATATTTTAGAACGACCAGGATAGCATGCTAATATTCCTCTTACCTCGTCGTCTTCATGACCGGGTGACTCTCGTATGACATAAAGATTTTCGTTCTGGAATGGAATCCGAATGCGGTCATCTGGACCCCAGGAGCGAATACTGGCTTCGACCACTCGAGTGTCTTCCTCCTCATCGGCTTGAAGTGGTACGATGGTGACCGAACCCCAGGTGAAGCCTTTTCGCACTTCCTAGGGGCATAGAAGGCCTTACTATGGCGAGATTTTTGGATGCATGACGGCTTACCCTGCTAACATTGATTATCTTCCCAATGAACAGACATGCGCCGTTTTGAAGTTCTAGAATAGACCCGGGTATGCGGCTGATCTCGTTCCGTTTTCTGCACACCGCGATGGCTTTTCCAATTCTCCAAGCCTGAGAGACACTTCGAACGATTCCTGGAGTAACAATCAATTACATCAAGCTAAATGATTAGACTGCTGACGCGCACCATAATCTTGACACCTTCTGCGACTCAAGGGTGCCATGCTTACCCCACTTCTCGAACCCATTTCTGTCGGTAACGGTGCGGAGAATATCTTCTACAGCACGCGGGCTGCTTGCTTTTGGTAGAATCTTGCCACATCAATGAGGTTGTGCTTCAGAGGAAACACGGTGGCGAGACCTACCACAGTGTTACCAACGCCGTCGGATATTGCACAAGGCCAGAGACCATTCTTGATGTTATATGCACCTGGTATGCTATACTTTATGTCAACGTATGCCCTTTGTCAGGGCCTTTCCTGCTTACCTCTGGTACATCTGTGAGACAAGTTACTTGTTAGCGATGTCCAAATCTATTATCAGGTGATTAACGGGCTCACATTCGGATACGCACGGCCCATAAGATCAGCATCCGAAGAACAAGACCGGCTTGCCCATCTCAGCTGCGATGATCATGGGTTGTATACCGTTGCCGCCACCTATCTCGTCGGAGATAGCGCCGTAAAGTCCGGCATGTGCCATATAGGTCATCAGTTCTCGAGCGGAGGCGCAGGTATCTCGCCTCCTCCTTGTAGTCCTCTCATTCTGTCGAGGGGGTAAGTAAGCTTTACTTGAATGATTTTGTAATGGTACGCACAGATACACTGGGTGAACCCTGGGGGATATGAGCTTAAGCAAGTTGGTTCCGCCTCCAATAATTGACGTACCATGAACATGCAACGCATAAAAAACGCTTCCGCATCGACACCAGCCATACACCCTCTCAGGATCGACAACCTATACCAGGCTGTCAGCAAACACAGTTTAGATGATTTTCAAAGGTCTCAACCTTAATAGAATATCCTTCTCGCAGCATCTGTCGGCTACCAGGAACGGGGGGTACGGTGATCCGCCTCCACCGGTACCTAATACACCACATCCTTCTGCGATCCACTCTTTAAAGACGGTGCTGAGCAATTAATCAAGTGAGTACAGGTAGTATGCGCACCGAGGTCTAGCTCGGATAGAACCCATTGTCGATCCTGAGTGCAAATGCTGGGCACATAGCGTTCTGGCGGCTGTCGGGTTCCGTCCGTAGCAGCCCCCCCGAGTAGAAGCCTGGAGAGCTTGTTTGTCGACTTCATTCTGTTCATCTACTATGGGAAGGTCGGAATCTCCATCATCTAATATTTCTTTTGCACCGGTGGCAGACAGTTCTCCGGCGGCTTTGACGATTATTCTCGTAGCTTGGTTGGTGACATACTAGGACAAGGAATGAGCTCAAATGTAATGAAGTCAGGTGAGGTGTTTCCTCACTTGTATTGGCAAGTTGGCGACTTCTACGATCTGGACTGTTTCTGTATAGCGTGTTAGGCTCTGTAGGTGTAGGTGCAAAGCAACGCCGATATTTACGAGGGTTGGCACCCAAAGTGAATTGCTTTGGCAATTGCTTCGACCTTGATTTTCGCTGACAAATGACATCGTCAATGTTGCGGCCCATTGCAAAATTTCTATTGGTATCTATCTCTCCAGCCACTAGAAGATGTCTTCAATGGGTGTTTCTCAATGCTATATAAAGACTTACCCTTAGCCATAGCAGCGCCGACTGCATTAGCCACACTAAAGAACGGTGGCTGGATGATTTTGCCGACACCATCCAGTTTGTCTGGCGAGATTTATACTGCCTCCGCCTCACCAACAGGACAGTGACGTCTTCAGGAGATGTTTTCATCCTCCCAATGAGTGCCTAAATGAATAATGAGTTACCGAAGGACATAATATATTCAACAAACAAGGGACCGTACTTGTCGATGATGCGTTCTAGCAACTTTTTCATGGCATCCTTTGCGCCATCGATTAGAGTGGAGGACATATCGGAGACTTGGCTTTTGTCACGACGCGCCTTCTACTCCACTAGCGACAACGACATCTGTGGCAGTCAGGACGTCTCCGCCGAACACTTTCGCGTCTCGCGTTCAAGTTGTGACCCACGGAAATCAGGACCAACGCTGATGACCTCGCCCTTGTCGGTCTTCATGGCTTTAAACTCGGGAGCCGCCGCCTAGACCGATCGACTGTACGTCAGCCATGGAGAAATTGGTGCGAACACCACCAATCTCTATGAAGGCAGCCGCTTGTCTCGGGAAGCCGGACGGCAGAAGCACCCCAACGTCGGTTGTGGCTGCCGCCTACATCGACACGATGGTGGATTTTTCCCTGCGAGGCCTCAGACGCGTCAAGACGAGACAGGAAAGCTGCTCCGCGCATAGAGTTTGGTTGGCCCCGAAGCAAATGTACGGATTGGTAACCGAGCCGCTTGCGATGCAGAACGTCAGGGTGCCATCGTTCTGAGTAGGAAGAGTGGACAGGTCAGGTTAAGAGCCACGGATGGCTTTTCGGAAGTGACCGATTGTTCTCTGTGCGAAGGTCATGATTGATGCATTCAACACAGAGGCATTTTCGCGTTCAAGCATCCCGACTTGGCCAACTGCATGGATATAAATATCAAAGCGAGGGTTGCCAACGCAATAACTCGCTGCTTCTCTCGAGCATACAATGTTCCACACCCGGCCCCAATTCACGTTGAACAATTTTTGCGGCAGCTGCTTCTTGGATTCCATTATTATCTAACGGTGAAAAGACTCCAGAAAGCACAACCTGTGTTCACGAAAAATGACTTTAGTAATAGCTAGGAGTAACGCGTCCTCGACTTGCGTTTTTTAAGACCCTTTCTCTTGATAATCTGACATTGTCCGACTATCTGGTTTTCTTTCATAGGCACAATTTCGCGACCATCAACTGTATAACCCTTTTAGTATGATCTTTATTCCTTTCACATAAACGTACTCTCGAGACCACCGTCCACATATCCAACATGCCCGCGATCCATGAGGAGCTTGAGCTCGGGAGGAAAGTCGATATACGGCGGGCATTGGCGTGTATACGGCCCCACATATGCGTATGATTGCCACCTTCGATAATCTACGCGAATCTTGTTCGAGGACTGCGTTGATGAAGGCTTAGGCAGTCGTACCAATGCTGACGCTGGACACCTCGGACGAAGAGACATCCGCGCTCTGCAAAAGTTGGCCAATGGCTCTCTCAATTCCGCTTGAGATATCGGGTGTCGTGAGGGCCTTGAAGTGGGCAAGAAACGCCACGGCTGGTGTCGTGTACTTTCGTCACGTCGATGAGTACACCGTCCGTATTGGTTCCTGAATGTTCGTCAGCTTCTGCGGACACTAACCACTCTGAATACAGGTGTACCTGAACTCCAACGTCCGACACCCAATGCGCAGCATAGTAGGCAAACTTTGTCGACCTAGCGAAGGGATCTGGTCGGTGGAATAAGCGAGTGAAGCCTCTTTCGCAGTCGTTAAGTACTCCATGGCTTATCGCACTCCAGTGCACATGCCACTGGGAAGCATTAATGAGCAACTCGCAATCAAGGGGCATGGGAAGTAGCCTCAGGCTCGATCTGGTGTGACCTTAGATAATGCATCTTAATGGCCGCACACTAGAACGGCATCAAGTCTATCGCCTCTCAAAGCCTATCGTTTTGCCGACGGTAAAATGCAACGGTCAATCAAATAGCTTAGATGACGACATGAGACTTTATTGGAGGCGACGTTTATACAATACGCACTTAGCAAATACCGCAATCTGCCCTATCCACACGGGTGATGATGTTTTCCCATCTGCTCCGCCACCGAGGGGGGACATTCATTCAACTTGTCTAGGACTTCTGTGCCAGACTCTAGGTCTCCAAACTTACCACATACTTGCCGTTCATTTTGTTCAATACAATTCGTCATTTGTAAGGACGACAAAGAACTGCGACGTAGTTGGTATTCTTGCCAGAGTTCGCCATCGCAAGCCCGAACCTCGCTTCATTTTTCGTTTCAGACCTTCCTTGTCGTCCATTGAACTTTCCGCCGTAGATGGACTGAGCGCAATGAAAGCGTGAGCTCTGTACGTGATAACAATACGAACACGCAACACACGTACCTCTCCACCACTTCCGTCACCCTGGTGATATCTCTCGCCTCTTGGGCCACAAAATCCTTGATGACCCTATGCATGGGAACATCAAGAAAATGCAGTTTCTTGTTGGGAGCATTCTTGCAGTTTCCTTTTTCTCCCGTACAGAGTGCTAGGAAGTTGGCTCTCGTCTTTGCAAGGCCGGTCGCGCCATCAAGCTTAAACACAAGTCTTCCCACACAGAGGGGGAGGGGATCTGGTAAAAACCGGGCATCCAGAGAGCTCTGCAGAGATTGCCGTGAGCAAGAGTGTGTCGATAATCAAGGCGACGAGGCGAACATCGAGTTCTTTCAGGGATTTGTTGTTGTTCCTCGGATAGTTCTGAGAGAGAGGCCGGTAGTCCGTAAATCATATAGTTTTTCTGGTGGAGAGAACTCGTGGCATTATATAGAGCTTGCTCCTTTGCATGCACATCCCTGTCTCCAACGTAGATGTCGAGCCAAGCTTTTACGGAAGTCATAGCAGATATTGGCCAGGTGCACGAGCACAGGAGGTGTGACCCCCGAATGGGACACACTGGCACCGGGGGGGGGGGGGGGGGGGGCGTCGCGAGCCAACGCGGAACCCCGAACCTCCAGGGCTTCACCACCGTGCCGCTATAGCCAACGTCTCGAAGCTTGAACTCCGTGCATTGACGTGTTCGGCCTCAATTAGCTATGGCGGTCATACAGAGACCTGTGAAAGGCTCGCGTATCTCTTCATTTTACCCTGTGCATGACCTCCCCTCGCTAGCCTCACTCGACAGCGCATTCCAACTGCAGGAGTACATTTCACTCTTGATCCGCCTCAGTGATGTACACGATGTCGACGCCATCGTGTCCCTACCCGGGAAGAGCGGCTCGCATGAGCGCGACTTCAACGAGGGGAGTGCAGAAAAGACTCTGCGGAAAAGGAGGGCAAGGGGGAAGTGACGGTGGAAGAGGCATGCTGGGTTTATGAACAACTACGGTGTGTGCTCAAAGTGTAGCTGTCCACGCGGGATTTTGAACGCGTTGCATATGCCAGCCGTCTTGCTCAAGACCTGTCACACCCCATCATTACGACTCTGCAACAGGAATGCACTCGTCCAGACGTGTCCAGAGATGAAGGCCGGCCGAATGCTGCTTGTATCTTTGGTGTAGCCCATGGGAATGAGGGCGCTATGGAGGTAAGTAAAAGAGTAACCCCATCGCGTGAGCTTTCGCTGAGTAGCAGCGCAGCAATGTTGCGCAATAGACTATATATTGCACATCTTTGACAGCGCAACAGCTCTCTTGAATTCACCACGTGCATTTCCGTCGCGGTTGGTTCTCTCGTAACACTAGCACGAAACGCGGCATAAAAGCTGATATTGAACAGATTGGTCCATTCCGCCTGCATCTACCCGCCACTTCTCTTCCCTGGCGCGCCGTCTCGGACGGATCTTTGCTCATGCATACTATCACCACCGCGAAGCATTCGAGCAAGCTGAAGCTGAATCCTCGCTGTACGCACGTTTCCTCTGCCCTCACGTCGAAGTTCGCCTTGGTACCCTCGGAGTTCCTCGTCATCCCACCCCGCATGAGCATCCAAGTACACCCCCGTGGGGAAGAAGAGAGGGACGAAAGCCCTGATGCCGCAGAAGACGACCGAAGAGTCACCCGTTGACATGGATTCTATACGAGTACATGAACACCGCGCGCCGTATTCGTGGGCAAGAACGTCTCTGGCTTGACCCGACTGCTGACGATCGCAACTCGAGCCCACCAGGGCCTGCTGGTGACGCCCGTAATCCCAGCCCCCGCAAGGGACGAAGCCGTACGGACACTATGGTGTACAGTGAGGCCATCAACGTTGCTGAAGAGCTGGCCAGAAGCCATGGTCTGCAGGATGCGGAACTCGAGAGGGAGGTCGCCCAGGAGCGCCTCAGCGCATACGACACTTCCGAGGTGGTGCTCGAGAACCCACCAACGAGCTCGCGGAAACTTCATTTCGAAGACTTTTCGGCCGCACCTATTCCTCAAATTTCCGACATGTCGCTATCAGAAACTATCCGGTCAGGACATGGCTGTGGACGAGCCTTCACCTGCACAATCTGTTTTTTCTGTCACTGCTGCAGAGCCGAAGATGTAGCCGAGGACGTTGACGAGAAAGAAGAAGAGAAGACTGAGGATGCAGAAACAACCGATGAAGCAGGAGAGCCGGTCAACCCCACCGAAGACGCTGTAGCCTCCTCACAGGACAGTAGTTCTGCTGAAGCGGCGCCCCATGAACAAGACGTCCAGGAGGTGGATGTCACCGAAAGTACCGAGCGTTCAGAGCCTCCATTGGAAGTTGAGCCGGAGGTGGTGCCGACTGCGACCGAAGAGAAACGGTTGATGACGCTGAGGAGTTGAAGAACGATGAGGTCGTAGACTCGGACTCGGTTGATACGGATGCAACTGACTCGGCCGAAGCTCCAACCGCTGAGGGAGAGGCTGATGAAACGGCCTCGGAGGAACCATCTCATTCCGTGGCGACATCTGAGGTTCAGAGCACTCTCAGCACAGATGATACGGAGACAGTACGAGGATGCCAAGGCATGATTGGCCACATTTGTGTGATCGGTATGTTTTATACTGGCCAGCATTTTCTGTTGCATAGCTTCTTGATATCGTTGACGTTCTTTGGAAATATACCACCTCTATGCTATTACATTCCCGTCCAGCGAGGTGTATCGGAAAGTACGCTACGCTCCACATGTCGGGCCAAGCATTGCAACTCGGAAGACATTTAATCAAGTGTATCTTGTACCTGCGTACCAAGTGACGTGTGGATAGTAACTTAGGTCTTGTCCTTATTGACCTCGAGCAGTTGCTTCGTTTTGCATGTCAGACGCCCCTCAAGGCGACCTCTTGTGGCAACATTCCAAGGAAGCTCTCCCAGCGACAAAACGCACGCCCTCCAGGTTAGAGAGGTGACCCAAAGTCGAATTGAACTCGTTCCAGTCGAGTTGCTCATAATACTCGGACGCCATGGACCGATTTGATGCGCATCCGCTGGAATCCGCATTCGACCTCAAGTTGGATGGTTCGTGTGCTCTGCGGTGCCACACGAAGAATCTTCATACACGATGACCAAAGTCGGAGGTTGTGTTCGACCTTGAGACGATGATAAATCATTGGCATGGTCAGGTGGACCGTCTGGAGCTCAGTGCATCTCGCGAGCGCTGCGAAGGTGAGACCTTCGTCTGTAGATCGAGAGTCAGGGGGGATGACTGGTGCAAGGATAGTTCAAGATCGTGACAGATGCTTACCAAGTCATTCATACCGTCAACCGAGCGCACCGTGCGCGGAAATGAACGAGCGAAAGACGTCGGAGGTGAGTGAATGTGGACAGGAACCTGGTTTACGCATGAAGCCAGCGGTGCGTATGGCACGTAATTTTCGAGTCTCACGTTGGAAAATGTCGACTGGTCAGCACAAAGGCAGAGTTGGTCCAAAAGAATCTTCGTTCCTTCTGAGTTGCAGGCATGAACAGTAAGTGAGTGAGAGGATGCGAGTTTTAGGGAGGGTAGTGTCCCATTTGTGCTTGTGGGATCGAGGTTGGCCTTTGTCATTACTCGGTAACGCGACGCATGCATGGAGGCAATCTCTTTCGAAAGACGCGATGAAGGAATGGATAGGAACGGAAAACCGTGCTCCACTAGGCGGAGAGATTCGAGTTTAGGCCGTTTGTGGCATGGCGGCCCTCCCAGACCGACGCCCAACAAAATGAACGCTGTCGAAGGTGATGGATTTGACAAGACGGAGAAGTGAGAGCACCTCCCGCAGCTCCGTGACATCGAGAGTCAACAGTTCGTAACCAGACAACGTACAAGTCCCGTACGACGCTGGCAATACGGGGCGACTGAGTAAGAGTCGAAAAGCTATGACGCCTGGCGGCACGGAAGACAAGAGTAGGGTCGCCCGTAGCTTGCGGTAGGGGTACAAAGGTTCATATTGCTTCTTGGGAGCCAATCCTTTGCATACTCGTGAGCAGTTTGCCAGCGAGGTACGGTCATCGCGTAGTTGGTCGATGTATATAGTCGAAAGAGCTCTGGTAGCAACCTGGGCGACATGTGCCACGCAAACGGGGAGTGCGTATCAGAGATTGACATAAGTAGGTTCTCTCGAGATCGGCGCAGGCCTCACGTAGAGTCGGCAGGTAGATGTGGTGGAGGCTATCGTGAAGGTGCGGCTTTGAAACCCAACTGCGCTTTTGTGCAGCGGCTGTCTCACGTGGTAGTGCTACCAGCATCTGTGATGCCTGGCACTCGCGAAGTTTTAGCTATTCAGCGACTCGAAACAAAACGCTAACCGGCAGCCCACTGGCTGGGAAGTCCTCAAGGCATCTCACATGTCCACGCTATCACGCCGCATATGCGTTCAAAAAACTGTGTGTGCTTCAGACACGGCATTGGGACCAGGCAGATCATCGCAGCTGTACATGTACTAAAGTACTACGCATGGGCGCATCTAGTATGAACAGTCTAGTCATTCGAATATATATCACGGCCCACGACTGGATAACATTTGAGCGATCATCTCTTTTGCCTGAACGCTAGAGTCTTTTTTGATAGTAGCCCTTCCATCTGTTCACTTCGAGCACTCGCACCATGCTCGATTTAGACGAAGGTCCTGGAACCCCGGCTATTGTGGCGTAGGTTCCCGACGCCAAAGTAAGACTTGTCCAGTGTCAGGTACACACTTTTTAACCCTTCCATGCCTCCCAACACCTCATCAAACTTGTCCCAGTTGAGCGATGCGAAGATTCTGGCGACCTCCGAGTTGGGGTCTCCGATGTGGCGAGACAGCAGACGTCCGCCTCTAAGCTCGAGATTGATGGTCGATACGTTTGATGGTGCAAAACGGAGAGCATTCATGCACGACAACCAGATACGAAGGATGGGCTCAGTTTCGTCATTTTTTTTGGGCGATCGGTATGGGAGAATTGAACCACTTGGAGCTCACCGCAGCTCGCGAGTGCTGTGAAGCTGAGACTCTCCGGAATGTCTTCATCTACAAGTGTGTACCACCAAGCTTGTTAGCGCCAGTATACCTGAAGTCACGTCAAGCACTTGCCCAGATACCAGCCCATGTCTACCTCGTTGTCCTTTTGCTTTGGGCAGGCTGGGAAATTTCCACCGAAAAAAATACCGGAGCTGTTTGAATGCAGACAAAAAGCGGTTGATGCATGCAGCCAGGAATTTGTCGGGCACATCGCTGCTGAGGGTTATGCACTTCATAGTCGACTGATCGGCACAAAGACAAAGCTGATTCTAAGAGGGTACGCATTCCTTCTGAGCCGCATGTGTGAACTTTGAGTTCATGGACGTGAGTCCGTCGATGGGTAGTGGCGCCAAGTCCCAAGGCTTGAACTTTGGCCAGACATTCTTGTCTGTATTCTATATTTCTCCACAGATAGAGTCTCGATCTCTTCAAAGGATCCAATGAAGAAATGAATGGGGATATAGAACGTTGGATTGGACAAGTGAAGGGATGCGAGCTTCGGTCGGGTAGCAAGTTGTGGCGCAGGCGGACTGCCGACGAAGTTGACGCTATTGAAGGTAATGGATCTGATGTGATGAAGACTGGACAGAACTTGCTGCAGATGCAGAGTGATGTCGAGAAAGGCTGTCATACCCGATGATGGTTATCTCGCGCAACGCAGCACTCATGACGTTGGGCAACGCAGGTAGTGACTGAAGTTTACTTCACGACGATTCCACGACGGGAGGAGGCATGCCCTTGCAGTTTGGGATAAAGATGGAAACTGCTGATCCTTGGTGCAGCCCAATCCTTGCATACTCGTGAACAGGCTTTCAACGAAGTCTTGTCGTGGCGTAGACAGTCGATGATCTTGTCGAGAAGCTCTTGCGGCAAGCGATAATAGAAGTGTTCATTCCCGATTGTTCAGGCGGCAGTAAAGACGTCATGTGGTGGATGGAAGTCCCAATGAGAATAGGTGACTGTGTTGAAGGAGCAAGGACCGCTACGTGGCTGTCGTGACTGTGCGCTGTAATACCTTGTCCGTACGCGTCGAGTCCACTGAGCGTGGGCACGCGTAATCCTCAAAAGGTAGTCCCATCAGCTTCGTGGCGCGACAAATGTCCGCTCACCACGTGTCGACTACTCCTCGCTATCCCATGCGTACGATCGAGTATCTGAAGGACCATGCAAGCTCTGGATAGCATTTTTTGCGTAGTGAAAAGGCCATAAACTATTACTACTGTGCTAAATGCCTCGGATATACCCACCAATATGAAGCAGATCGAAGTAAGTACTACTGCTCTTTGAGACACTGCTCGGAAAGTAGTTTGAGCGAGTACATCTCGTGCCTGAATACTAACGGTCCCCCTTGGTTATGGCCCTTGGTCCATTTGCTCACGTCAAGAATTCGCTTTGATACCTGGCGCCTCTGGAGAGTCCCTTATGAAAGCGCAAAATCCAACACAGAAAACAGGCTCGCCCAACGCCAAGTACACAATGTCCAACCCGGCATACTTCCAGCACTCGTCAAACTTGCCCCAGTCGAGCAGAGAGCGATAAACTGGGTGATCCTTGTCCTTGTATTTCTGTTCCAGCATGAGCTATGCCATTGAGTTCAAGATCGCGATGGTCGATACGCTTGGTGCGTGCATGACGAAGGGCGTTCATAAAGACAACGCATAATTTGAGGAATCAGGCTGTGCTCCCGCTGGGTGTTCGCTCTCGGAGGGTATGTCTAACGACAAATGACAGATTGGTCCTCTGGAGTTTGCTGCAGGTCGTAAGCGCTTCGAAGCTGAGGCTGTTCTGGGATTTCTTCGTCTGCAAATTGCACACCGGCAACATTAGCATGGGGGGATCGATGGCATGGTGATGATGATGTCAAACACTTACCAAGGTACAGCTCACGTCTCTTTTTGGCTATTATATAACCAACGTAGCCTGATGCTGTCAGCGAAAGATATTGGAGGTGGTTGAATGTAGACAAGAAGCGGTTCATGCATGCGACCATTGATTTGTCTAGCACGTCATTCTTTAGCTCCATACGGTCGAAAGTCGATTGATCGACACAAAGACGGAGCTGGTCTAGGACTGTGGTACGCATTCCTTGTGAGCCGCATTTGTAAATGCTGAGCTCGTGTACGTGAGTTTGTGGATGTAAAGTGTGTGTTGAGTCCGAGGACTGGAGTTTTCGTGAGCCGTTCTCGTTTGAACTTCGTAGTGGTGCACGGATAGGCAGTCAATCTCTTCGAATGACGTGATGAGGAAAAAACGGATGGGGGTGTAGAATGTTGGCCCGTTCAAGTGAAGGGGACGCAAGCTTCGGCCGGCCAGTGAGCTGAGTTGTAGGGGACTGCCGGCAAAGTTGACATGGTGGAAAGAAATGGTATTGATATGGTGGAGGCTCGGAAGGATTTGCCGCAGGTGCATAATGTCAAGGAAACTGTTTTTCTCCATGTAGGGACAATGTGCGCACGGCACTCATAATGTGTGGAAGTGAGGGTTTAGTGACATGAAGTCCACTCTGCGGGGATAGAGCCAGGATGGACTGAGAAGTTACTTCCACGTGGGGGTAAAGATGAAAGCTGCTCCTCGGTACCCAGTCTTTGCAGACTTGAGAACAGGTTTTCAACCACGGGCCTTGCTGTGGGCGTAGGCAATCGATGATCTGGTCGACAAGCTCTTGCGCCAAGCGAGGACGGTTCGAAACGCTCATTTCTTGAATCTTCGGGCTGCAGAAGACTTGGTGGGTGGAAGAAAGGAAAGCAGATGCTCTTATCGAAATCGAAGAGAGCAAAATCTGCTACGTGGCTGCCATACGCCTCGAGTCCCAGGTCGAGTCATACGAGCCTCAAAAGGAACTCTACAGTCCCATCAGCGTTGTGTGGCCGTGACAAATGACGACTCGAGGTTAACGGACCAGAAGATTGTCGTCGCATTCGCACTCCGCCCCGGCGGCTATCACCTGGCATTTCTCGCAACTTCAAAGACTTTGGAGCTTTGAGCAGTCCTCACTCTGCATCAGCAATTTAAATGGGTGGAAATAAGTAGTAAATGGGAGTCTAGTTAGAAGCTTTCGGATGGCTGCGACCTCAACATGTGAGGTAACTTCGCCAGAAAGTGCATTCTTGGCGCCCGGTCTGACTGAGACAGAAAAGGAGGGCCTCACGGGAAGTTGGTAAAATTAAATTATATCAGTATCCAAAAAACACTGTATACTCTTTTTAAATAGTTTTTAGCTGGATTTCTTGTAACACACGAGCCATGAGAATACAGTGGTACAACATAGCACACCGAGAGCCTTGGTTATGTGGCAAGTACAGGTGATAGCCGCCGGGGCGGAGTGCGAATGCGCGACAATCTTCTGGTCCGTTAACCTCTCGTTGACAAAATGCTCATCCCACGTGTGGCATCGCTCCGCCCCAGACGCCAAACTCTGACCTTCGAATTCAGACTTTGACGTTCAAATTCAGCTTCAATCGCCTAATCACACCCTCCAGGAGTTGGAACGCATCATATTGGCTGCTCTTGAAAGGAAACAACACCCATAACTCGCGCGGCGCATGCGGAAGCGGGGTCCTTCTTTTTGCAAACGCTTCGAGCTGGTCCACAGAGTAGAAGCGCAGGGATTGGTAGAGCGTGTGCACGCCGAGGGCATGGACAATCATGGGCGTCGAGCGCGAGCGAGACGATCTCTGAGCAGCACTTCGGGATGCAGGGCAAAGAGGGACATGGTACCAGCGCCGCACGGCGGGACGGTGGTGGCCGAGGGACAAGATAGAACCCAACCGCCTGCGTCGATCGCGGACTTTATACCTCCGCCTTCCGCCGCGGAGTTATTTTAGTAGTGGCCGACTCTGCTACTTCCCTTCTGCTTACCCCTGATCAGAGCTTGGCTAGTGGAAGCATATCGACGATGACGCGGAAGACTAGCACTGTCGATCGTTGCAATTTCAAACTCCGGACCCGGGTCTTGTTCCTATATCGGCGTAAGTATGTGGCGTGGGGTCGAGACATAGCTTGGACTTACCGCATACACACGACCGGCGCTGATATGGATGTACAATCGACGTTACACACACACGGCATATGAAGAACATCATCTCATAAAAAAGAACACGGGGGCGAATTTTGGCGACTAGTACACATTACAACTAACTAACTAAAACCATATCCCGAAAACCCACACACCAGACAACCTAGTTCTTCGGCTTAATAAGACCAAACAACTTGCCCCGACGCGCCTTCGCATCCTGCGCCTGGCGCGCCTCGTGCTCCATCTCCTCCTCCGAGATGTGTCCGCCGAGCGCGTACCACACGACGGTGAGCATACCGAGGACCGCCGTGAGCACACAGCCGGCCATCGCGCCGATGCCCGCGCGGGTGCCAGCCGAGCACCTGCTGGTACGGGCCGAGCGTCCAGCCGGTGAAGTCGGTGATGTCGGTGTGGCCCGCGGCGTTGCCCGACGGACGGGCACGCTCAGCTCCTGGCACTGCTCGACGACCGCGGAGGGCATCGTGTTGCGTCGTGCGCTGCTGGGCCTCGAGGGGCGCCTCGATGAAGGTCACGGCGAGGCCGGCTTCCAAGTGCCACTCGATGTGACCTACACATATGCGGTCAGAAATGAAGTGGTGAGGTAAGAAAGGGACGTACAGTGGAAGATCCAGGCACCGGGGTTGTCAGCGATCGTGCGGAGCGTGACACCCTGGCCGGAGGGGGACCTGAACGGTGTCACGACGGACGGGGTTCGCGAGGCTCTCGTTGATGGAGGGTTCAGACAGCGCGGGATCGTCAGACGTGTAGTCGGTCGAACGCTGCACAATCTGGAACTTGTGGCCGTGCAAATGGCTGTCGAGCAACAATGAGTACTGCGTTATCAACACTTAATGGGAGCGCGACGTACAAAGGATGCTTGCCAGCATCGCCGTTCTTGAGAACAATATCGAACACCTCCATGTGGTTGATAACGAAAGTGAAGGGGCCGTACGCAGCAGCATCGGTGGCGTTGGCGCCGAGCGTAAGCTCAGAGAGGACAGCGGGGACGAGAGGGGAGACGTAGGTCTGGCCGTTGAACATGGCACGGTTGGTGCCGTCGTCCATGGTGTCGAAGAGGACCTCGAGCTCGGTGGTGCGGCCCGCGGGGAGGATGGGCTCGACGTCGAGGGGTACGAGGGCCATGTCGTCAATGTCGTGGTAGTTGTCGATGAAGCCGAGGTCGGTGATCGACTTGGAGGAGTCGTACGTGACCGAAGAGGTGACGTTGGGGTTCAGGGGCCTCAGGGACGGTGTCGAACATGTCAGTGTCCATGTTGGCGTGGATGGCCCAGTTGGAGTTCGTGTCGCGCCGCGGGCGGTGACGAGGACAGAGTAACGCTGGGCGACGGTGACGGTGACAATGTCGGTCGAGTAGGGCTCGACGTCGGTACCGGTCGACCTCGATGATCTGCATGTCGTGGCCATCGAGCCAGACGAAGAACATGGCGAACGCGGAGGTGTTGACGATACGGAGACGGTAGGTCTTTCCGGGCGTGAAAGGGAAAGGTGGCGTCGAGGGTTTCGCGTTCTCGTTGAAACCAACGGCGGCGGTCACGGAGTCGGGGTTCTTGCCGGAGATGGGACCGAGGTAGGAAGACGCGTTTCTGGGCATAGTAGATGAGGGCAGAGTCGGGCACGGGCTCTGCGCCACCGGGGTTGGCGATGCTGATGAACTGCTTGATGAGAACCGAGTGCTCGTCGTGGTACCAGTCACCAAGGACGACGGTGAACTCTTCGTCGTACTTGTGCTTTTTCTGTTGGTGGATGGATGACGAGAGGAGCACGGAGACCACGTCTACGTATTGACCCTGGCCGATACGATATTAGAGACGGGGAAGGACTGAAAAAAACCGAACAAGGACCTACAGCAGCGTGCGAGTGGATCCAGTAGGTACCCCACTGACCAGAGGTAGAGATTGGGGACGACATAGTCGAAGCTCTTGCCGGGAGGGACACCGCTGAAGAGAATATTCAGCAAAAAGCGCGCGCTTGAGCGAGGTAGGTGAATTACCATTGAGAGACGGCGACGGGCGCCGTCCATCCATGTGGTGGAGTTGAAGAACATGCCGTGGTGGTGGAGGGTCATGGGCCCCCTCGTCGGAGCGAGTTGTAGGCATGAACAATTAGGTCATCAGTCGACTGGACGTCGATGGGGCGGTGGTCTGTGCGTAGGGTGAGGGTGAAGAACCCACGGACGCGGTGGACGCGTAGAGGAGTACTTACGGCCAGGTGCCGCGTGACACCAATGACGCGACGGGGGAAAAGACCGTCGTGGGTTGGCGTTCTCGACATAGGTGATGTTCCACCAGATCTCCTTGGTGCCCGCGAGGACAGAGAGAGACAACGGCGGCGAGGAGGGCGAGCGCAGACCCGCATGATGGCTTACCGGAAGGTCGTGGACCGCGACTTGCACGCGAGGGCAAGAGGCTGGGTGAGGGGAGGGGGAGACCGAGCGGTGGGAAGCGGGAGAGGGGACCGGCCGTTCGCCATAAATATATGAGGACTGAAGTGGACCCAGTCAGGAGGAGGAGGCTCGACTGGCAGGGGAGGCTGATCGGCTTCGAAAATTTTATCTGATAAGACGAACACATGAGCCTCCGGGATCTTGCCGGCAGTTTCATCGTTGACCCCGAACTTTAATCCAGAAGACGCAGAAGAAAGGCCGAGCACATGCAGAATATGCCTCACCGCCGGCCCCTCGCACGCGCCGCCGCCGGCCGCGTTGGCTGGGCACCGGCGCGTAAACCATCGCAGGAGGGCGCACGGTTCGGCCGACGGCGGCGACGAGGGCGAGCACGCCGCCAAGAGCGGCTGGGAGCAGGAGGAGCGTGCAGGGATGGCCCGGGAGCGGCGCACGACAGGCACCGCGGACCCAATTCGTAATCAGATAAGATGAACCCTGAAAAACAGCCCGTGCCATCAGCGGAGAGATAAGATCAACCCCCGGAAAAATTATCAGATTGCGGCCCGTTCGAGGCACTCTGCTCTCCTCGCCCTCCACTATATCTAAAATGCCTCGTCCCACCGCTCTCCTCCCCGACCTCCCTCTTTCCCCCAGAGCGGCCGGCCTCCCCCTCGTGCACCCGAAACCCCCGCACAGGGCGCAGCAAAATGGGCAAGAACGTCTTCTCCGTCCCCATCTTCTTCATCGTCTTCCGTGAGACCCTCGAGGCCG
The DNA here is from genome assembly GCA_035772785.1 of Phlebiopsis flavidoalba. NCBI lineage: Eukaryota > Fungi > Basidiomycota > Agaricomycetes > Polyporales > Phanerochaetaceae > Phlebiopsis > Phlebiopsis flavidoalba. The sequence goes on from JAOCPU010000007.1 coordinate 283,439, forward strand.
CCATCATCGTCTCCGTCCTCCTCGGTCTCGTCGAGCAGATTGCCCACGACGAAAAGACCTTTGCTGTCCCCGCCTCCCTCGAAAACGCCGACAAGGACTCGGCAGACGGTCTCGCCAAACCAGCCCGAGCTCGCCAGCCCGAGGATGTCGCCCTCCGCAGGAAGCGCTTCATTCGCCGCATGCGGTGGCAGATCTTTGGTGGCTCCCTCCTCGGTCTCTTTATTGCCGCTGCCATCGGTGCTGCCTTTATTGCCGTCTGGTTCACCAAGGCCTCTGACTTGTGGGCCAAGTCTGAGGAGCTCTGGGAAGGTTTGTCTTCTGTCGATCCCACCACGCGTCGCGCTCAACCGCGTTCCTTCCCAGGTATCTTTGAGCTCATCGCGTGTATCATGATCTTCGTCATGGGTGTCACCATGCTCAAGATGGACCGTGCCAAGGCTAAATGGCGCGTGAAGCTTCAGCGCGCTTTCGAGGGACGCGTGTGTATTTTTCCCTCTATTAGTTGTGTGTCTTGGTTATTGACCACCCCTTTTTTTCTCAGACGTCGACCGCGAAGCCAGGTCCGGCAAGTGGGTCCTGTTCATCCTCCCCATGATTACCGTGCTCCGCGAAGGTACGCTTATTTCTTTTGCTCGTTCCCACATCGCGCTGACGCCAAGCCCACAGGGTATGGAGGCCGTCATTTTCGTCGGTGGTGTCTCGCTCGGACAGCCCGCTACCTCCATTCCCCTTGCTACAGTTGTTGGTCTCATCTGCGGTCTTGCCTGCGGTTTCCTCATCTACTCCTTCGCTAGCCGCACTAGTAAGTTTTGCTCTACCGTCGCGTTCGCGCCATCACTAACTTTGCTCCCACAGCCCTCACCGTCTTCCTGATCTGCATGACCAACTTCATTCTGCTCATCGGTGCCGGCCTCTTTAGCCGTGCCATCGGTGCCTTCCAGACGCAAAAGTTCAACAAGCTGTAAGTCAAACTCAGTTTCTGTCGTTGACATAGACTCAATTGCCCCCGCAGGCTTGGTGCCGATGTCGACGACGCAGGAGGTGACGGACCCGGCTCGTACGACGTCCGTGGTAACGTCTGGCACTTGGACTGCTGCAACCCCGAGAACAACTTTGACAACGACGGCTGGTCGCTCTTCAACGCGATCTTCGGCTGGACGAACAACGCCACGATCGGCACGATCCTCGGCTACGTCTTCTACTGGCTCGCCGCAATGGCCGTGCTCGTGTACATGAAGTACAAGGAGGGCCGCACCAAGGTCTTTGGCTACGAGTCCGCCGCTGGTGTGAGGAGGCGCGAGCGTGCGGCGCGCTTACTCGCGGCGACTCGGAGCTGGGCGCGAGCGACGAGAAGGCGAGCGCATAAAATCGGGTGTAGTGTTGTCTTTTCTGCTGTTGTTGTCACGATGTTTTTGGTACGACCCCCTACTATGTTTTAGTCCTAGTCCCCCCATGCCCTTCGCTGTATTCTCCCCCTTTCCGAGGTCTGGCACGGAATGATAATTCCTCTGTTCCCACTCTTGCCTGTCGTCCGACCATGCCCGCGTACCCGCCCGGTCGTACCACAAAAATAAGAACAAAAGCCTCGCGGCTCCCGCACGGAGCGAAAACAGCACCACACCATCGCGAAGCCCCATACACACCACATGCACGCCACCCTGCCGAGGACAAGAACAGCACAGGGAGCATATGCCCCCGGGGGACTCTATAGCAGCCCTACCACACAGGCCATCGAGACGACCTCTTCTATCACGGCCACACCCACGCCCTCCCAAGACGCCGCCGAGATTCCCCAACCGCCCCACGAGCCTCCCACACACGATCGCCCCGCGGGCCCTCGTCCCCGCCCCCCCCGCCCGACGACGCCGACCCCAAGGTCAGAGAGCCCGCCGCCGCTATCAGATAAGACAAGCCGCGCTGTAGGCGGGCGTGAAACCTTGTGTGTGTCGGTGTCCTCTCTGTTGTGCGCGGGCCGGCCGCTCGGGTCCGCACGCTCTGCCTCCGAACGCACGGCAGAACTCCTGTGCGGGGGTGGGTCAAGTGGGGGTATCTGATAAGATAGTGGCGGCCGCCTGACCGTGGGGCGTGGGGACGGCTGCAGGTGGGCTGCACGGTGGGGCTTCGATATTACCCGCGGGCGCGGTTCGTGACTGCTCAAGGATGCGGCTGCGTGGGGGCGGCGTGCCCGAAGGAGGTGACGTTGGCTGTGCGCGGCCGAGGATCGTCCTCGAGTGCCTTGGGGGACCATCAGAACGGTGATATACCAGCAGAGAGGTTATTCAGCATTATTGCATCCCTAGGTGTGTATGCACATGTCACGAGATTGGGGCGTTGGTCATTTGATACTCTATTCCATTTGTCGGCTATGTCGGGTTTTAGCGAAACGCCATGCCTGAGCTTCGTCACCGCTGGATGCAAAAGAATTTCGCTCCTTGTTCATAGATAGCTCGCGGCGACGAACGAAGAAGAAGCACAGTTTAAATGAGACAGTACAGGCCTCGGTAGAAGACCCCTGACCAGGAATAAATTCACGATCGGGGGGGGCGCGGGAGAACTACAACGCACATTACGGATTAGCTATACAACAAGCCAGGTGTCCATCTGTCGCAAGGTCGCGTTGCTTGCGAGAAGACACCATTCAAAACACGCGTACGTGGGAAGGCAGTTGAGCGTGTGTAACCTGACTAGCCTTTATCGTCGGGCCAGCTTTGAGCGTACATGCATGATGAGTCTCGACGATGAGTGAACATGGTCCAGACTTCTTGAAGATAAAGTGCAAGTCCATGAAAGGTGGGAGCTCTACTCACTTCAGGCTGTGATCGTGACACCAGCAAGTGTATAACACGTCTGCGCCCCAATTTGTATTGGTCTGTTTCCACGACCTAGTATCAATTGCTTGTATCTACGAAGTACGTTTATCAGACCGACTCGGATGCAAATCGGAAACAATTGGGCTGAAAGTCGAGAAGGTTTATGAGTAGAAAAGACTTGTGATGTTGCCCCTGTGCATACAAAGCCTGAGAGTATGATTACGTAGTCTATGTGCGATGATATTTGCTCTGCGAACTATGCTGTCGTAAAATGCGAAGAAATGGTGTTCTGAAATCGCCGGACCACGAAATCCAAAGTTATATAGCCATGACGTCACTTGTAGGCGTTTGATCACTTACGTCAGCGACTCATTTACGCGGGCTCTGGTTTGCGTTTCTTCCACCAACTCCTCGTAAGAGCAGGATCTTGAGTTATTCACTATTGCATACACTTGATGATTATTTGACAAAGAATGAAACATATTTAGTGCTCAAGGCAATGGATGCACACTTCTCAGGAATGCTACCGCTTGAGTTCTTCCCAATATCCTAGACCATGTTTATTCGACCAAAGTCATGATTGCCAGCGTATGTTTAGTCAACAGCTCATTTTACAGATTCGCAGATAACAGAATCGGTACCGTCGTGCTTTCATATATGCTTGGCACAAAGATGGAAAGACTAAGGCGAGTCCATGGTCGTGTTTTCATGCTGGTACATACTGAAATCAACATGGAGCGCCAATGCTAGGTCAAACAACTGTTCACTACCCTAAGGCAACTGCCCGCACCTAGCCGGATATGTAGAGCAACTCAGTGAGAAATTTTATACCCTCGCCCATGGCATCTCTCTCCGCCTAATGCTTGGTGTAAAGCAATCCGCGAATTATCCAAAGGACATACGTCATGCGGCCGAAACGGGAAGCAATCAGAACGCTCTGCTTGCAAGGTATCCGGCAACTGCGTCAAACCTAGATCGCTCATGCAGAACCTGGACGCGGGACGGTGCTCACTTAGTGACGACATTATTCTGGCTCCTTCAAGAGGGGGGCACACATCTCTCTGAGCTCGAGATCAATGGCCAAGCCGGTCGCTGCTGTTCCAAACAACGCTAGTATAGTGCTGCTGCGCGGGATTGTCAAGCATCTGAGCAAAGATCTTCGTTGATTATGCTCTGATTCTGACGTCGCCTCGCTTCCCTTCCTGGGTGGGCTCGGTGAGACGGCTGACATACACTGCGACACTTGACCCTGATCTGCAAAGCTAACTTCATTTTTCCATGCGGCGGTTTGATACTGAACTCGCTTATTCGCAAGTCAGCAACGCATGTCACGGACGAGCTTTTCTGACTACGCTCTCTGAACACTTGGTTAATCTGGAACACTTCTATCTCGTCGGATGTCCCAAGGTGCCCAAGGGTCACACATACAGAAGAGGCCGTTTGGGAGATCATATCCAACTCTCGGGTCGGTCTCCGAGGACTCGGGCTTGAAGGGCGTTTTCGCCTACATTTGTATGTATCGCAAAAACATGATTTTATATTGGGCTGAACGATTGTATGCAGGATATGACGACCAACTCAGCGAGCTGTGCACGGCGTGCAACGCTTTACGAAATCTCAGCTCAGTCGCCTTGACGGTAGAAACTCGGAGCCCCCACTCAAACACAACCTGGACAGCGGGTGTAGTCAAGCTGTTAGCCGCTTCGCCCCTCGAGTATCACCATCACACATCTCGTCGCTCGGAGGAGAGCTCAGCGTCGTTTTAGTGCCCTCGATGATCAATTCATGCCTGGACATTGTCGCAGCACACGGCGAAAAACGCCTCAAGAGACTTCTCAGTCCATCGGCTTCCCATGAGCGGAGAGATGGTCATGAACTTATGCTCCCCGCTGCCCAAAAACATCGAGCAGCTTTTCGTAGTCTTGGGAGAAGAGCGAGCTACTCGGTCAGTATGAACCAGTGATTACTGGCAATGCATCTCTGAGCGCTGAACGACGTATCGTCTAGGGCGGACCTGATGATGTCTCTAGTTACTAGCAAAAAGGAATTTGCGCGCGGTGCACGTTAACCGACCCATGGGCCCACGACACGGACGTTTGATGAAGCCCCCCGTCGTTCCGAAAGAGCAGATCTTGCATTTAGTTCGCGGACTGTCGCCATCCAAACTTGAGGCAAATCGGTTTCAATACAAGGGTTGCTACCAGGTAAGCTGGAATAAGTACATACCAAAGCGCACAACTGATGACCTTCCTCAGATTAAACAGAGTTGCGAGAGCAAGTGAAGCCGGTGGAATAGAGGTGGAGCTTGGACTCGGTCCGTACGAGAGCCCGGAGATTCCACTGAGCAATTCCTGGTTGTGCGGACATGAGTCTACCAAAGGTTGGCATTGGTTATATGGCGAGGCATGAATGCAGATCCCTCAACGCTCTACACGTCGAGTTTGATCCATGTCATAAAATATGCTGGCACATTATTTACTGTGCGCTTCTGTGGCGATCAGCCCATTGACCTTTACCATATTCTCCCGCGACACATTTCTCACTCTTGCTGTTTTGGACCCGGCGACACTTCATTCAAAGTAATGGAAGTGATGGTCCCGCTCTCACTTCAATTACCCCAGCCAAATCGCGTGATTGTATAAAGGCGTCCACATGAACTGAAGCCGTCCAAGGTGCGAATATTCTGAGTCCCGAGCGCGGCCCTTGGGGCTCGGCGTGGGGGATAGGCAGCACTCCGATTAGAGTGCCGGGACGTCCATGCTACTGTGCGGCAGCAGCATTGGGGTAATGGCAGATATGCAAGGCACTCGCAATAGCTTGAGATCAAGTCTCCAAGGCTCTCTTGCGAAACGGGGGCGGTGGATGCGCTCGGTGCTTCCTCACTGATTATTTTTTGAGCGCAGTGGCCGCTATCGAAGAAATGTCGACATGTCCCAATTAGCGCTTAGGGTCTCTGGTATAATCCGATTGTTAGGGATTTGAAAATCCGTCTTGCCCATGGTTTTCTTTGCCACCTCCCGTCGTATCACACAAAGATATCTTCTATTTGAGCACCTCTTCTGCGAAATCTGAGTGTGCACTTTCCGAGAGTTCTTCTGTAACGGTCGCGCTAGAATCGATGACAGGAAACTCTTCCCGATCAGGAATAATTGCGGTTGAGGCCGTCCCTTGAGGTCCTTGTGCAACGGCGTACGGACCTCATCTACATCGATGGAGGATCCGGCTAAACCTATTTCATGCTCAGTACCTAATGTACTTGGATGTTATTTATCGAGAACGTCCCATATAATAACCTGTTTGAAGTAGAAGACTCTTGATCGGAGGAGAAGGTCTTCCTTGGCCTCTGTGCGCCAAGTCCAAAGACTTGGCTCCCGCTCAGAACCAATTCCTGCTAATCCTTTTGCTTGTTGAGAGTGATCCAGGGCACCGTGCTGTTGTTGCAGGAAAATGCTCGTGCTTACCTTTTGGTAATAGTTTCATCATTAATGGCTAAATGGATACGCAAGAAATCGTTGAATGGCGTCTTGATGAGTCGCTGCGATTTCGGCTTGCAACATCCATGGTCGGTTGGCGTACACTGCAGATCGAGACTGTGAAGGAAACAAAAACAGAAGCGCGAGTAATAAAATAATTGATCGCACTGCAAATTGTTATTGAGTAGACGAAAAAATCTAATGTGGTGTAAGTACGTCGCGTCGACAGACTTTCCATACTATGGCACACAGAGTCGAAACAGCTGTCGACACCATTTCCTTTTCTCCTCCCGTCCCCCTCCTCACCCCCCCCCTCTCACGAGTGTCTACTAATATCCGCGCACCGGGTGACTGCACGAAGTGAAAGCATGTCTGGCACAAACGAGCTTTGCTGCGGAAAAGAAACCAGCGTATTCTTCTGGAACCTCGTGAACCAGCCAGGGAATGGTGCGGGCCAGTACTTACTGAGTTGATGCCGTTCCGTCGCGCTAGCTTAGCAACACACTATATCTCTTCCATTCCCCCCTCTTAGGACACCTTGTTCTGATTGCAAGGCTAGGGCCCCAAGATGGCGTTCGCACAATTTGGGTATATTCATCTGTGTGTGGCCCGACATTTCACGGATGTACCGGTCCGCTGACCCTGCCCACTCTAGCGTAAATTGCGCGAGTATACATCGCAAATTTTGGCACACCATATAACTAAAGTGTACGCATGTATATCTCTCTGTTCAATTCGGCCTGTTAATGATCTAGTTTTGCACCTCAGGAAGAGTGTGACATTGGACACATGGGCGAAAGACCAAGTCGAAGTCGGCATCTCGTCCTTCTGTGAGTTGTGATGACTTGTGTTGACGTCTCTTTTCTTTTCGTCCCCCGAAGAACATGAAGAGCATCGCAACGTCAAATCGAACGCAATATATAACCCGACGAGACTCGTCATCCACCTCCGACCAACATGATTGATTCGGACGAGACAGCGAGCTTGAGAAAGTACATTCGAGGTTCGTTCCAGCTTTCGCCTACTGCTTAAATTTAGATCATCACTCATTACGCTCTTGCAGCGAAATATGAGTTCAGGTCATTCGAGAAGAGAGATGGCCCGAGCTCTAGCATGGCGACTTCCGCGAGTTCAGAGTTCAGGTCCTCGAGTAGCCATCCGCATTGTCCTCCTCACTTCTCTCGAAAGAGCGGCCGTAGTCAGCTCCCTACTCGGCCCCTCGAGGTCACTCCGCTCTGTTACATTACCCCCATCTCGCACATCACCTCCCTCCACAAGTTCACCGTCTACATTCTCTTCATCCCCTACCGCTCCGCTCAAGTCTAATTTATCTACACAAATCGACAAGTACTCCTGGCAACCCCCGTCTCGGCCCCTCTAGCACCCTCTTCGTTCTGTGTCTCAACCGTCTACGCTAGCATCAGCACTTCTGCACCCGTGTCGCAACAACAACTTTTCGGTACATCAACTCTGTCAGATCTTCGATCCTTACAGTCGAGTACAATTGACGCTACATTACCGTTGCAAGTGGCCTCGACTCCCCCAGCTATGTCATCCACACCCCGACATCTTATTCCTCAGCCCCCAATCCGTTCCACAATTTGTCTGCTGGTCACCTCTCCGCCATGTCCGCTCCTCCTTATGCGTCCTCATTCACTTGGGTACATCTCCAGGCGCCGCCGGAAGCGGGCTGAGCATCAGTCCCGGTATGGGTCAAGGCATGAGCAATATCTACACTGGGGCGAACATATCACCGTTCCAGCCATCACCGATAAATCCTGGTACTCCTATCCCTCCAATAAACTCTACGGCCGAGTCCAAATCCATTTGCACCCCAAATCCGGCAAATGTGACCCCACCGGAAATCGGTACTTACTTACGTGTGGGTGAGAGGCTATGGTATTCCACAGACCATGGCACCTCAAACGTCATTCGGCGGAAACCCCATGTTCACCGGACAACAGTACGGGCAGCAGCCGATGCAGTCGCATGGCTTCGCATCGCAGCCACCAATGCAATACGCCCAGCCCCAGGCGCAGATGCATGTCCCGACGCCGGGGAACCCGTTCATGCCAGCCCCAAACGACACCGTCGCCCTTCATGGGTGCCGCCCCCATGGGAAGTACGCCAGTTTCACCGTTCGGAGGGGCGCAACCCATGCAGCAGATGAATACGATGCAGCAGCCACAACAAGCCAATTTTGGAGCTACCAATCCGTTCACTAGCTGGGTCCAGCAGCCACCGCAGGGTCAGCAGGGGCAGGGCGGTTATACACAACAGTGGAGGATGTAAAATGGTTCGGGTTATTCGCAAGCGTATACGTTCGAGATAACGCGACGGCACATGGAAAGTGTAGGAAGGAAGGATTAATGTCGACGTGGTCGAAGAGATGGGTCTTTATTTTCCATTTGCTTACATTATATCCTTGATTCGTATGGCTCGGCAGGTTCTCGCGGGATGCATATGGTCAGCCGCACTGTTGGCGTTGCACCTTGTGCTTCAGCTCATGTTCGATGTTGGGATTTGAAGAAGGCACCAGGTGTCCAGAATAATATTGAATAAAATTGCTAATTATAACAATGAATTGTGGGGGAAATGCAACGACTGCTTCCAGGGAGATGTAGTAATGAGAACGATGTCAAAAATGGACCACCCACCCTACCACAGTGTGTTTCAGGACGCGCGCCTGCTTTTCCTGGTCCTGGATCTGCTTGAGGGCACTAAACACGGTGTGTTTACTCCGTCCTGGCCAATGTGGGGCGCTCTTCATCGAGTACCCTCGTAACGACGCCCACGAGTTTGTCGGGATGCCATCGCAAGATGGAAGACAACGAATCCTATCTTTTACGCAAGCCATTCATCCCTCGGACTCGGAAGGTCGCGAAAATGAAGTCAGAAATGGCCTCTGGGGTGAGATCGGAAGGAGATGCAGGAGGTTCAATGGTGGGCCACGGTAATTTCCTTCCATATAAGGAGGAGTCGTTGGACGCGTTCAAGCTCGTTCGCTCAAATCGACGTTCTCACTACGCTGTCGCCATCCGGCTCCTATTGATTCGCTTCTGGCTACTTCGTCTTGTCAAACGCGACAATTTCTTCCTGCAATCCTCGCGGTACGGGATTTTTTGTCCTCTACGCCCTTGCCGCGTTCGCGTGAGTCTAACCCCGTCACCCAAAACGAGACTCACTCACGCCGAGTTCTGAGAGATATAATGGCTCGGCGCTGTTCGTCGTTCGCGTCCCTCTTTCTTCATCCGTTTCTCTTTCCTCTGCAGGGAACACGTCGTTGCTGCTCCTTCAGCTTGGCTTGTACTCAGCAGCTGTTGGGAAGGCCCGTTTGCAGTTTTTCGTGTAAGGAGGGAAGACTTGACTGGTTGAGGTTCTCGGGTGCGACGCGTGAATGGTGTTCGGCTTCCAGTAACCCTGGAGGATGGGCCGGAGGGAAAGGCGAAAATATCGCGCAATCATGTAACCCACTGATTGACAGTGTTCAGGGGAAAGGATTCAGATGACGACGGCATAATGACATCTAACTGTATGTGTGGTATCTTCTTGTAAAAATGGTAAAAGTGTCAGGCAGATCCAGGTAATTGAGGTGTGCACGTGTGGAACGCAGGCATGTGAGGGCGAACCACAGTAGGCGTGACGGGTTCCTGTGAGGCCGTCACGAAATGTCACCCATAACGGCGTCTGTAACGTCCGTGACCACCCCGCTTACCGTGACGCAGGTCGACGCGTATGCGGTTGCGCGTAACTTACCGCTCCCACCTCCTCCACCCTCGACCTCCCTCACATAATCATGCCTGGCGCCAGTACGCGGTACCGAAGCCTCCCCGGCCTCAAATCATATTTACCAGGCGAAGATTGAGTCCGCGGAATTGCTCATTAATCAGAAGACACAGAAACTTGCGCCGTCTGGAGGCGCAGCGCAATGCATTGAACGCTCGCGGTATGTGTGCATGTAAGTTGTATGTACCATTTACATGCTGATGGTTCCAGAAAGTGCGCCTTCTCCGCGAGGAGCTGCAAACTGCTCCATGAGCCCGGAAGCTACGTTGGAGAAGTGGTCTAAGGCCATGGGCAAGAACAAAGTTCTCGTGAAGGTCCAGCCTGAAGGGAAATACAGTACACGTGAACTTTCATGAATTCGCAAGATCTACTCTCACTCTTGATTAGTTGTTGACATTGACTCCGACATTGACATTAACACGCTGCTGACCCTTCTCTGCCGTGTCGCCCTCCGTTCCGACACTTATACTATACACAAGATCCTCCCCAACAAAATTGACCGCTCCGCTCGTCTCGCTCATGATGGTTGAGAGAAGGTACCTGACAGTACATACGAGATGGTCGGAGGTCTCCGACAAGCAAATAAAGGAGATCAAAGTAGGTCATCGAGCTACCCGTTCAAGCACCCCAGAACTCTTTGAGTCGCCTCAGGTATCGCGCAGCCGAAGGGTGTCCTACTTTACGGACCACCTGGTACCAGGAAAGACCCTTCTTGCTCGTGCTGTCCGCCCACCATACGGACTGCAAATTCATCCGAGTGTCTGGCTCCGAACTCGTCCAGAAGTACATCGACGAGAGGGTAGCCGAATGGTCCCGAACTCTTCGTCATGGCTCGTGAACATGCGCCAAGTATCATCTTTCATGGACGAGATTGACTCTATTGGTAGCTCGAGAGGAGCCGAGGGCGGGTCCGGGGGGGTAGGTCTGTGGCGATTCGGAGATGTGCAGCGTACAATGTTGGAAACTCTTCCTCAACCAGCTGGACGGTTTCAGAGCCATCGAAGAACATTAAAGTTATCATGGCACACTCCAACCGAATAGGTCAGTCTATTTTACTTGTTATATATAACAGTAACTGATACTAGCTGTGCAGATATTCTGGACTCTGCGCTGCTACGACCAGGACGTATCGATCGTAAGATCGAATTCCCTCCACCGGGCCCGGAGGCTCGTGTAGCAATCCTCCGTATCCATTCTCGGAAGGTAGCTCACTGTATTCATCGCCGAATCATTCGACGCTGACATAGTGTAGATGTCACACTTCAACGGGGCATCAACCTACGTGCGTTGGGCCGAGAAAATGGGACAATGCTCTGGTGCAGAAGTTCGCAGGTATCTGTACCGAAGCTGGTACGTACATTATTAATGCCAATACGAACTCTTTTACGAAAGCGCCTAGGTATGTATGGCCTTACGGGAGAGGAGACAGCACGTCACTCAGGAAGACTTCGAATTTGCTGTTGCCAAGGTTTGTTCATATTCACATTTTTTCCCTCCGTACACACTTTCTGACGGTTTCTCACAGGTTCTCAAGAAGAACCAGGAGGGCAACACCTCTGTCAACAAGCTGTTCTCGTAGATGCTGCTTCGTTCTGTATTTGTAAACTGGAGTTGTTCTCTATATTGGCATGCGCTTTGATCTCAGGGTGAAAACTCTGGGCTTGTACCTGGGGCCAAAGCGTCCGCCAACACGAGTGGTGAAAGGATGTAGGTACGTGGTGGGTAACAAAGAACAAGAGCTTTATTCTAGGTTCCCAGTCACTCAAAAACGCTCTTTGACGGGTACTCTGGGTTCGGCTGTTGGATCCAAGCGATCATCCGACTGGAACCGAACAGCGAGCGATTCAGTCTTGAAGTTGGCAACAAGCGAAAAGACCTTCGGGGCCTCGTGTGACCCACGGATGTGGATCCCATTGTTCTTTGTCAAGTTTTATGGCTGTATGGGAAAACGGCGCCAGATGCGACGCGCGGCGATTGGTATTTAGAGCTTGAGTCTCAGGTGCGTCGCCTCGCCGCTTGCGTCCTCTGCCCGTCTAACATCGACATCCTCGCCACTCTCAAGCTCATGCCCCCACCCTGTCCTGGCCCCAGATTGATAAGCACCGGATCATGCACCGATCCATCGTGCAAATACAGACACAACATCCACATCTGTGTCCCTTGTGGTGTGGTCTCACAAAGCGATCGTGCGAGGAATGCCCATCTCAATGGAATTCGCCATCGTCGACGGGTTCAAGGCGGTAGCCAAAACCTTGCGTTGCCCCCTTTGCGAGGCAATAATCCCTGGTTCGAGCAATTGGAAGTTGCATATCAAAGGCAGACGTCACACGTCAGTCGCCAGAATGATGGGTGTACCTCCCAACGTAGAACCCCGGAAGAGGGCGGAGGCGAAGTCCATGGGCATGTTTACTGCACGGTATGTGAAGTTTAACGTGCATGAAGACGTGCTGGGCTCGTCATCCACAGACGAGACTGCACGCATCGCGGCTTCAGCTTGGGTTCCTTCAGTCCGCTTCGAAGAAGCGTCTAAGGACAAGCATGGCGTGACTATCCTCCTTCACAGAGGGCGTTAGACTTTGGTGTACTTGACGGCACGGGACCCACGGGCGTCGTGGAGGTCACTCTAGACGTTCAAACTACGATAACCACTGGTCTTCCATTGAGCTTGTAGAGGCAAGATTACCGCCAAAATGTTTGGAACGGGTCTCATAGTTATGAGTTTGATACTCTTACATTGAATCCTGTCATGTCGTAACATTTTCTATCACCAGCTTCTCTCTTACACCACGTACATACCCAGCGAAGTTGGTATACCGGCAGGACTACAACCAGTGACAGTGAAGTTCTCCCGAAGCCAGCTTGGAGTCTACGAGGACAGAGTCGAGCTCATTCTCAAAGACACGAGAATAGGACAACAATTTGTGATTGTCCGGACGCTGAAAGCCATCGTCGCCAGTCCTGAATGGAAGGATCTTCAACCAAAAGCACACCGTTTGTCCCAATGAGAGGAAGAGACCGTCAAGAGACCGTGAGATCAATGATGTGGTTCCAGGAGATCCACCTCCGGCTTCCGGTGCTATTCCCTACGCCGTCAAACTTCCCCACAAACATCAATCCCCGATCATGTCAAAAAGGTCTTGGCCAGTAAGGGGTCTTTGGCTGACATCGTCAAGTATTTCCAGAGCTCTATCCTGCCAAGCTCTCTACAAAACATTACATAACGGGCGAACACTTCAAAGCCTTGCTATGGGTGGTAAGAGTATCGAAGCGAGTGAGTTCCACGGTTATATCTCACAGATGCCCGTTCACCTTGACACGCGCAATATCAGGCAGGATCTTCAAGTTTTATGACATAGACAGAACCCACTCTAAGTTGACAACACTTATTTCACTTATTACTAGTGAGATTGTTTTGTTGTGTTAAATACGGCCGAACTCAGTCTCAAGCTGTTTACCCTAGAATCCTCGAGGTCCCTCCTGCGTACTCGCCGAAAGCGTCCGAGCGAGAAGTTCTGGTCGGTAAGTTAAACTTGAGGCTGTGCCAGAAACACGTGAAACTCAGGCCTCTTCTCACGCAGATATAGGGGAGACAGTATTTTGGTGGCAACCCTTAGGCTTCCGCCAACACTGAACGGGGTTTGAAGAGGTTTTGATGTGCACGAACTTGTTTGTAAGGTAAGGAGGAGTTGTTGGAGATGAGGTTTCGGCCGCCGGGTTCCCAGCCCATTTAATCCCGACGCAGTCCTACCGTGTTCGATTCAAGTTGAACCGCTATCCCTTCTCCGCAAGACAGCATCAGGCGCTTGAACACGGTATTTTTTCGCCTACCCGCCTACTCTTTCCGACCCCCGCGGATGTGCTCAACGCAGGATTCCGCCCTCAACCCGGCGTCGGGGTGGTTATGCACATGAACAAACTTGGCACAAACCTACCTCAACTTCAGGCTGTCACGTCGATATCAACTTGCCGAAGGGATCTCCGCCGTTTGTGTAATCTTGGGCCGTAACGTGTTTGGATTGTTGTCCGCTCTCATCTTTTGCTCAAAAGTTCATTAGACCGTTTTTTGGAACCGGGAAAGACGATCACAGTAGTGGAGGCACAATACGCCAAGAGCGTGACCGCAACCCACAACAACGCAAAGGTTCTTGCCTGCGCTCCCAGCAACAGTGCCGCCGTAGACATCATTGTCTGAGAGATTGATTGACCATGCTCGGGCCCTGACACGCCTTTTCCGGTATCTATGCGCCATCCAGATTGAAGGACTAAGTTTCCGCTATGGGATCTCCATGATTTTCATCCAAAGAACCCCCCGCCGGCCTCTTTACCATTCCGCCAATGGCAGTCTTCAAACGCTGACTTCAGAGTCGTAGTCACGACTTGCGTATCGAGTGCCGTGTGCCACGAGCTTCGGTTTCGATGCCGCGAGGACATTTCCACCTACATCTCTTTGTGGACGAGGCTGGGCAAGCTACGGAGCCGGAGGTGATGGTGGGCATCAAGACCATGGCTGATAACGACACCAAACGTGGTGCTGTGCACAGGTGATCCGAAGCAACTGGGCCCCTATCATACGCTCTTCAGTTGCCCGCGAACTCGGTCTCGAGAAGAGCTATCTTGAGCGAATGGATGGAATCCGCAGCCCCGACGCTACAGCGTTTCGAGGGGTTAGTACACGTAATGTGGCATACACACGCTTCAACGCTGAGGTTCCCTGCTCATGATCACCAACAGTTATGTCCAGCTTACCCAAAACTTTCGTTCTCACAGCAAAAATAACTTTGACTTCCCCGAAACCAGAGGTTTCTACGACAACACACTCAAGCCCCCTGCGGAGACGCGCAAATCATCAATACCTACATTGGCCACCCCTATCCTCGCGAGCCCCAAACTTCCCCCATTGTGTTTCATCTGCACTATCCGGGGAGGACACGCGCGAGGCATCGTCGCCCTTCCTTCTTCAACCCTTTACAGTCATTCAAGTCAAGCATAAGTAACATTGAACACAGCTTCGCTCAGACAGACGCGTCCCGTATTGGTAAGTAACTGTTGTGCCTAATCTCGGACTTCGAGCTTACAAGGTCATGATGAATTCAACTAGCTGATAAGGACATTGGGGTCATCACGCCATCCATACCATGCACAATGCTTGAAGATTCGTGCAGCACTGAGGCCTGCGGCTGATCAAAGTGAAAGTGGGGAGCGTGGAAGAATTTCAGGGACAAGTGAGTTGCGTAACTCTGCAAATGACGTCGGATCTGACAGAGTATTATAGGAGCGGCGGGTTATGAATTCTATCTACAGTGCGCAGCAGCAGCGAGTGGGTGGAGTACGATTTAAAGCATACCCTTTGGCTTCTTGGTATTCTTTGGCCAACCCCCGTCGCCTCAACGGTACGTCCTACTCACCCCATCTTACTACTCCGAATTGGTACTTCAATGGCACAAGGCAAGAACTCCTAGTCGCAATCACGCGCGCTCAGGCTCTTCTCATCATTATAGGCGACCCATCCGTGCTCGCGCTCGATCCCCTCTGGCGCGTGTTCCCCTCAACTCTTATCGGAGCGGAGGTTTTGTCTATAATGGCGGAGGCTGGAAAGGTGACCCTCCAACTTGGGACACGAACAAACCATACGTGAGAGCGGCGGGTATGACGTCGAAGCTCGAGCCGCCGGCCTGGCAGATATGAACGACCTCATGCGCTGTATGGAGAGCTTGACAAATGCAGGTCTGGCAAATGGGTCGGACGACGAGGACAGGAGGACAACGTGGACAGACCGTGGCGTGAGTTGGAGTAGGAGGCCACCACGGCGGTGCGGTGTAGTATTTACGAGCGCAACCTTTTACCCATCTTCTTCCATGATCCTGCTATTTTTTAAAATGTACATGCTTGATGATGTATATCATCTTCTATCTTGACAAGTCTGAGATTTTGAATGCAACATTACGTTACCACTTAAAACGGTTGCCTGAGGATCAAAGCTTGGGTTATAGCTGATACCGACTCCCATCACTTATACACACAAACATTTGTTCCATTACATGGGGTGCAACGTCAGGCTACCCCCCACATGAAATTGATGCATCGAGTGCCGATACCGTGGGTGGGCAACCAATTTGGAAGGCATAGGCCTGTGGCGTAAGCCACGTGATCCGGAGAGTCAACTACTTAGCTCCAGTGTTCACTGCCTGGCCCAGAGTCGCAAGTCAGACGCAAATCCAGTGACAACTACTACCACATGCCTACACGTTGTGCAGACGGTTTCATGTGGAGTTGTATTACAGCGTGCAAAAAGTACCGGGTGAAATCGACATGAGTAGGGGTGATGTAGTAGGATTAAGGAATGGTGTCAATAGCACGCGGCGGTGAATCTAAATAATGTAATACCAGTCATGATTCACCACTGCGGAATGGCGTTGGTACGCGAAATCGTGTAGGTTTCTTCCGCCCATTCGCGGAGAGCCCAACTTTGCGGATCTTGGTGAGCCTATCAATGTGGATGTGAGGGTGTGCGTCGCATAATATGGGGATGAGAGACATACACATGTAGTCCTCTCCAAGAAAATATGCTCGCGATTGCCATCGAGAGCCCTGACATGACATAGAATGCAAATTCGTGCTCTTGCCATGTGACTTCTCAGCTATGAAAGTTTTCAGAATGCACCCTGTAAAGGCTTATCGTTGCGTGAAACATCCTCACATTCATTCCGAAGAGACCAGCCACAAGAGTGCCCACTCCGATGCCCATCGTTAGGATGGAAATCTGCGCCGAGCATCGTTCAAACGACGCGAGGTTCAATGATGGAAGCAGGGAACTGACCTTGAGATCGAGGGCCAGCAAAGCATTTCTATTGGAATCGAGGATAAGCTCCACTATCTCTTGAGTCGATTGTATGTTGCTCTATGACGTATTACACGGATAGATACGTTCAGTATGAAAGCCACCTACCTGCATATTCTCCGCTTCGTTCACGATTTCTTCGACTTGTTTAGAAAACGATTCCAGCAACACTTCCAACTCCTCATGGTCTTGAAGTGCCCCGGGGTGACCATTTTGTTTTTGTCAGTGAGATACACATAGCCGCAAGGTCTTCGTCTACGAGTAGCGGATCAGTCGTAAATATGAATCGTGTTTGAAGATTACCTTGTTTCCAGCACTTCATCGATGGAGGCTTTGAACCTAGCGCGCAACAATGAGCTCACGCTCTTTCTGCTAGCTACTAGTTCTTACCAACTTGGCGCGATTCTGGAAGCTAGCAAGCTTCCTGGAATAGTGAAGCAGCGTTTTGAACTTATCACGATCGATAATCAATCCTCTAAAGTCTGCTAAGAGTCCGCCGATCATTCTGCGGATGTAGTACATCTCAGACTCGACGGGCATTTAGCACTGACAGGAGGATGCACTCGAGAGCGCTGTTTAGAGCCAGCTGACACGCATGAGAGCCGTATGCGACAAATGAGGGGAACACTCACCGAAATTCATAAGGAGGTCCGACTCCTTTGGCCTTTCAGGTTATGCTGCACGGGAAATGTGAACGAGTTCCTGGAGAGTATTGGTTTCTCACCTCCAAAAGATACAGAAAAACCGAATGCAATCTTGAGTCAGCAGAGCCATACGTGTCAAATAGTACTACTGTATCAGCCTTCACCAATGCACGAATGTGCAAGATGTTGACCTGGGAGTGGTTAGCTTTGGCTGGGCCAACGTGCGCAGGCGTGACACGAACGAGGATGGCTTCTTTTCGCAAAAGAATAGTTGCGGACAAGGTTTGGAACCCTAGAATCAATCTTGCGTAGATTCACGACGGCTACCATCCAAGATGTCTCAGACCTAGTGAAAAGCCGCGGTGCGACAGACGTTACGTTCAAACGATGCTCGAGAGCAGAGGTCCGATTTCTTGAAACTGTCCTGAGATTGTTTTTACGTTTCCTGTGAACCCGAGGTAAGACACAGGGTACAATAAATCACACGGATCGAGAGTGTTCACCCTCCGCGTCGAGAATGATGCCTATGCGGCGCAGTGACCGATCAGTCAGCCGGACAGAAAGCTGTGGAAAGTGGAACTGGAGCATACAGCGTAGCATAAGATCCGTCGGCTGCCGGCTCTCAGACTCTTCTCCAGAAGCGTGCCCTCGCAGCCTCGTCTTCGTTGTCAGAGGACTGTCGAAATGATCATTATTCTTTGCGGGGAACTTGGGGATCCAGGACATTCGTCTAGCGCCACGCATGGTGAAGGTCGTGGGATCCAGTTCGTTTTGAATTGATTCCTGAAGAGGAGGCTGCAATGGTTGTATGGGTCGTACATGGGTGCTATTCACCGGCCAGCAACCAAATCGCAGGGTAGAGCAACGGGCGCACGCAATATCGGGCTCAAATGGAGAGCGTGGTTCATGGCATGGTTCACGGAGAGTTTTGTCCCAAACTCAACAAGCATACAATCTGCTTGTAAGCCAGAAGACGGCGTCGCGCGGATGCGAGAAAGGAGAAGCAGATATAGTACGCTGCAGAGCACGTACGTCGAAGAACGCGGTCGCTCGAACTGCGAGCTATAGACGCTCTAGGGAGCACCTTCAGTGTCCACGTGCGAGAGAGCATACGGATCAATTCCCTTTTCTGACATTGCACTGATGGGAGCATTCGAGTGGCTGCATCCGAGTCGTGACTGTTCGTACTACGCTACGGTCGCAGATCCGACGCAGCCTAGCAAGTGTTGCAGGCACTTTTTATCGAGTACTACTAATCTGGGGCCTGGCGGTTGTTCATGATCCTTTGTTTTCTTCCACAGAACACCAAACAGTACCGGTGGGCAACGTCTCGCATTCATTCAAGTTGCCAATCGCGCTGTGGTGCCCTGACGGCCCCCGGACAGATCAAAGGGTCAGCAGTCATACCAGAAGCCTGGCGCAATTCCTACGGCTTACACCGTCTAGCGGTACTTGGTATTTCTCCGCCTAGCATAATCGCATTTATTCTGCCCTGACCATGTGACCATTTAACCCTAGTTCTTCATTGATTTGCGGTCTCAATTTATTGGATCCATCGGGTAGAACGTGGTCAAGCGGGGTCGGGAGTGAGCTCTCTAAACCCCGTTTACCTGTTTGTATGAACGCGCTCGTGCACTAGGTCCAGCAGTCGCTCGGCAACCTCCTGATCTGGCGCCGTGTTCCCCCTCCGGCAGTCACCTCAATGGCGTCTCTCCATCCTCTTCCTACGCGTCATGGAACCTCGCCGGTACCTTCGTATGAGGGCCAGCCATGCCTAGCTCATTCTCCTACTTTCCACTACCACCATGGTCCACGAAACACATCGCTTACTCCCAGGCTGCATTAGCCCTACACACTCTTTTAGTTACAGCAGGCATCCCTCACGCCTTCCACGGAGACTTTGTAGTCGCTGCGCTGGGCAAATGCACCACACTGTAATGTCAGCTGCTGTCGTCTTTGGCATCTCGCCTGCCTCCTTACCTGCTGTTTAGGAGATTTTCTGCATAGTGTCAAGGCAACGGTACACATCCATTCCGTCGAGTCCGACAGGCGTGTGCGTCGAATGAAGACATTACTACCAGGTCCTCCCCTTGGACCAATCGGTATGGATAATACCTAGGAGCAGATACAACACTCATCCGCTCTAGATTACATGCAACATATAAATCGGCTCATACGCTTCAGTCCCCCCGATGTGAGTCGTCCCAGGCGAAATACTCCTTGGCCTATCCAACCAATGTGTACTATAGATTGAAAAATCCTAACTACCGGCCGGGGAAGAAGGTCCGCGTCGACTCGATCAGTCTACCGTCAGTACGTTAGCGGGCATACGGTTCTAACGTTCTCCGAGTTTTATTCGGGCGAAAATCAAGGCTTGGATCATGTGAGAGTGCATTGTTTTACCGGCGTCGCCTAGCGTGATTTCGTGCCTAAGTACCGCAGACGTCAAGCAGACCATGATGCACAGGACATATTTATGTTCTGTCCAGGTTCTGGGACCGTGTTGATTTTAACCGTATCCCGGAGCATGACATGGACTGAATTCGTCCCGCCGCCACCCTGCCGCTGCATCTGCGTGGTCGCAAATCCGACAAAAAATATGGGGTGTAAGTTCGTCAGCAGTCCACTGTGGGATGTTCCCGAGGATCGGCTCATAAAATCCCACAGTCTTCGCTCCCTAACCGTCAAACGTACCAGACTTTTCTTCAAGAAAAGAGCTACAATCGATAGCAGTGGGTGGCGGGTATCGCACCCCTCTGGGCTGAAATCTATCTTTTTTTACGTATTTATTATCCACATTGCACGCCGCCATCTACCTCCCCTAGCTCCCAATTCATTCCATTCCCATTAACCCAAGCTGGACACCACAACACGCTTTCAATTTGCTGTCGCCTCCACTTTACCCATGCTCTTTGCTGTGTACATGCGTCCGAGGGTGTACCCTGCGGGGTTCGGGCATATAGTGTTTAGGGTATGCAAACTATCGTGTGATTTAGATGGGGAAACCGGACTGCCCCTGCCGCATATTTGAATTGAAGAGTAAAAGCGCCATATGTGGGAACGTTATCTGGCACGAGGTGTGAAATGTCTTTTTGCGTCGGAACATGGCGAAAATTGACTCACAACCTAGTATGCTAATGACTCCGCAAGGCCCGCTCACGAGCTACACCACCACCTAGGAATGACTGTCAAGTCAAGTGCTTTGCGTGCTCGTGACAATAAGCACCGCCACGAGCTGACCGTAGTGATAGTCAAGCGTACACAGGAGTGCTTTTTTCCTAATCCACTGGAGGAGACACGTCAACGCGTCTCCCAATAGTATGATCGGATAACAGAGCCCCCACAGTAAGCTCGCGGTCCTTATGCTTCCTCACTATTAGCTGCTTTTCCGTCTTGTCACTACAGGGCTATCCAAAAAAGAGAGAATGCACCCCAAACGCTGGGGTCCGGGGATGTAAGAGAAGTATCATTATTTGTCAAGTCTTCGATACGCTGCTAGTTTCGTGCGGACAGCAGTCGTAGACATTCGTCCCACGATGGATTGCGGGCTCCCCTACACCATTTTCCTGGTAGTCAGGGCGAACATTCTATTCGACCTCCACTGGTTATTCATAGAATTTTTACATTACAGCCGGAGCCCGGCGGGATCGTAAACGGGCAAACCGCAGGCAAAGTTCTCACAAAGGCGGACATTTGGCTTTGCATCAGGAAGATCGTCCACCAGAGCACGCAGAGTTCCATTCCCCTTCGCAAGCTCACGAGGTGGTGGCCCGGCGGTTCCAGCCGGATCAGCACCCGGTTCGGGAGAAAGAACTTTTTCGGATGGGCGTGAAAGAATTGGGTCGTCTCCGGGTGATCCTGTTCGCCGGTCACAATAAACTACGGAGAGTATGTCAGCGGCACTACAGTCCTGGACTTTACAAAGTGGTCAGTTGATCATACCTGCTTGTAGCCACGTTGGGCTATCAACGCCGCGCTGACCATATAGTCGCCAACGCAAAAGGGGGCGTGTTCAAGTAACTGCGAGTTGGAGCTGATAATGCTCTCTGCCTTCTGATGATACTCGGCATAGCGATCTTCCACCAGATGCGACAGTCGATTTAGGTTGTATGCGTGGGTTAATAGATGCGGCGCTTGGCTCGGCGCCGTTCCTACAGAGTAGTCAACGCCAATGTCTCGACGGCGACAATGCTGTCACTTTACCTGGGCGTCTTTCATCCGTACGAGAATGTGGGGTCTGGTGCGGATGCAAAGTATCCTCCTCCTTCAGTATCGTAGAATAACTCGTCCTGCTTTTCTTGGAGCTTTATCGCCCACGCGGCGTACTCTTCTTTACCGTTGAATTCATAGAGGTCCAAGAGCCTCCCTGAGAAACTACGAATCAGCCGACCCCGCAGAGATACGGGTCGATCAAACACCATACCTTGAATGAGGAAGGCATAATCGTCTGCTTGACCCGGTGGTCCGGGACCCTCACGGTAGCTCCGTCCTTAACTGACCAGTGCTCTCATCATACACAGTTTTCCCTGATAAAAGTGGTGGCGCTCTCAGCTAATTCAGAAGCTTTAAGTGCTTGTGCCCCCAGAACTTCGGCCGCTTTGGAACACGGACCAGAGATCTAACGGGTGGAGTATCAGCAGAGGCGAGGCGTACTTTGAGTGTTGTGGCTTGCCATTAACCCATTCCAGCAGGTCAATATCTTGTCGTCCAAGGTGCGGCCGGGGTCTGTGATCATTTCTGTAACTTCTGGAGTTCCCACTTAAACAGTCGTCGAGCGTATGTTAGCGATGTTTGCTCGCACGAGACGCCGAACTTATGGGCGGTGTCCTCTATTGTGGGTGGGCGGTATATAGGACATTCTATAGACGTGCATAATGAGCATGTTACGGTGCTTATGATTATTATGTATAATCTTCACCTGACCTTTGAGCTCACCCTGGATATCGTGGCTTGGGTCACAGTTTCCTTCTTCCTTGACGCCGTAATGATACTTGAACATTTCCGACCGATTCGCTCAATATCCTGTCAAGCTTCGAGGGCGGTCCACCTACGTAGAATGCACCTGCCTTCTGTGAAGTAGTGCTATCTCTTGTTGGAAGGATGGAATCTGCATCCCTAAGCGCTGTAATAGAATGGACATCAGGGCTACGCAGATCCCGCGAAACATAGGTCACGATGTCGATTGCCAATCGCCCTCGAGGTGTTTACGTTCCGCAGGTGAGTCAGGTGGAAGGAGCCTGTGCCAGCTCTAGACAAGCTGATAGCAGCTGAGCTTCGTCGTACCTTGGATTCACCGATCAGCGTGAGGCGTTGTGCATTGCGCTAAGCTTACAGCATTTTTTACCAAACTGATAAGGGATATGGTCAGCATTCCAAATGCCAACGCATAAAGCCAGACTATTGGACTGACAATGGGGCACATGCCAGTGATTGTCCACAGAGTATCTAGAGAACCCTCCTCCCACCACGTCCCTGATACCGCCATGGAAGATCTTGTTGAGAGTCTGTACAGCCATGTCACGGGGCGTGTTCAGCCTCTGTGTTTGAGCATCACTACCTGTGAATGTTCAGTGCCGCCCAGCGAGTAAGGAATGAATGAAATGTTTGAGACGGAGAGGGAAACTTTGGAGCGCCCCCAAATCCCCCGTGTTGGCTGTCGTATATCCGGTCAAGTCGTTTGTATATTTGTGTGGCACAGTCGAGATATATCAAGATCTGCGTTGCCCATGGCTATCTTCATAGATTCGTGAGCTTGTATAGATGAGATTATTTGCATTTCCTTACTGCCTGAGAGTTTGCTGAGCTGCTCTATGATCCGTTCACCACTGTGAACACAGCGATCTCGGTCTTCTTCCCATCTGTCTACCCATCAGTGCGTACCTAATGCAAAAGAAATGTCAATTCACAGTTCGGCAAGCTTGAGGAGTAGTTGTCTGAATTGCCCTAGGGGATAGTATGTCTTGTCTGACCATTAGTTCCGACTGAGCAGGTAATAGGCGAACTTCTTGATCGTACCCCGGCACAAGAAAGGTTGTAGATTTTGGCGTGAGCCCTGGTGCCGCGTCACCATCAAACCAACACCTCCTGTACCAATCGAGAGACTCACATACTGACATCGGCCAGCCCCCACCTCCAGAAGTTGCTTGGAGAAAGGTCATGTAGAGACGGTCGACATCCGGGCGTTCCTCTCTATCGACCTTCCCTTATGTTTAGCCGGACGACGCCATTTCTTGTTGCAACAATGTATGCTTCACCTTGACGTTGATGAAGTGATCATTCATAATCTTTGCCGTTATTACGTCTTCAAAAGCTTTCATGGGCAAGAACATGACACCCTGACAGTATCACTCAACATGATTTCTACGGCATCGAATAGCCTCTGACTCACAGTGACAGGCTGAGTAGCCACCGACAAAAAAGATAGGCTTGTCTTCACGCTTTGCTTTCTCAAATGCTTCTGTTCCCCATTCATACCAATCGACCTTTCCCACGCTATATCTGGGTCTCTGAACTAATAAGGGGACTTAAGCGTTGCGCTTACCGGGTTATCCGCATGTTGCAGCAAGTACGGACTTTTTGGCTTTGGCCATCGGTTGAAGTGCTTTCCAGGGCGATTAGCGTCAAGATTTGGCATATTCAAGTTCGACCTTCGTGTGCAATCTTCGTACAGCGGAGGAGGTACACTTGGAAGAGTGCGATGTGTAATGATGAAGATGTTTCCGCGCGATATGTGGGGTTTTGAAAGGCGACCTAGCTTTGAACAGGGCTCGCAGTACGTTCATCGGGCATGATACGTGCTCAAGTTACTAGTACGAGCAGAACTTGGTCGAGCCAATCGCGCATGGGTGTCGTCATTGCTATCGGGGATGAGCCTAACCTTTATTCTGGGGTCAAGGCCGGGCGGGATACGTGTCGGCGACAAGCGCTTGCGTTTTACAAAACCTGCTACTTGGTCGTGGTCACTTCGCACTCACGTCCTAGACGGTGAATGCTCAACTTCGTCAGCTTCTGGTGACATTGAAACAGCCAAAATGTCTTTCATGGATGAAATACGCAAGATTCCCCCGGTGACACGCTTTCTGTGCGGGTCGTCACTGGCAGTGAGCCTTCCAGTAATGCTGAAATTCGTACACCCGTACAAGCTGGTGTGTTCGTAAGGGAGCTTGTGACGCATCGTTTTGGAGGTGTGCTTGTGTTCATGAATGTATGAATTCTGACTACTGACTCGCTGGCCTAGATATGGAGAGTGTTCACTAGCTTCTTCCTCGGAGGTGTGTTGACTTGTGTGTCCCCTGTGAACTCTACTAAACATATTTCAAAGGCTCTGGACTGAATTACTTGTTTGATTTTGTCATGTACTCTAGTACGAGCCAACTTCACTCGTTATACGTGGTTAGAATAACCTTTGCGACAGTCGGAATTCCGACCAACTGGAAACTTCTGTAACTTACGTGGGTCGTTCTGCTGACTACGCATGGCAGCTTTTCATCGCAGCCTCTGCGATATTGGTAAGCAGTACCTTTGAAATTCACAGCACCTGCTCACTGTTATTGCAGGCGATGAGAACATCTCCTTGGGTTCCTTCATACATGCACGGGCCCTCTTGGTCTGCCTGACCTACCTTGCATCCCGCCTAGCTCCTGCAGGTTCTCAGACATCGCTTTGGGGGGGGATTGTCAGTATTCCGGTCACATACTTCCCCTATGCGCTTGTCGCCATGGACTTTATCATGGCTGGTCCTGCCGCCGCCGCGGTCAGTGTCACAGGAGCAGTTGTTGGACATCTATGGTGGTGGGGCGTTCATGATACCCGTGCTCTACAGACCTATGCGTCAGCACCATCTATGGCTGAGCAATTGGATTGATGGACCCCGGAGACCTGAGGGTGCTAGGTCGAGTGGTGGGGTGCACGTTGTCCCTCCTCCACGCAGGGATGAGGCTGTTCATTCCACTGGACATAGTTGGGGATCCGGGCAGAGACTAGGCGACTCATAGCTTTCAAAGTACATTTGTATGTGAGTCGTGGTTCACGTGGATTACATTACGAGCCATTGCGCTTCCTATGGTTCTATCGCCCGAACAGTGATTTTTCTACAGTCCTTAAAGGCACATATACGATGAAGGCCACAGCTGATCCCGCCGGAATGCCAATGTCGCCTGACCCTGCTCTTGCGATGGGCCCTGTGTACCATACCTGTGACATGCATGGGGATAATCACTCCGAAACGCGCATAAAAAACGCCAGAAGTGCAGCTAACCCCGGTGGTAGAGCGCGAGTGTTTATCCCATGCTGCAGCATCGTATGAAGTAAAGCGTCCCCTTCGGAAAATGAAATGCTCGGTCAGGATGATCGTAGCAAATACGCACGACCAGTAGCCGATGATACCTGTGGTGAGTAGGTCGGAACATATGAATGACTCGATAACGCAGGCAGAATGCTGATCACACGCACTGATCACATCCACAAAGGTGTTGTAAAATCTCTTTGCGCCCACAATAGCGACAGGTATCAATCTATTCACGAAGGGATCAGTATTGTACCAGAGAGCCTTGAATACGAGCCTTCCTCACATGCTTTCCGAAATAATGACGAAGACCCATCTGGGAATCTTCGCGAAGAATGTTGTGATGGCCATAAAGCTGCTTGCAAACGTATACATGGTGGGGGCACAAGCACTCGGGATGGACAGTGCCAGAAGGACGGTGAGAAATTTGCCAAACCCTCCCAGTGGGGATAAGATCGCAGCGATGAGACCGCCAACGCTGTTACCGCCATCGAAACCTATTTCCCAGGACGGGGTGAACATTGCAGATGCTGCGAATACAGCACCCAGACAATGGCAGGTGAACTATTAAACGCTATTAGGGATGCTGCTAGACACCTCAAATAGTAGACACGTACACTCGAGAGAAAAAAACCGAGGTAGGTGTAAACAAAAATGCGAAGGCTGATGTATTGTCAATGGCATGATGGTAAGAACTTGAGATGTACATACCTCGAGGCCTTTTCATTGTGATAAACACCGTAGTCCGGAGTCATTGGACACCAGCTTATGACACTGGAGGCGACCGTTGTGGCAAATGTAATCACCGCCGATGCGGTGACCGGCACTGTTGCTGGTGCAGTTCACAAGGTTGTTTGCCACCGATATGCCCAGCATGATGACGAATGTGATGACATTCGGAATCCAGGCGGCACTTTCGTACCTACAAGACGTGTTTTATCACCGCGAATTGCGCGCGCACCATAGGGCAAACTAACCAGTGAATGACTTTGTAGCCGCAGAATGTAACGACCATCGATATTAAACCGATGATCACTATACCGAGCGTGTCGTCGAGATGATTTGACACGCCTGCGAGGGTCTGACCACCAATAATGCAGTTTAAGACAAGGAACCCTTGCATCGAAAAGACATTTAATGGGCAGCAGCAGTAACATGACTGCATAAGTCCTGAAATAACAGTCAGGTTATTAACGAATGACGATATTTTATTGCATACCCCAGGAGTATCTGGCTTGCACCATTGATCGCATTCCGAGTTTGGGGCCAAATACTGCGCTATATGAAGAGCCATGAATGATTTAGGGCTAAATCGGTCAGACGTGCGCGCGACAACTCACAAATACGCTGGCATTGCACAGGACTACAGCAGTTGTTATGAGTTGGTTCTCACAGGCTTGCATAGTGGGGGAGCGCACATTACGTCCACTATCACTAGAATGACAAGACATTGTTTGACACCAAAAACCAAAGAATGCAGGACCGGATGCTCCGGTTCCCCATCTGGCGGTGAGACAAATGATTAGTTGTATATTACAGTGTTCACCAGTGACCGTACCCTAATACGTTCATGTTGGCTGAAAACCAAACAAAGAACATCTGGAACAGTCGTGTGTCTGTCCGGGAGCCGGTAGGTATGGGATCGACCCTAGCGCAGAATTGACAAGTAAGAAGGGCGTTTTTTGAACGACGGCGGACACCAAGAGCTATCAGAACATACCCATTGGTTTCAACGCCGTAACGAGTCAAAAAGAAGGTAACCTTCTCAAGCAAGGGCAACGCAGCAAGTTTGGGCGCGCTGGCTGAAGGGAGTGCGGGAGACGCCTCCTTGTCCAACGAGTGGAGACTGAGGTTCTCACGCCTACCTACCCCGTCGTCCAGCTTAGCCATTCTTCTGTCTTCTTGCTCACCAAGTACGTGGATTGAGCGTCCAATTGGGGCGGGTAGTACGCTGCCCTAGCCGTACGTCGGTTGTGGTGGAACAAGCGTACCAATTAGAGGTAAAATAAACTTTTGACCTTGATCGATGCGCCACGTGCAATCAAAGGAGTCCTAAAAGGGAAAGAAAAAGTTGTTGAAAAACACACGGATACATAGATGTCACGTTCAGGTTACACACTGCTGTGGCCACAATAGCAGATATGGAGCTGGTGGTCACAGAAGCCAAGAGTGAGCGATGCCCGGGAGAGACGTTTACAAGGTCTTCAGGACATGATGAGATGAGTGCTGTAACCGATGAGGGTGTATGCAAAGAGCTGACCAGTATCGATCGCCTTTGCAAGACTCCTCATGCGTCGTCGTCGTCGCCGGTGACTCATCAGTAGCTGACTTCATACAGAACCTAGTTATGTGACAAAGTCATTATCGTGATGAGTGGCGACTGGTTCCCGGTTCAGCGCATGCTTACTCGGTAGATTCTAGGAAACTCCAGTTTTCGCTAGAGCGTTCTATGTCGTGATAGGGCAGCCACCAGCTGAGAAATTTGAAAAACAAACAATCGACGAGGAAGATGACAGTAAATATTGGGCCAAAACACGGCCCCATGCTGAGGTTTCTGTGTGACAGGCTATCAAAAGCTAATACTTGGCGCATTGGAGCGAAGTAAAGGGTCGCATACCGTCGCACTCTAGTCCAGAAGTCGTATGGCTCAGAAGACATCAGATCTTGGTATACATGTTCCGTGCGTTCTGTCACGTCTTCCCAGCTATAGAAGTCCCTGATGCGCTCATGGGCCTTTTGTGGGGAGTGTGCACCGGACTGGATGTATCGTATGCCATGAGAGGTTGCTCGGATCAAATCTGTAGCATGAGACAGTCAGGGGCAATATACATCGGTCGAAGAAGAACCTACCATCTTCATCAGGCGCTGCAAACATAATCATACTTTCATTTCTTGGATCGTCGTGTGCAACCCTGCTCGGCTCGTCTGATTCGAGACTGCCAAGTGGTAGCACCTCAGGTACGCCGCCAACCCGCGTGCTCACAACGTAGAGTCCAGCACAGGCGGCTTCCAATATAGCAGTTCCGAAGGCCTCGGTAAGGGAGGTATTGAGAAATATTTGTCCACGAGTAAGGACCTATCGCTGGATGATCAGTGTGTGCAAATATACCTCTGTGCACGAGCATTCGCAGCCCGAACCTACATTTCTGACCTCAGCAGGTTTAACCCTCCCCATTAACTCAATTCGATCCTGCAAGGAATATTTTTCTCGCATTTGCAGAAGGTCAATCATTTTCGGGCCATCTCCTCCTGCCAAAAAGGACTTGTCATAGGGACTCTTGCAGACAAGCCATCTTTGAAACACGTACCGACAACAAAGTGAACTTCGGGGAAAAGTCTGCAAATTGTTGGTGCCACGGCGACCAGTAAGTCGACGCCTTTTCGATAGGCGAGACGCGACAAGACCACGATCGTTACTTGCTTATAATATTAATACAATTTCCACCCAAATTAGCCGGTCAGACGTACCAGTCTTGGTAGGGCATTGTTGGTCTTCGCATGGCTTGAACTGAATCAGCGACTAATGCATTCGGGATTACATAGGTGGTTTCGGGAAGGAGGCGGGCACGAAGAACGGTGTTTTCTCGTCCTGTATAAGACACGCAGATGACACGGTCGACATTTCGAAGGGCACCTTCCAGGAGTTTGTTGGTCAGAATCGACGCAGCGTCGTCGAAGCCGAAAAGACTGTGGTCGGTGAATACCGTCTTAATACCCAAATGGTAAGCGTGTAAGATGCCCCTCGTGTGCCATACTGGAAAGCGACGCATGGTGCCATGCACAATTTGGACACTTTCTCTGATAAGAATTGTGCGGAGGTACGGTAGCGAAGTGAAGAAATTTGGAAGTGTGGCGGAGGAAGCAATTGTGCGTAGTGGGATGTGGTAGACTTTTATCCCGGGCGCAAGCCACCGTACACCAACACGCGTCGGTGGGTGCCAATGTGTAATCACAATGACCTGGGTTTGCTTTGAGACTTTACACGTGACATATCTCTGTATATACCGTACCTTGTGTCCGCGTTTCATGAGGTTGGCCGAAAGCATATATATATGATTCTCCACCCCCCGATATCAGGATGGAAGAAGTCGCTAACCATACTACAACTTCATTCAGCAAGTGCCCGGAATCTTTCGACTCGATGTTTTGACGTACGCAATGGTGAAACGATTCATGCTTCAAACGTACTTGACAGCGATCACCAATAACCTGGGTCGGTGTAGCGGAACACCTAGATGGCAGAGACGCGCTCGAACAGCGCTAGTGTGTGTAGCGGTGACCGGGGTCTACGTCTCAGGGGTCTGCACAGGCCAAAGTAGATATGCTTTTGACCGGGTTAGGGTTACGCGCTCTATTGGTCCGACCACTGCATACCTTCCTCTAGTTCCTATATCCCAAACTCCCCCACTGGCATGTCGGACCTAGAAGATGACCCTGCATTGAACCAGGAAGAAGAAGAAGAGGAGGGATGACTTTGATGTTGACGCTCCAACACCGAGCAAGAGCAAGGATCGACGCCGGGACTATGACGAAGAGGAGGATGAGGAGGACGAAGACGAAGACGAGGAGGAGGGAGGAAGAGGAAGAAGACGACCCAGGTGCGGAGCGTGGGAAAGAAAAAGAGCGAAGGTGCGCTATTTCCCTCTGTTGCGTGTGTGACCTAACACCGTCTTCGTCCTCTAGCATCGTCATAAGCGTCCCGCCGTCAACCGGTTCCTCGATGTTGAGGCCGAGGTAGATGAGGATGAAGAGGAAGAGGAGGAGGAGGATGAATATGCTCGTGGTATGTTAACCTGCCCACATAGCTTGTGATTTGCATTAACGGTATGTCACTAGACGAATTCATTGCCGAGGGTTTGGAGGGCGAAGAGAACGATATGGCACCGCGAGCCGCGGTCAATGCAAGGTTGAATCTGGATCGTGAACTGAATGACTCAGAACCTCCAGAAGATTTGCGGCAGAAATGTAACTGAACGCTACCGGCGCCACCGCCCGTACAGTATACTGGAGACACGAACGAAGTGCCTCAACGGCTACTGATGCCTTCGGTTCACGACGCCCAATTTGTGGGCAAGTGAGAGTCAAGGTACGTCGTAAGCATAAGCTAGAACTGTGTTTAGTCTAACCTCAACTGTAAGCCCGGCAAAGAGAGAGACCTTGTCTTCAGTTTGATGCGCAAGTCCATGACTTAGAATTCAACACTCGTCCCTTGCAGATTCTGTCCGCATTTCAACGGGACTCTCTTCCCGGGATGATCTATGTTGAAGCACGGAGTGCTAAACAGGTTCAGGAAGCTTGTAATGGCCTAGTCGGCATCTATCCTAGCCGTGGCATCAACCTCGTTCCGATCGAGGAAATGGCCCAGTCTTCTGCAGATCAAGAAACAGGATCTCACCGTCACTCCTGGCAGCTGGGTTCGTATACGACGCGGCAAGTATCAAGGCGACCTGGCCCAGGTGGTCGACATAACCGAGAATGGTGAAGAAGTTGGCCTAAAGTTCATACCTCGTATCGACTTAAACCCCAAGGACGAGCCACTCGACGGCAAAAAACGCAAGAAGGTTCTTCCTGGAGCTTCATCTTTCTCCATGCGACCACCTCAGCGTTTCTTTCAACTATGAAGAAGTTGTGAAAGTCTATGGTAGGAAAGCTGTAGCGAAGCGAAACCAGGTGTACGTCTTCCAGAACGACACTTACAAAGACGGGTTCATCGAGAAGGACTTCAAACTTTCCGCACTCCAACTAGACGACGTCAATCCCACTTTGGACGAGATCACTCAGTTCGCGCATGGTCAAGATGGCGCGGACAACGAAAACGTTGATTTGTCTATCATCGCGGAGGCTTCCAAAAAAGCCGCTATCGCTGTTCTACAGCCTGGTGATCATGTCGAAGTCTTCGAGGGTGAACAAGCCGGCGTCCATGGTACCGTACACTCCATTGAACAAGACGTTGTGTCTATCCAGCCTATTGGTGTCGACTTCGATGGACAACGCATTTCAGATCCCAGCGCGGAGCGTACGCAAACGCTTCAAACCGGGAGATCACGTCAAGGTAATGACGGGAAAGAATGCTGATGAGACAGGTCTTGTAGTATCCGTTATGGATAGCGTTGTTACTTTCCTTTCCGATATGTCTATGCAAGAAGTAAGTGGTGTGCTGATATGCACCACATCAAAATCCTGATTTTTGTCACAGGTCTCCGTCTTTTCCAAGGACCTCCGTGAGGCCGCCGAAGTCGGCACCGGGACAAACACAGTTGGTAACTACGAGTTGCATGACCTGGTTCAACTTGAGTGGGTACTTTTCGTCAGTCTCTTCGCCAGAACTTTTCCATGGCTGATGCTGCTCAGTCTTCAAACAGTTGGCGTCATTTTCAAGACCGAGCGAGACTCGTTCCGAGTTTCTCGATCAGAATGGTCAAGTTCGCCTCGTCAAGCCACATCAAATATCTATGCGCCGTGACACGCACAGAGCTATCGCTACTGATGCTGAGGGACATCCGCTCCGTATAAATGACAATGTCAAGGAGACTGACGGCGAAGTGCGTACGCATGCTATGTTTTTGGTGGGCCCACAAATACTGAAGTTGGTTGCAGGGACGGAAAGGCCGTGTCTTACACATGCACCAGTCGTTCTACGCCTTCTTGTTTAACCGCGACTACGCTGAGAACGCTGGCGTTTTTCGTCACGCGAGCTCGCTCTCTGGCGTCTTTGGCGCCAAAGGGTAAATATAATGAAACTTGGAGCCACGGATCTCTCAAAGATGAATCCTGCTCTAAGCGGCGGAGCTCAAGGCGGCATGGTTGGGTCCGGCAACATGGGCCGTGGCCCTCGCGATAGACTGATCGGCACGCATGTTCAAGTCATACAAGGCCCCCAGAAGGGAATTGTCGGTATCATCAAGAAGACACCAATGGCAACGTTGCCAGGGTTGAGCTGAGCACTGGCAACAAGATCATTATGATCGGTAAAGAAAAGCTCAAGCGTCGAAAGTGCGCCCCTAAAAAATTGATTATTTTTACACTCACTGACATTGCAATTACTAGCACCCTAACGGTACTCTCGAGCCTCTTGATGTGGCGAATGCGTGGCCAAATGGGACCGCCATCTTCTTTCCCGCCTTCTCGGTCTGGGAACTACGCGGGTCGCAATGGTCATGATGGTCGCACGCCGAATCCCTACCAAGATGCAGGAAGCCGCACCGCTAATCCCTATGCTCACGCTTCCTCGCGTACCCCCGCATGGTCTACAGATTCTCGTCGTACACCTAATCCCTACGCCAGCGGGAAGACACCGGCGTGGAATGCAAGTGCACGGACTCCCAACCCGCACGCTGAACGGGAAAACACCGGCTTGGAGTGCATCATCGAGGACACCCCACCCGTACACCAACTCGTCTGGCAAACGCGAGCGGATCGTGGGGCAACGCCACACCGAGGACAATCGTATGGTGGTGCGACTCCTGCACCAAATGCGTCTTCGACATCCTGGGGAGCGGGTGGCACGCCTGGAAGACAGGCCTGGGGTAACCAGACCCCTAGAGGAGACTGGGGGTCATCATCAGCATCGACATGGGTACTCATCCTTCTGTATTCTTGCTGCGCTAATCGCTCATGCCGCTTTCCAGGACCCGCAGTCTGCCCCTACGCCTGCTGCTTGGGGAGCCCCTACCCCAGCGATGGGTGCTCCAACACCTGGTGCCCAGTGGATGAGCACGTACGGTGGCGCACCGACGCCCAACTTCATGCCGTACGATGTTATGAATACGCCCTTTGGTGGATTTGACGGAGGCATTGCGGTCAGCCGCCCCCGGCGGAAGAGCGTGAGTTGCTAATACGCAGTCATTCCACGTCTGAACTCAATGATCTCTTTCACAGGAGCTGACGAGAACTGGATCCTCTATGCGCAAAACAAAACAGGCTTGCTCTGCTTTATTGACAACTCGTGGAACCGCGGCGGCGACACTGGTTACATGGATGGCGAATACGAGCACCAGCATGTCGTTGTTCTCTCGGTGTATCGAAGTTGGGGCCTTGAAGAACGAAAAACTATCTTCTCGAGCACGCATTAAACTCCACGACAAACCCGAATCCGTCGACCTGCCCGAGATTCCAGTGCAGTACCTTTCACCCATCCACCCAACACAAGTAGGCGACATGGCGGAAATAGTGTATGGGGAGTACCGAGGTGCAAGCGTTCGTGTGAAGGATATCTCGGGGATGCAAGTTATGGTGACTGTGGATCCCACGGGGCTACTTGTAGAGGTCAAACTCGACCGGTTTGTGTAAACGCGTCGAATTCCCCTCGTAGTAAGCCCCCGTACCCATATTAGGTTTCTTGCGTTGTATAATACTCGTATCTTCGTATCTTATTCTGTACTCACAATTGACAGGATGTGATGATTGATTGACGGTGCGCCTCATGCATCTCTGCACCATGATTGACATAGACGAACGTATGTTCGGGAGATGGTCGGATAGCTCGGTCGGGCTAACGAATGCCTCGTTGAGGTTAGCATACGTCTTTTCAGTGGTACGGACTTCTAACTTGTGCATAGGATGGATATTCTGTCCAGCATTGTGCCTTCTACGGTGCATTAATAGGGCATGAGTCGTCAGAATAGTCAGCGTGGCTTCGAACCTTCCCTGTGGGGGCTTTGGGCAGGTCATGGCCTAGGCTGCACGAGGCCACAACGGCTGACCTTTGTAGGAATCCTGATGTCCTCCTGTTCCGAAGGCCGAGCATTCATAAGTCGACGTCCCCCGCCTTTTCCCTTCTGACCCCCATCCGATTAGTGCGTCCGCTCACCCGCGCTATACGTCCGATGAGACCCGATGGCCCATTCACCTTACTGCAGCAAGCCTGTGCACAATCATTGGATACCGGACACTTCATTGACACTAGGTTTTATGTCTATTCGCGTCGGAGTCAAAAAGGGACTATTCATGCGCCCAAAGCCGTGTACGCTAGCAGCGAGGCGTTAAAGTCAGTAAACAACGATTACTTGAACGCCTGTACGTCGGCCGCATTTATGTGTCCTTCGCCCTATCGCCAGCGTGACTTACTTATTTTCAAGTGCTTCGAGGTGGTTTCGGAAGAGGCTACGTTGTCGGGCCTCTAAATGATGACGTGCCCGAAGGTTGCTCGCACCTGAGCGAAGAGCATAGTCGTGAATATGATTCAGACAGTGATATTGATGAAGACGAACATGAAACCGATGGCATGTATAACAATCTCCGTAGCTTCACCCCTCTAACGGAGGTGCAAGCCGAGATGTCGTGTAGAGCCTCTCCCGGAAATGGAATCGGAGCAGAGCCCCATGGAGGAAAGCCCCCAGCCTGGAGGCAAGCCCCCTGGAAAAGACCTCGCCAAGTAATGATGTCAGTCTCCCATACCTAGTGTACACACGCGTATTCTAAACGAACTCCCCGTTTTCGCTCACCAATAGATTTTCCAGGCACACGCAGTACGGAATAAAGACAAAGAAATTCGAGACATTAACAATGCTCCGGGGCACATTGGAAAAAACAATTGTTCTCCGACAATTCGCCTATTCAACGTAAGTTTTGGGTACCTCTTTGCGGGATAAGTAGTTGCGGACGAGATAGCTAACAAAACATGAACTAGGTGGAAAGCACTGATATATTATTTATATACTGGGAAAGTATCGTTCAATCCGCTCAAGTCTCAGTCATCTCCTGCCTCGATATATGCTCGTCGCAAGTTTTCCTTGGGGACCACCATTGTGTTTCACCCAAGTCAATGTACAAGCTGGCTGATGAGGTTACGAGGGGTCATGTCAGTTTCTATTCGATAGCACATCTCACGGGTGTTCAAGCTGGGGATGAATGGTCTAAAGGAACTCGCCAAGAAAGACATCCTGTCCAAGCTCTCTCGCCGATAACATAATTGCTGAGCTTTTCTCGACGTTCACCCTTTCCGTATGTTCTTCGTTGGCCTTGCCATGCGAGCTTCGATGGCATACTGACAGCGATTAGATTTGACGCTATTTTCGTGACATGGAGATTTTCGTTCGCTTGCAGTCACGCCTCACACGTAGTTCGGTCAGATCTTCCAGTCTGGCTAGATGAGGGCCCTTTGCAGAGCGCATATTAAACGGCACGCCCAATACTTTGGGGCATCTTATACAACAGAAGCTCAGCGATCCGCAAACCAGCGGTTGGGCGCCAGAGACTGGGGACACAACCAGCTGAAAAACATATCACACGGTCATGGAATTCCAGCTTCGGTCTGGACTGGCCGTGAAGTTTCTTGAGTGGATGAAATGCGGGTGTTGTACATTTGATACCATGAGTTTCATCGTACGTCGCGCGTTCTAAATATACATCGTCTTTGCTCTGGTTACCTCCGCGCAATGAACCGACACATATCATTGCATTTACAATGCGTCTTTAGAATCACGAAGTCGTGAGCATAAGGGGAATTGTCACGGTGGATTTGAGGCAAACCAGAGTAACATGATAGCAGTATTGTGCGCATAGTCACTACTTGTGTTTTTCGTTTATTCAGACGAGCAAGAAAGACCTTACCTATATCTATCTATATCTATCATCTATCTATCCACCTATATATTGCCCTCAAGCCCTAAGAAACATCAAACGGAACTGCAAGATCTCTGTAGAATACCCCAGGATGAAATTAGAAAGGCAACGGGCTTGAAAAGACACAAATCCTGAGCCAAGGTACTGACGATATTCACTCTTCCCTGGTGATCAAACTCCCTTGGGTTTTTGATTATCAAAAGTAAAACGCAAAAAATCAACATTTATAATTTAAGGGAGTCCGGGGTAAACAGTTTACCAACGCTTGGTTATGTAAAGGAGTGGTAAAATGAGACAAAAGCGTGACTCGACCCGAGCTCGAACCGGGGGCCTCCCGTGGCGCTCAACTGTTTGGTATAGTCAATGGTGAGACGGGACGTGATTTAACCAACTACACCATCGAGTCCTTGTCATAAGGGCCTCATCAAATTATATATATATATATATATAGTATATTGTAACCAATAGATCCAGCCCCCTTCATGCCCGCAGTTTTTGAATCCGGACTTCCAAGGTTTAAGAAATTTTAAGAAATCTGGAAGTATGAGCTTCCACGAGCTTGATGTGTAATTGTAGAGTAGCTGGGTCCTTCCAAATTCAGGCGCAACCGTATAGATTGTGGTCAGTGACGTCAAATGCTAATTTATTACCTTTGCTTTCTTCTAATTTGCAGTGTAAAACAAAGGACAGCATCGAAGTAGTTTGAAACCATCAAAACATACAAGTGTAGGTCTAGGCCGCGAAGCAGCTACAACGTGGAAACCAGGCAGGACATACAAAAGTGTAGCAGAAATGTTCCGAGTCGATTACCGTATGTAAATGTCTCTCCAAAGTATGCCCGGATGCATGTCGTTATACGGCGATGTCAGGAGCCAGCGATGAAGAGTCAGAACCTGGGGACAGACTACAAAGCATTCACCTTTCGAAAGAAGATGTATTGTATGCCTGTAATTGCGGGCACTGATGATCGATAGTTGGCGTAAATGAATCCCGAGTCGCCCACCAAGTGTTCTCATACGAATTAGGCCCCGTAAATAGGGCCGACTCGTCTGTAATATAGCCAGTGTTGGGCATGTAACCCAGGTGCGCGTACCACACCACACGGCTCCACACTCGCGAGCCATTATTTCAGAACGCGGCGGCCCGCGGCGGCTAGACAATGACATGGTGTCTTGGCGATATGAAGACATGAATGAGTGCGGGGCAAAGGCAGTTGCGCACTGCACGTCTCGGTTATCTTCCTTGCAATTTGCACAGTTTCCTCTGCTCTGCCACGATCCCTTCCTTGCATCGCATTCCGTCTCCCTTCTCTTCATCTCTGTGCACCGGGTCGCTGGTCAACCTTTGCTTACTCTCCATATAATACCTCCACGATCGCCCTTACTCACACGACTACTCAGGCTTCCCTCGCGTAACGAACCACGAGCACTGCGACCTCACAGGCCAAGATGTCCAACGCTCACGATGAAATTGATACTTCCGAGCCACCCGTATCTGTCCCCAGACACTGGCGATGGTGGCGAGAGTGGCCAAACTCAAGATGATTGTCTCGCTGGGTGAAGAAATGCGTTGGAGTCAAGGATATCGCGTTCCATGTACGTGTCATACTCTAGAGTATCGGCCACAATCTGTCCCTGTTTCGCCGCCGTGGAGGTTTCAAGCCTACTGCGACGAGCCCGCAGGCTCTGCGAGCTACCGGGACGAGATCCTGCGTTCCAAGCAACCTGCGAGCGAGTAGTCGCGCACGGCGCACAGTCCCCTTTGTGCGGTGGTTCGTCCACGTTACTGACCACGTCATGTAGGCGACTCTCATTGCCCGCTTCGTTGCTGTGGGAGCCTATCCCGAACCTCGAGTAGTGTTGGCATTACTTGGATAGGCCGGACCTGTTCGCTGCGTACGTCCCATAGTTGCTATGTCCCATTTGTATGTGATTGTCTAAGAGATGTCCCCTCGTCACCTCATCGCTGCCCTCGGTTACCCTAACAATAACCTCGTACGGTCATGTCGCTCCGTACTCGACCTTCCACCGGCGTTCCTCCGCGCACGTTCGTCTATGCACGCCATCAACTCCGCCTCAACAGCGTCAATGACTCCGAGGACCCGTTCGAAACGAATGCTCGCTGTCATAAGGTTCACATTTTTCCAAGGATCTCAAGTTCATTGTGCGTCGCAGTATAATACCCGCACCCTTCTACTCATCTCGGGTCCCTATAGCACGGCAAAGTATGCAAGCCTTACAATTCTGTCATCGCCCTGTGAACACTTTCGCGCACACTGGGATGTCATGGTGCCGGTATCATATCCCGGCGAACAACCGTCTGCGACAACCTGTCCCAGCATCTGTACTTGGCTCCCGCTGCTGCGGAAAGTGTGTACTCGACCGTGGACCGGGCAGCAGCATCAAGAGCGGCGTGAGCGAGGCAAGCCGGAAATCCATCAGCGCGAGGAGCAGTGGGGCCACTAGCCGTGCGTCAGGCTCGGGTACGACGCGCACAGGGACGCCCACGCCAAGCACGCCAGCGGACATCGGCGGTGGAAGAGCAGCTCGATGCCGAACTCGCCCAACTCAGTCTTGATCCGGCGCGCCTGCGAAGGGGCTCTTGATGCCGAGAGGGAGAAGCTGAAGGGCCTCCCGGGGAATGCGTCGGTTTTCCTCTGTGCAGCGGCTCGAAGAGGACTCGCGGCTGTGGTCGCCTCCACGGAGACCACGACGCTACGGGACGTCCTATTCTCACCGAACAGATCTCGACATCACCCACCTGTCTCAGCCTACCACGCTTCGTGCCCTTCACGGCACATCGAGATGTGCCTTCTTTTGGTGATCGACCAGATCAGCGCAAAAGGTCAGCGGCACGACCGTGCGCGTCGCCCCAGGGTCGGTACAACAAGGGCATCTATGTCTCTCTGCGATAACCGCAAGGACAGCACCGGGAGAGAAGGAGCGGTCATCATATCACGCATCCGCTCTGGCATGTCAATGGCATCTTGCCGTGGGAGCTGTCTACATCACGGTCAGCGAGAGCATGATGATGACATGCACGGGTGGACCCTGGTTGGACGATACCGGAGGACGCGACAAGGGCAAGAAGTTCGGCGCTGCGCGCACTTTATCATCGACGCTTCTAAAGGAAGAGTCCTGGATGGGGCAAGCCACCATTTCGCGATTGATGGTGTTGTGCACACGTACGACCGTAGGCGATCCAAGGTGACGGCAAGGACGGCTGGCAGACCTGGACGAGGGTCAAACACGTCCCCAAGGAGCGCGTCGTTGCGACAATCAGGGGTAGCTGGCCGGCACCTCAGTCAAGTACGTAAAGCTGAACCCCGGCCTTCTATCCCGCCGCCATGCCGAGTCTACAAACACCACGGTCGACCTGGTGTCTCCTGCTCGTCCTCGTCGCCATCCTTCCAATTGACGAAGCGATCCCGCTCAGTGATCTGTCGACATTATACCCGATACCACAAGCTCGTTCGTGACTTGTCGAAGTCAGCAAGAGAGGGAGAGCAGGAGAAGTTGTGGCAGGTTGTGACGTAGAGAAACTGCTCAGTAAGGAGTACGGCGAGGCTAACAAGGCCAAAGCACGGCATCGAGCAGAGGCAGCGCGAGGAGTGAGTCGGGCAAGGAAACTACGTGGGGAGAAGTAAGTGCTAGTCGTCATCCTCAGTGCCTCCAGTTTTGACTCAATGTGTCTTGACGGACGCAGGTATGTCCCGAAATACGTTGTCTGGACGAGGATACCGGGATTCCGACGCTCACCAGACGCGGGTCTTGAAGGCGCCTGGAAGAGGAGAGATGATGGAGGAGGTTGAGGCCATCGCACCCTCTGGAGCAGTAGTAAGTAGTAACATCGCGGCATCCCCACACGGGGATGCACTGTATTCATAGCCAATTGAACGCTCGATAGAAGTAGGGAAGTTAGAACACAAGGAGGAACCTTGGGAAATACTGATTGTGCAGAAACTCGACCTCTCATTCCTAGCTATGCCGAGAATTAATTGCCCCCCTCCCCCCCCCCCTAATACAATATCATCGAATTTGTGACTTTCAGAGAGCTCATGCATCGCTGTGTGTGACCGATGCTGCTTGAAAGATGGCTCAGTTTCTTTGATCTGATTTCTGTTGGGGAGAGGTGAACCGGGAGTATCTACAATCGAGTCATATCGAGTTGATTGGACGAGTGGTCCTCACACAGACTCGTTTGCGCTCTACGGCTAAGTCTTTCCAGTCTATCGACAGCAAACCACCAACGGCGTCATGTTCGCATCTCGCTCTGACCCTTGTCGCCCAGCCTTTCTCACCCTAACTTCTGCCTCAATTCTCCGTGCGAAAGGCACTCACAACATCCCCTACGCGAGCTTGGACATGGATCATTCCCACTAACTCCAAGCCTCTCCACGCCGCACCGGACTCGCTCAACCCCGATTCCATCGCCTTCGTGCTCACATGCACACTCTTATCAGCAACGAATCAGCAGAAACAGAGCACACGAAAACGGACATCCCTGCGCGGACGAAGCCCGCCAAAACCGTTTCCACCTGACGTAAAAGATGCATGGATTATGCACCGCTGACAAAGCGCCGGCGCTCCCATCGTCACCCCGTTTTCGCCAGCAACGTGCGGTTCGGTGTTGCCGGCGAGCAGAGCCCCGACGTATATATAAGACTCACCTTCCCCGTGTGGCCTTTGGGCTTCTTCAAGCGGACACAAGAAGCGGGAGCAAGCGGCGGCCCCTGCGTGCTCTTCTGCGAGCTCTTCTGCGAAGACATGAGGGCCTGCCCGGGTGAGTGTTATGCGCTCCCGGACGGTGCTTGCGCGGCAGTGGCCCCCCCCCCCCCCCAGATGATTCTAAGGGCACACGAAGACGCGGGGGATATCTGCGGTCTGGGAAATACAAAAAAAAAAAAACTGATCAGCAGCTATGTTCAGTCTCCCACGGGTCGCACTCGCAGCTGCAACGCGTAGGAGGCGATTTGACAGTGCTGCCCAGACTCGGTGATTGGACAAACTACTCCTACACGCCCTGGGCTACGTCAAACTGACTTCATGCATATGCAAAGGACTAAGGTCTAGACGGTATGTTCATTTGTCTGACCATGACTGCCAGAATACTCACTGGCAATCCGTAGATATGGCTTCCCGGGACTCTGACATGGGCCGGCGAGCTCTCGTGGTCGTTGGCACAGGGGAACTGCGATCGCGAGACCTTCGGTCTCCCATGTGTAGCAACGACCTACCCGAGCCGAGGATGCGAAAGGCCCTGATTTGCGTGGCGGCGATCGAAGAGAAGAAGAGCAGACGCAGCCCGGTCTATGTGCGCGGATGGTGCGTTCGTTTTGACTATGTGTACTCGGACGAGGCCCTTATGAATGATTTCAGCATCTAGCTTGGTAGAGGTCTAGTCAGTGTCCGAGTTAGAGGCAGATTGTCCAAGTAGTCGGTCTGGACTGCCTTGTAACGCGAGTCAAGATCTTTCAGGGACTATGCACAATGTATAAGACCTTGTCAAACAGAATTCACAC
This sequence comes from Phlebiopsis flavidoalba, assembly GCA_035772785.1. Classification (NCBI taxonomy): domain Eukaryota; kingdom Fungi; phylum Basidiomycota; class Agaricomycetes; order Polyporales; family Phanerochaetaceae; genus Phlebiopsis; species Phlebiopsis flavidoalba. The sequence continues at coordinate 325,358 of JAOCPU010000007.1, forward strand.
CCAGGTGCCAGATTCTCGTTGTTGTTAACACCGGTGGGTGTCGCGGTGCAGTGGCAGTGTATACCGAGGTCTGTGGGCAGTGTTTCAAGGGTAAGTAGGTACTATTACTCTTGCGACGACTGCAACATTCATGTGTTCTCCCCAGATTGAATCGCACGACTACGTGTTCCAGTCGCCGTACTCTGCAGATGAAGTATCAGCCCGCGAAATGTCGCGCGGACTTACGCGGCACAACGCTGGGGAAGAACGTCGGCGACGACAAAAAGCACATCACCTCCCAATCGACCTTCTTGCCGCGACACTCAAGCCCACGTTGGTCCGAATATTAATCAACTGGGGTTTCCTTACGTACTGAGAAGTGTTGAGTTACCCACAAACGCGCTGTGCTAGCTCATCGATATGCCCACAGGTCAATTCAGTCGCTCTAATAAGAACCACTTCGCACGAGCCCGTTTCTCGGCCGACTATCAAACCGTTCTATTCTGCGCTGCCCCAATTGTACGTCAATCACTGCGCCTCAACATTAGCATCTCCGGCCTGACTTTCCGTTCCAGACGTTTGCCTTTTTCGTCTCTTTCCCCACAGTCACTCGCGGTCCCACGGATCTCGAGCTCACAGGGGACGAGGGGGTGATTCAAGAGGGACTCCAAGGCAGATATGGTGTTGCACGAGGGCATGTCGCAGCGGGCGTCGTCATGTTGATGTCAGAGGATGCGCAACAGCCCCCCTGATGCTCCTGGACGCCGTTCTCGAATCGACTGCCGTCGTTCCCGTGCTCAGTCCCATGGGCGGCCCCATGGGGTCCCACGGGGTCTCCCATGGTCCCTTTTAGCCATGTTTGGCTCCGCGAAGCGTCCGCTCGGAGCCTTCCGGGATGGGACCTGGACCCCGCCAGCAGCGGCGGCGAGCGCTCTGGAGGTGGAAACCCTGCCGCTTTGGGCACGACGGGAGAGTTTTCGACCCCCTCGTCCTCGAAATGGGCCAGCGATCGACGGGCGGTGCGTTCTCCTAATCCATCGTCCTACCAAGACACTAGCCTCCCCCGCACGGCTCAGCCCATGTCCACCCCACCCATCCTCCCCCTGTCGCGACTATCCCGCTGCCCCCCGTGGCCTCGCCATTAGTTACTACCCGCGACACACTCCGCTCGAGCCTTCCGTGCTCATAGCATTGGCACCCCCTGTAAAATACGCCATGATCGCCAAAATGTCCACAATGCTCCCGGGCGAGCCCGTCGTCTTGCACGAGAAGAAGCTGCACACCACCTTCACCGGCGCCGTTAACCCCATTTCCACTCCGGAGGCTACTGTGCATCAGTACCTGGGGATCAAGTACGCGTCGGGTCCCGGCGCGCGCTTTCGCCAGTCAAAGTTGCACACGACGTTTCCCCTGTGACCGACGCGACGCGTCATGGGTATGTTCAACCTTCTCTCTCGCGGGCGTGCCTCCGCTGACCACCAACAGTCCCATTTGTCCTCAGCCCAAGACCCAGGCTTACGAGGCAGAGCTCTTCGGATTGACCGAGGATGTTACACCCCGCAGCAGTTGCTGAAGCAGAGCGAGTTCGAATGTCTGAACTTAAACATCACTTGCCCTGCTGATGCCATGCCGGGGAGCCTCCTGCCCGTCATGTTCTTCATCCATGGGTGAGTCTCGCCGCATGTTACCCGCGTGTTGTACTCAACAAATCAATAGTGGGGGACACCGTGGCTCAGGATCGAGCTGGCTGTACGATGGTGGTGCTCTCGTCCAGAGAAGCATGATGCTGGGAAAGCCTGTGATTCTCGTGACAATCAAGTAGGTCCTCACCTAGGTGGAGCCCCCATTCTATCCATGTCTCACGCTGTACAGCTACCGTCTTGGGCTGTTTGGCTTCGCTGCCAGCCCAGCACTTCGCGAGGACAACCACACTGTTAGGCGAAGAGGGCGTCGGCAACTACGGTCTGCGTGACCAGAGGAAGGCACTTGAATGGGTCTTCAGCTTCATATCTGACTTTGGTGGCGACCCGAACAACATCACCCTCTTCGGCTCTGCGTCTGGTGCCTCCGACATTCTCTGCCACATGCACTCGACTGCCAATGAGACACGACCTCTGTTTTCAACGCGCCATCATCCAAAGTGCTGTTCTGGATCTCGACATTCCTCATGTCTCTGGTGCCGCTTGGCAGTTCTCTAAACTCATGTCGGCTCTGCATGCACACTTTCTGTGGAAGAACTCCGCGATGTTTGCCCGGACAAACTCGCTACAATCATCCCTACCTTCCGCGCCGTCGATGACGGCCATTTCTTTGCTCACGGATGGAAGGAAGCTATTTATCCCGAAAACAACCACGTCCAGCACGGTCATGAGCAAGTCTCAGAACTTCAGATTCTCTCGCATCTCGCCTGAGGACTCCTCACGCTCGCCTCCGCTCGACCTCTCGCTCCCCTCGCTCGAAATCACGTTCACACGGTCTCGTGCAAGACATACACTAATTTCAAATCACTATCATCATCCTGCTCACCTGCAACCCCTCATGATTGGTGACTGCGCATCCGAATCGCTTCTGTGGTCGCTCCCCGCCTCGCTCTGGACCGCGCCTGGTATCGTTTCGGCGCATTCGCGCGCGATTTGTCAGTCTCTTCCGAAGGCATCCGCCCTGCTCCGTGCCTACGACATTTCGTCACACACCCTTGTCGACGAGCTTCCAGAGCACATTCTGGACCTCATCAACGACGCGCGCTTCGCCTGGCCCACTGAATGCATTGCCTCGAACGCCAAGCGCGCCCGGGGCGGGCACAACGTGTGGCGCTACGTCTTCGACCAGGAAGGCCCCGCGCGGGGGCTGTGCCGCACCACGGCGTCGACCTGCTCTACCTCTTCGACAACGTCCCGCTCACCGTCCCGCCCGCGGTGACGCCGCCCGACGTGTTCTCGCCCGAGCCGACGCCCGACGGCACCCCCATGTTCACCCGCCCGGACACGCCGGACATGTACTACGGCTCGGACACGGACTCGGACGGCGTCGACTTTGGCTTCGGCTTCAACGCGCCCGGCGAGGACGACGACGCGTGGGCGGTGCCCGTCGTCGACGAGTGGCGTATGCGCGCGTGCGCGACGCCGTGCAGGGCCGCTGGTTCGCGTTCGCGTACGGCGAGGCGCCGTGGGCCGAGGACAAGCTCTATGTCCTTTTGGACCCCCGAGGGCGAGACGGCGAGCGTCAGATGGGTATCTTTTGGCGGCCGTGCCGGCAGGCTCGACACCTGGCGCGATGCGCTCGAGCCGCTGGGGCCGCACCTCGTGCAGAAGATCGGCATCGAGTTGAGCAATGGTCCGCCCGTGGCGTAAATTATGTATTGGTCTCATTCGCTGTCGTTTTTTGCTGTCATTTTTGCTTTCTGGGTTCATTTGCTGTCTCACTCATCATTACCACATCTCGTACTCTGGGAAACACTCACATGCAGTCTATCTATGCTCACTACGCCGTGTTATTGTAGGATAGTGTTGTAATTCGTGCGCGTACCTAACGTTGATCCTTCTGTACGTCCAGTACAAAAATCTATGCGCTTAAGCGCATCTTGGCCCTGCAGCTGTCAAGAGTGTTCGCAAAATTATATACGTTCATTGTGCGTTTGTCCAACGAACACAAGCTTCAACAGTATGCGCATACGCCCATTTAATTACTTTCAATTGAGACCATCTCAAATACTATACTGATTGCTGATAATCTGACATCCTATCTAGGAGGAAGTTGTGCATGCTGTCCTAGTCTCTCCAGCGCGCCCAGTAATTTATTACACGAAGAGCACCTGAACAATCTGAAGTTGCCACATGGTACACAATGTATCTGATCTCCGTTATGTCTAAGTCCTGAGTCGGATGAGCCGGTTCCAATCTTGTGAATGAGACTCGCAATGATGCCAACGCTTCTGCCCAGTTCATCGGAAGAAAGGCTCTGCATGCGCGCATATATTTCGCTCGTGACAGTATCTTTGGTCTGAGAACAAGCATAGTTAATTTGCATGTCTCTGATTTCGTCGTATCTGCAAAGCTTGCTTAGACGGCTGGATATCTAACGATGAAAACTACAGACTTTATCGTGAAAGAGGAGAACAGCTCCGTCAGAATGTTCTTAGAGGACAGCTTCGACTCGATGTTGGTCTTCGCCAGCTTCTTCAGATCATCCAGACCAAGCTATACTAGGAGATTAGTGAACACTCAAGGGTTTCCTGGTAGTTGTACGCGCCTCGTCTGCAAGTCTATACATCGACTTGGGGGAGCATGATGGTGGCGTCGGAGTCGTGGCGTTTTGTTTAGTTGCGTCTACTGGCGGTTGAGTCGGATTTTTGGCTCTTCAATGGCGCAAAGTTGACTTTTCCAGTGTAAAGATAGAATATAAATGCATTCCAGCTATCAAACTCTCAATTGAGTATCTCATCCGATTAATCCCATCGGCAAAATTAACGCACGTAGGATATGCAAATCGTTCCATCAGTCGAATTTTGCCCACAGCCCCTTCCAATGTTTTGGGAAAGTCGCCTTGATCTTTGTGGAACGACGGGACCCCTTTCTGGTTCGTTGCTGTTATCATGGGTTCCAGTGGCCTATGAGTTACTCGAGTCAATTTCTAGTTGGTGTAGACGCAATGGCTTCGAAGTGCATACCTTTTCTGCCTCGTCCGATGACTCGGATGAGTCAGCCCGAGCACGTTCGGTATCATCTTTACCTGGCGTCGCCTTCAACGCACTACCATCTGACTGCTTATATTCTGCTTCGTCATCCTCGAGATCACTGTCCGAGTCGTAGCCCCGCTCCGTCACCCACGTTACAGGGAACTCTGAGGGGAGACCTGCGTTGAGGGGTCCAGTGGCACAGTTGCTCATGTAATCTCCTTGCAATACTGTCGCACGGGCTCATCATTAGTTAACTTGATTGAACAGGCTGAGTGACCTACACGGTTCAAAATACGCGGGCACCATGGCACGAAGAATGCAGCTGTTGGCATGCATAGACTGCCTTCGGTTTGTAGACCTTGCCGGAAGCTGCCCTACGAGAATATGCATAGAACTTGAGGTCGATGAAGTTTCCGCTGCTCAGAGAAAGCTTGCAGACAAGGTGCAATAGATCCTGTGGACTCTTCACAATGTTCGCTGGGACTGGTTCGAACCACGGGAGGGGGCGAAGGGGGGGGTGCCTTGTGTTTGAAATTTTCGCCCTTTCAAGTTCTGGCGTATTTTTGAGTTAGTAGTAGTAGCCATTGCTACGCTGACGAGGGTGACTGTGATGAAGTACCGTAGGATGGCGTGAGGAAGGGTTTATATACAGACTCACATCAACCCTATCCGTTAAAATTGCCTTCTGGTACCAGCATATCGACCGCACGTCGTCGTGACATCGTGAAGTGGTTTTCTATGATAAAGAGCAGTAAGCTTGCGTCTTGATACGCCACAGCAATTGGGGCCGGACACATATGAGCTAGCTACGACGAGAGGATAGACCACAAGTCATACGGTCACCTCGTTGCACGTGGGTGCGGCAAAAGGACTTCCGAAGGCACAAGTGAGACACTCGAAACCATATTTTTCGTTTCATCTGCTCACCTACAATTCGCTTCATTGACTTGCATCTGTCTATCGTGATTTATTCAGGTATTCGGTACAGCAATTCGAGTTCGGTGTAAGTTCGATTTTGCCTCCGTTTTTAGGTAACATATCCGCAGTAAGTCCCCCTGTAAATCGGATGCCAGTTTTGTCAGCGCATGCCGTGCAACTAAGAGGGTCATTTGTCCGCAGATAAGTATTTCAACACCCACGACTTATCAAAAATTTCGTCTCAGCACTGCCGCATGCCAGATGTAGAGAGTGGTCCACGCACACTGGGAACGAGATGTGAAAGTTTGGGGGGGGGGGCAAGAGGTAGTTCCAGTTTTGAGGCTGTCCGAGTAGCCATCAAGCTGCCAGAACGCCACAACGGAGGCCGCGCGCTTCGTGCCACCTGCATGCGCTCGTTGACTGGGTCACCGTCAATAATCTTCGCGAATCCCAAAGTCCGAATCGTCTTCCCCGCTAGCCCAATGTGTGCGATGCAGCGACAGAACCCGGCACAGTAGGCAGAGTACCAAGCTAGCTGGTGCAGCCCCACGACATTATGGTTTTCCGAGGCAGGATTTCTTGAGTCAACGAACGACGATGCAACCTTGGGATGAGTGATTATGAGTGATCACACCTGCGAAAACTCATACAGTACGACAGCCGCCGTTAGACACAACAATATCTCCTGGGTGTGCTTTCTGCTACTGTGCCCAATTATTACTACACTAAAGTGCACATGAAACACTCTGTATGGCGTTACAGTATTTGCAATGTAGCTGTGCTGCCCCCCCCCCCCCCCGCTAAATCTGACTGAGCCTGATGATCTGTGATGCCGTCCCGATCTTTTGAATGAGACTCGCAATGGTGCCAATACTTCGGCGCAACTCATCCGAAGAGAGGGGTATATCCATACGTGCAAAGATGTCGCTCGTGACGGTATCCTTGGCTTGAGAGCAGGCAAAATCAATTTGCATGTCTTTGATTTTCGTCGTATCTGCAAAGATAGCTTTAGACGACTGGGTGTCTGTTGAAGAAAAGCTACAGACTTCATCGCTGTGCAATGATGGAGACAACAGCTCTGTAAGGATGTTCTTGGGGGATAGCTTTTGACTCGATGTTGGTCTTTGCTAGCTTCCTCAGATCATCCAAGCCTAGCTATACAGACAGTGAGCGGAGACTAAATATTTCCTTGATGAATGTTTTGGTACACACCTCATCTGCCGACTCCGTACATTCTGACTTCTGAGAGCATTGTGGCGGGCGTTGGAGCTATGGTGTCTCGTCCGAGCCTGCGACACCGACGTTTTGGCCTGACTTGTGACTTTGGCTCTTTCAACGTTGCGCAAAATTGACCTTTGACCCGGTTGTAAAGCTTTCAGTAATTATGAAGGCATTTCCAGCTGTCCAGACCATCGGCTTGAGCACCTCGATCAAATAACCCAACGGCAGAATTCACGCACGTAGGATATGCAAACCGCTCCCATCAATCGAATCTTTCCCACGCAGACCTCATCGGACGTCTTTGAGAGCGTCGTCATTGTTTTTGTCGATGGCGCGCCTTTCTCCTGGTCTTTGCCGTCGTCACGATTCTCAGGTGGCCTATACGGGCTGTTTTAGCTAACCATCGTTATCTGAGTGCGCCGTGCTTCGAAGTACTCACCAATTTCCTTTCTCGTCGCCCGGTAAGCGTCCCATGATGAGTTCAGAGCCTTTGGGCTCATCCCTCCCTACAGCGTCGAGTCTTCGACCGTGTGGTCGTTCTCCTGCACATCCTCTTCCTCATCTTCTTCAATGGGTCGTCAAGGTCGCTGTCCGAGTCGAGCCCCTCACCATCCCCCACGAAATATGGGGACAGCAGGGGCAGAGAAATCACACGGGGGAGACAAAAAAACAGGAAGGAGAAGGTGGAGGCAGAAGGGGGCGTACCAGGGCAGGACCAGGGGGGGGGCCCCGGGCCCCGAAGCCCCCCCACTGCGTGTGGGATCTCTGGTTGGACAACTCCCGCTTGGAGGGGCCTCTGTAGCGCAGTTGCTCTCTATTATATCGCCTTGTAACACTGTCATACCAATTATTTTTTAGTCAATAGAATCACGAGATTAAATGACTTACATGGTCCGAAATACTCAGGTGCTTTGATGCGAAGAATGTAGCTATTGGCATAGACCGCTTTGGGGCCGTAGACCTCGCCGGAGGTGGGCCCTCCGAGAATAGTGCATAAGAATTTGGTGTGTCCACGAAGCTTCCGCTACTCAGTCGACAGCTTACAGGCAAGCTGGCAGTAGCTCCTGTGGGGTCTTCACCACATATTGCCGGAATTGGACTGGCCTTCGGGAGATGTGCATTGAGAGCAGCAGCTTGTCGAGCTTCCCATGGCCGGCTCGTTTTTGGAGCCTCTTGTTAGACATTACTAGCAATAAGGTAGAGAGAGAGGTTATTGTTTATGGCTGGTTGAGTTATCTCTCCGCCTCGACTTTGAAAGAGGCCCTTATACTTGCCCAAAGCCATCCAGACCTTGCTAATCTTGACTGCCATAGACAGTCTCTTCTCGTCCCCGCAGCATACCGTGTGGTCGGTTTCCGTAAAGATCAGCGAAGCGACTTACTCCGGTCCTTGAATCCTTCTGGCTAGTCGCTTTCGGGTCACAATGGGCATATACTCGCGACTACGTACCTATCAGCCTTCGAAATACCCACAACTATGAACCTTTAAACCGTAGATGCTTGCTTCTTGGTACGCCATGAATGTTGTAGCCATATATCGTGACGCATTTGCAGGAATACCCCCAGAAATTTCATCAGCGCATGACTTGTGCACATGAGAGATGAAGCAGACTGGAAAGGGACAGATAGGGCAGGCAGAAGGATAGGGCAAGGGCAGGGAGTTCACTATCAACGCCCAAACGTCAACGTCCCTAAGCGATGGCGCTGGTTCTCGTCGCCTAGGTCCAGGTGTCGGGATCTTTGGTTTTGGTGGTGGTTAGAGCGTTTTGAGGAAAATAAGTGGTAAATCTTCTCTCACGGGCCTAGCGACATCACCATACAGGTGTGACTGAAAAACGTAGTGAAACATATCGAGGCACGCACCGGGGCTAGGATGACGTTCTTCTTTCGGCCCGTCTTTGTTTGGACCACTTATTTTCCCGGTATATTACACACCCTCCACGGGTTGATCAATGTAAAATGCGTACGTACAAATCTCTTGTAATAATAAGGCAGCACGCCAGGCGTAGCGTAGAAGGAAGCGCCGCTGCAAGTGATGCTCTATGAATGCATAGACTGATATTTGGGAGCGTCTCGTCTTGAACTGGAAAAAGATATGAACAGAGGCAGCAGGCTCCTAACGGTGGTATGAAGACGACGGCATAGACACTGATGACTCCAGGGACTGACATGAACACCGATGAACCATCCAACTTTACGGGCACTCCTCCATGTTGACGAGCTCGACAGCCCTCGACATGATCTCCTTCAGCGGCCAGCGCTCACCCGCACCCTGCTTGAGATCCAGCAGATCACCAATCTCGTCGCACGCCTCGAGGATCGTGTCAATGTCCCCCCCCCCCTCCTTGGTGTGCGACGCGCTGAGGCAGAACTGCGCACACGCGAGGTGACGAGGGGCGTGGCGGGGTACGCGACGACGACGACGACGATCGGCGTCGCGCGCGTGCGCATGAGGCGGCTGAACACGGCCATCTTGCCCGGGCCAAAGAGCAGCAGCGGATGACGGGCGAGTCGTCGTGGCCGTAGGTGATGAAGCCGAGCTTGCGCAGCGCGCGGTTGAGGTACCGCGAGTTGAGTTTAACGCGAGCCGCCGCAGCCGCATGCTGCTGTCGGGAGCCGTCGCACATGGACTGCGGGCAGGGGCATCCATGACGGCAGCGCAGACGACGCGGCGGTTCCGGGGTAGGCTGCGCATTCGCTTGTGTTGGCGATTTGTAGGGGGACATCCGAGTGCCGGGGCAGGAGGGAGCGGGAGTGTGAGGTCTTCTCTACGAGTGACAAGGTGACACCCATTGATGCTGGCCATGCTGGCCATAACCTGAGTAACCACTGGCGGGGCCATAGCCTCAGCGTATGCTCCAGAGTGACCAGACCAGGCGAAGACGGTCGATGATGTTCTTGTTACCGGCGATATAGCCTCCGGCAGCGCCGAACGACTTGGTGAAGGTACCCATCAGAATGTCAACCTGAGACGGGTGGACACATAGTAATCACAGACACCGCGCCCGTGGGGGCCGAGGGCACCAACTGAGTGAGCCTCGTCGACAAAGAGGTAGAAACTTTGCGTGTGTTGTTAGTAGGAGTTGTCGCGCCTCACGGTTATGCTTACCTTGTACTTCTTCTTGAGCTCGACGAGGCGCGGCAGGTTCACCAAGCTACCCTCCATACTGTAAAGACCCTCGACAATGACCAGAATCTTCTTCCACGGCCTGTGCGTCTTCGGCTGGCCCTGGCTGATGACCTCGCGCAGCAACGACTCGAGAGCCTTCATGTTATTGTGCTTGAACATGCGCACATTTGCGCCCGAGAGACGGACACCGAAACGGATCGAGGCGTGATTCAGCTCGTCCGAGATGACAAGACAGCCTTTGCTAACGAGCGCCGGGATGATGGTCGAGTTGGTCGCGAATCCCATGGAGCTGATTAGGGAATCTTCCGTGCCGAGGAAGCGCGCGACAAGCGCCTCTGCTTGACATGCAAATCAAGCGTTGCGCCCCTCGCGACGGCTGCCGCACGCAGACAGGCCATACCGCTTTGGACACTCTCCAAGCTGGCGTCGGTGCAGCCACCCTGGGACTGAGCAAACCCGAGGTAGTTGTACGAGGAGACATTGAGACCGCGAGTGCGGGTTCCGGACGGAATGAGTGTCTTGTTGTAGTCGGGCGAGTAGCGGTCGAGGAGCATGATGGTGCGGCCGGGAACCCCAGTAACGGGGTGGGAGAAGCAGTCATCAATGCGCAACTTCAGACGACGCGTGTAGAACGAGTCAAAGTCCGAGTTCAAAGCGGCGGCGTACCCCTATTAAACCCATTGATTAATCATGACAAACAGACAATGCGGAAGGAAGCGTACGTCGTGTGCCAGGAGATGCCTGTAATCCAAGGCCTTGAAGCGCTTTCCGAAAAAGTCGCGAAGATGGCCGAACAAGATAACGAGGATGTAACTGAGATAAGTCGTGAGGAGGATGTAGTATGGCGGGTCCTGCTCCTTGACGCCTGGGACAGGGTGTTCAGGGTTGTACGCGGAAGTGTGACACCACGCGGGCGGGGTACCTATAGGCAATAGCGCTGGTCGTTTGCACAGTGACCAAACTCGGTGTGTACAGTCGTGAACACCTGTTCCGAGGTCGGCGGAACCTTGGGATAGGTGAGGCCCGGTGCGGTTCTCGTCGTCGAGTTCGTGAAGGACGGTGTCTTGGGATGAGGAAGTCACCGAGGACGGGGGACAAAGAGAGCGCCGGAAGTCGTGGTAGTTAGGGTGTGTTCCCGTGGGCCCTCGCACGAGCATCCGCCTCTGAAACGGCGGACAGATATGAGGCTGCTGTGTTGAGGACGGGCGTCGACTTCTTCCTGAACATCGACGGTGTCGGCGAGGCCGACTGTATAGCCATCGGCGAGGGCATCTTGGGCTTCCCCGTCGTATGGATCGTCGAGGTCGTAGTGGGTCGTGAGCAAGGAGGGGAGCCTACGTCGACGGACGGGGGGTACTTGCCGTGGGGGTAAGGGGATTTGAATGATCAACGAAAAGGCAGGTTACCTTTTATGTACAATCATCATTTAGTCAGCACCGCTTACTCCAATTTCTCTCCAATTATCTAGCCCCAGCGTCGGCCAGGAGAAACACCATTCGGACATCCGGCAACCCCAGCAGTCGCGACAATGCCCGTGAAGTCTTTTGATACATTTCGCTCGCAGTTGAGCACAGCGACACCAGCAGCAGCCACAGGCCCAGCAGCAGGAATATACCGCTGCGCGTATATCTACTTTGGTGGCTGTGTCAACGATGGACTGAATGTGACCCTATCCGTGGTCTCACGGAGGGAGAACAGTACGGTCGAGCATCAAGCTGTACTAAGCAGCCTCAAGGCACACTCAGCCAGGGCTATATATACGCTGACATACATAGCTTTCTATAAACCAGACCCTGACTGTATATCGCTTGCGCGCCGCATTCCACACCAGGAAAGCGTCCATGCTCTATTGTGTGTAAAGACAGGTCGAGGCTCCCGTAAAACACATGTATCAAGAGCATCAACGACACGATGAGTGCAAGGGTCATACCACAAGGGCCTGTGCGGTGCTACCCATCCCACTGCACATCGCCAAAGGGGACTATTTATGAGGTCAGTGGGGGACTAGGTCGGCTTTTGACCCCTTCCCCGCACTACATATAACCCAGAAGGTCGCTAAAACATCTTCATTCCGTCATGGAGGACACACCGTGCATAACTTCTGCCTTCTGCCATCCCGCGTTGCCAGGTCAAGTCGCGCTGTGTCGCGAAGCCTCGGAACCGTATTCGCTCGCGCCAGTACCCGCGATTGTCCGCGTCCGAGAGTCGAGATGCGACCATGATCTCGAACTGCGCATCGCACTGCGTCTGTTTCAGGACCACTGGAATCTGTCGTGGTCGCCGTGACGGAATCTGGTCGTCGTGCACCACGGTGTGCGAGAGACATGTAGGCAAACAGACAGAAGGATGGAATGACGGACGAGATGCGTAATGCAGACGTGTGCAGGGAGGATGGTGCCAAGCCCGTCCCCCGTTATGAATTTATTCGCAACGTTGATCACGTCCGATATGTTTTGCCGAACAGCGAACCTGCCTTTTTCTGGCGTGCATCAAAGACTTATCCGGAGTTGTCCCTTTGCTTGCGGCAGACGGCACCACTCCTCTTATAATCATCTTGCCATCCTCCTTCATCTCGCCAAATTTCTGCCTCCTCGTCCCTCCTTCCAACTCGACTCTCCTTCCACCACGCCATGGCCCCAATCACCGTCAAGAAGATTTGCTGCAGTGCGTATTTCCGCTACACAAGTGTGCTCGGCTCTGACCTCCTGTTCGCGTAGTTGGTGCTGGATACGTCGGTGAGTTTTGCAACGTGTCAGACGAAGCGTTCGCGTGCTGAGCTCGCGTAGGTGGACCGACGTGCGCGTCATTGCACTCAAGTGCCCGCAGATTTTGAGAGTTCACCATCGTCGACCTGAACCAGGCGCGTATCGACGCGTGGAACAGCCCAGGACTTTGCCCTCCCCATCTACGAGCCGGGCCTCGAGGAGGTCGTCCGGGCCTGCCGCGGCCGCAACCTCTTCTTCTCGACCAACGTCGACAAGGCCATCCTCAAACGAGGCCGACCTCATCTTTGTCAGTGTCAACACCCCACCAAGAAGTCCGGCGTCGGTGCTGGCTTTGGCGCTGACCTCCAGTGCGTATCTTCGCGCCTAGTCGGCAGGAGGAGAAGAGCGGCTTGGTGCCCAGCCGAGTCTAATCAGCTGATCTTGGTCGTAGCTACCGTCCCGACGTCCGCGACGCGTCGCATTGCTCACGTCGCCACCTCCTCCAAGATTGTCGTCGAAAAGTCGACCCGTGCCATGCCGGACTGCGCAACCGAGTCTCGAGACCTCTCCCGCGTATGCGCACCATCCTACCACCGAGGCCAACCTGCAAGCCCCGGCTGGCCGCTTTCGACATTCTCTCCAACCCCTGAGTTTCATTGCTGAGGGAACCGCCATCGATGACCTGTTCAAGCACTGACGCGTGTCTTCTGGGATTGGTTTTCGCTCCAGACGCCAAGAGGGCAAGGATGCATATGCGCTGCCCTCGCCGGCGTTTTATGCCCAACTGGGTGCCGTAAGTCTGTTGCTTTTCTTGCCGTCGCGCTGATACCAATTTTCTATAATAGACGCCGAAGCGCATCCTGACCGTCGGCCTGTGTGGTCGTGGAGGGAGGGGGGGGGGCCACCGAACTGTCAAAGCTCGCCGCAAACGCGATGTCTCGCCCAGCGCATCTCGAGGTGGTCAACAGCGCTTTCCGCCATGCTGCGAGGGCGAACAGGCGCGAACATTGACGCAGGTCGCGCACGCTGTCGGCTCTACGACTCGCGTGTCGGCCCCAAGTTCCTGCGTGCATCCTTCGGTTTTCGGCGGCTCTCGTGCTTCCATAAGGATATCCTCAAACGTCGTCTATCTCAGCGAGTCGCTCAAGCAACCTGCCCCGAGGTCGCGGGCGTAACTGGCGCCAGGTTGTCGAGCTCAACGAGCCTTACCAGCGAAGCGCCGTTTCTCCAAAGACCGTCGTCGACACCCTCTTACAACAACTATCACCGGCAAGGTGCGTTTCCTTGATGGGTTGTGTCAAAAGATTGGCAGCTGATCGTCGTGGGGATGACAGCACATTGCCGTCCTCGGATTCGCGTTCAAGGCGGACCACTGGCGACACCCGCGAGTCGCCTGCCATCACACTCATTCGCGACTTCCTCGCGGAGCGCGCGCATGATGTCTACCGCTACGCGACCCCAAGGTCGAGGCGGAGCAGATCTGATGGATCTCGTAGAGGCCTGCCCTAACATGACCCTCGAGCAGAGTGAATGTCGCAGTTGTGTCTTTTCCGCTCCTTCTCCTGACGTCTATGTGTGTCTTTTAGTCAAAAAGCAGGTCACCCCTCGCGCCGTCTGCGCTCCAGGGCAGCTTGCAAAGGGAAAAGGAGCGCGATCGTCATCGCGACAGAGTGGAAGGTCGTTCCGCGATGATCGGACTGGCAAGTCCGTTCTTACGACGTCATGACGGATAGGGCCCGCCCTTTGTCTTTGCACCTCAGCTAGATACCAGTATTCTTTGCTGCAAGTATGCTGACCTAAATGGTCTGTCAGCACAAGATGTGGCTTCAAGGTTCTCGTGCTCCACCGTTTCTTTCCGTTTTGTGGTTCGAAGACAGCCTCACAGCCAGTAACTTGTGAATTTGGGTGATAGGTCCACAGGGTCCATTTGGGCCGGGCTTCCTACTGCATCATGCAATGAAGGGCATATGCCTAAAAACACTGCCCATTTTGTTAGTCTAACTGTTTCTCATGTTGTTAACTCTTTTAGATATGGTTGGACCTACTGATGGACCATAAATGTGTTCTCAGGGTTCCGGCTGCAGCAGGACATCTTAGGATCTCGAGATCTTCTAATAGTTAGATTTCCGACGTTTGCTTGCGTTCCGCTAGGTTGTTTTAAAAACCAGGCTGCTATGGGAGATATTTTGGCTATTTGTATTTGCGGTTCTCGCGGCGCGGGTCCTTCTATGCCTTGTTGTGCGAACGGTCTCGTATACAAGCTATGCACCGAGGTAGGTCCCTTGAGGCATGTGGTGTCAGGCGGATGGCTGCATCGATTCGAGAGTCATTTTGAGCGCCGTGAAATGGAACAGCGTGGTGCATGTGCAAAAGCAGCATGTGATCCCGAAGTCGTTCCTCTGGGAGATGCGAGGCTAAGCTCGAGCTTCTGCGCCCGACGCTTACGGTGCTGCCCTACCTTCCTTGGCAGAATTTGGATTCTAGTCTAGTTGTCTATTGCGCTCCATTTTCCCCCCGTCCTTACGCGTGTGGTGTCTGTGCGGTTTCGTGTCTGAGCCTCTGTCATTTCGACTAATTCTACTAATTGGGTGTCAGTACATTGCCTCTAGAGGCAGGTCCCCGACCCACTTACCTGAATTAACCAAAAATGGTGCGCCCCGAAGGGCCGTTCCTCGACTACGTCGACGACACACTGTTCAAGGTTCGAGTCATGCGTATCGTTCCTGTCCGGGCGGATCTGAACAACAGATCTCCCAGGTGCGCTTGTCGGCGCGCGAGCGCGGGTCAGGAAGCTACCCCCTTCCTGTGTTGTGTAGTATCAGCGGCGATGCCTCTGCCGCCGGCCCGGAGACGTGCTCAAGATGCGGCGTGGGTCAAGGCCGTAAAAAAAAAAGCTCGAGAACAGTTTATGCTCTGAATGACGGATCGCGATCTATTGCGCCGCTGCCGGGAGCGGCGCCAAATTCAATCGAGAAACACAGGCTCTCGAGCTGGCAGCCTTGCGATTGTGTGACCGTGCATATGTCTCGCGCGGACCCCGGGCGAGGAGAAGAAGACGCATCCTTATTTTACTGGCAACTTTTTGAATGTCCAGGGGGCCCGGTGGCCAAAGTCTCTGGTCCTGGTTGCGGGGCGCGTATGAGAGTTGTGACGAGCTTGTTGTGACCAAGGCGAATGTCCAGCGATGGTGTGGAACACGCACCCGTTTCAAGTGCCTCGTGCTCCGACGAGGGATACCGTAGCAAGTGATGTTCGGGCGTCTGTGGCTCGACGGGGGTGACTGGGACGACGGAAGGGCCCGATCATGGGGCTGGCTGAACGTGCTCGCGAGGCGCACCGACAAGCTGTCAACCTGCCGCTGCCCGTGAACATGCGCTTCTGCTTCGAGGGGCATGGAGAGAGCGGCAGCGAGGGCCTCGACGCTGGGCTTACTTTATCGCGAGCGAGGCCAAGAAGGGCGCAGAGGGCTGGTTCGGCGGCGTCGACTGCGTGTTGCATCGCGTGCGTACCCACCCGTCCCCTCCTGACGCGCCGCGCGCTTGCGCTGACCCGAGCGCAAGTCGGAACAACTTCTACTGGCTCACGACCGCACGCCCGCGCTGACGTACGGCCTGCGCGAGGCTCGCGCGTCACTTCTACGTCGGTCATTCTCCGGGGCCCGGTCGCGGACCTGACACTCGGCATCTTTGGCGGCGCCGTGTACGAGCCCTTGACGCGCTCGTCTGAGCCCCGCTGCTGGGCAAGCTCGTCACCCAGGAGGGCCACATCCTCATCCCGGGCGTGTACGACGGCATCCAGGCGGCCGATGCCGAGGAGCTGTGAGTGCATTCGCAGCCGCGCCGCACATGCCCCTTTGCTAACTGACCTCATTTGCAGCGAGATCTACAACAGCCTTGACTACTCGGTCGCGGATCTCCGAGGCCCGCCGCGGGGGGGTCACATTGCCATCTCAGATGACAAGGCGACGGTGATTATGGGCCCGCATGCGCAACCCCTCGCTCTCGATCCACGGTCTGATCGAGGGTGCGTTTCTCTGGCGGTCGGCGCGAAAAGACGGTCATCCCCGCGACGGTGGGCGGAAAGTTCAGCTTGCGGTCCGTGCGCTTTTCTATCAATGTGCAGGGCGTGTGTGGCATCTGAACGGTTTCTCTGCGCAGCCTTTGGTGCCCCCACAGCAGCCCGATGACATCCGGGCCAAGGTCGAAAAGTACCTCCACGATCGGAGTTTGCGAAGCTCAAGACCAAAGTGCTCGTTGAAAGATCGAGTACCCTGCACGGCGCAATGGGATCCCGTGCAGAACTTCGCTGACCACAAGCACTGGAACTACCAGGCCGCGAAGAATCGCGACCGAGGTGAGCCCTTCTGCGCTTAGGCCATAACCCGGGACTGTGTGCCACAACGACCAGCCGCAAGGCGAGACGTGCTATACTTGTCGCTTCCCAGCACCGCGTGCCCGCAAACTGTTGATTCGGTGACTAACGACACGATGTCCATTGTAGGCCGTCTACCTCAAGAGCCCCGACTTTACCCGCGAAGGCAAGCTTGTTTTAAGCTTCCAGAGTACGATGAAACCTAACCCTCTGTGCCCCAGGCGGTTCGATTCCCGTCACGCTCACCTTCGCAGAGAACCTCGGTGTTCAACGTCCTCCTTCTCCCGATGGGCCGAGAGATGACGGCGCGCAGTGCGTACTCATTGTATTTGCCATTAACGCGGGCGACACTCACGCGCTCGCCCGCCCATTCAGCTCGACGAACGAGAAGCTCGACGTGTCGAACTTACATCCAGGGCGTGAGTCGTTATTCAGTTTCGGGTTATCGTATCGTCGCCGACGTGCTCATCGCATCCATCGCAGACCAAGCTTCTGGGCTCCTACCTGTACGAGGTCGCCGAGATCACTGGCACCAAGGCCGTGAGTGCGCCTGTGCGCCGCGGCGGCCAATCAAAGTGTAGCACTACTCCAACAGCCTGCGTTTGCGCTTCTCCTCCTTCCAGGTCTGACTGTATCGGTATCGATGTCATGCTCTGTATTAACCTTCCCTGCCACAATGCAAATGCAAACCGCACCACGTCCCCGCACACGCCTGGCAGAACCTTGTGCACACGTTTCCAGTAAATCTTGATAAGAGTACGCACGCAAGCTACACACAATATTCGTCCGAGAGCGAGAATGCGCTCGCGGCGCCACAACGGCAGCGCTGCTCCGTCGGCTGGCGAGAGAGCCCTACGGCCGGCCGCGCGACGAGGGGCTCCGCGCGCTGGGGTGCGCACCCCGCCGCTGGAAACCCCGCGCGCCGCCCCCGCCCCGCGTCGACGACGACGCCTCGCCCTCGGCATCGTGGGCGCAGCAATCCGGCCCGCGCAGGCTGGCGGAGCGGCTTCGCCGCCGCTACCGCAGGCGCAGACTTATCCTCCTGCGGGGGCAGACTCCTCGCCGCCCCCATTGCAAGATCCTATCCCGCGCGGGGCCTGGTACTGCGCCGCGCGCGCGCGTGTACTATCTATCCTACGAGGGCACGCCGCTGTGCGTCCGCGTCGGGTCTTCGCAGCAGGCGGGGTCGGGCGTGTTGGGGCGCGGCGGGCCGCTTGAGGATGCGCAGCGCGGGCTGGAGGGCCTGCGCGGGGGGCGCGGGGCCGCTCGCGATGAGGTAGCTCGGGCATGGGCGGGTTGTTGTTTCTGCTGGGCGTCAGGGGTGTGTAGGAGGGGAGGAGGAGGGGGGCGAGGGGGCGTACGCGGCGGCCCAGACGCGCTGCGGGACTCGTCGTCTTCAGGGGAGGAGTCCGAGCTTGCGTCCCAGTCGTCTCTTTCACGGGCTCGTGCGTGCGCGCCGCGGCCGGGCGCGGCGGGGAAGGCTGTCTGCGTAGCAAAAACTGAGCGTGAGGTGGGTTGAGAGGGTGCAAGGCACTCGCCTCGGGCGCATCCCACGAGTCCGGCGGGCTGGTGGGGGACATGGCCCGCTGCAGCAGCCTCCTGGCGTGGTCCGGTGCAAGCTCGAGCTGCCAGGCGGGGCGCAGACACTGCGGGGAAATTACCATGAATCCGCCGGATTCATGCTAGACGCACGCTAGACGCTGAAACAATGTGTCTCCCATGTCTCGTCACGATAAATTGCAGAATATATGGTAGAAAAAATATAAAATAAGCCTGACAATAAATTAAAATGATAATTTCGAAAGAATCTGTCCTGTATATTTTAATTGACCTATGGGATCATCCTGTCAGAGACATTTTAGAAAGATATTTTGACCGCTTATCTGAGGACAAATGCAGAGATATGTTCTGAATAAATCTACTAGCATGTAGATACTGTGGAAAAATAGCCAGCAGTGATGTGGTGGGTATTTGATTCATGCTGAATAAATGATTTCACCATCTCTCGACTAGTCACTGTGTAATCACTGCGGATTTTATTGGAGGATTTATTGAATAAATCCACAGGACATGTTTTCATTATGCTCTCGAGATTATTTCAATATATGTCGAGCTCATACATTTATTGATGCTACTGTGGATGCTAGTAAGAGGGATTTTTAAAGACATAGTGCAGATTTCATTTAGAATAAATCTGCCATCAAAGATGTATCTGTCAGATAATGTTCTAAATTAGGCTATATCCGCCAGATACATCTTGATGGCGGATTTATTCTAAATTAACATGCGCTATATTTTCAAAATATCTCGGACCAACATCCACTTGCAGCATTTATGAATGCTATGAGCTGGGGAAAGTACTAAAAATACTCTTCACACCACAGTTAAAATATATCGACTGTGGATCAATTTTATAAAATCTCTCACACAAAATCCACAATGATTACAGAGCAAATAGTTTGTGAGAATGGTGAGGATTATTCATTCAGCATGCATCAAATATCCATCATATAGCTACTGGCCATTTTTTTCATAGTATCTACTTGCCAGCAGACTTATTCAGGATATTTCTCTGCATTTGTCACCCAAAATAAGTGGTCAGATATCTCTTATAATGTCTCTAACAGAATCATTCTATTGGTCAATGAAAGGACACAGAGCAGATTCTTTTGAATTTATTGATGTAATTTATTGTTAGGTTTATTTCATATTTTTCCACCATATATTCTGCAATTTATCGTGACGAGGACATGGGAGACGCATTGTTTTCAGCGTTCTAGCGTGCGTCTAGCATGAATCCGGCGGATTCATGGTAATTTCCCCGCAGTGAGACGCCCGTGGTAAACGCGTGTGTCGGCACCGCGCTGCCGCTTCTCACCGAGCGCTTCTTGTCTGGTGGGGCTCTTTCCTCCTGACCACGATGTCGAATTCGTCTCTGCTCGCTCTGCTGCACGGACCGCGCCATACTGGACACATCTGGGCACTCGCTGGGGTAAGCGCAGAGCGCAGATGCCGCTGGTGACGGTTCGGAATTGCTGCAACGGAGCAGTCACCGAAGTGGACACAACACGGCTCGCGGGAAGCTGAGAAGGAAGCTGTACATTCTGCGGAAGCGTGCTGGTTGGGTGTAACAGCACCCGGCCGCGCTGCCGCCGCGCCAGCTGCGTTCTTTTCTACCTCTGTAACCACGTTCGGGAACGCCGTCGATGCAGAGCGCGACTTCTGCAGGGGGGCAGTGCAGCGGTCGAGGTACGTACATCCCGCTTCATCTTAACCATACACGACTCCACGCGCAATACATTCTCTCGCTGCGTGCTCAGATGCTCGCGTAGCACGACGGGCGCCCAGCTGCGTGCGCACATCCCGGAACACGATCAAACCGCACCCCCGCGCGCCCATTCAGCCCCCCGTCCACAGTGTCTGCGCTGCGTGATTCTGTCGACTCCCGCGCGCTGCTGACGTAGCCCACCCCCGCCGGGGCACGGAGCGCGGACTCGCTGCGGCCGCAGGTGGCGCAACCCTGTGACGGCGAGGGCATCACAAACTCTCGTGCGTGGCCACGACACAATTCACCGGGCTCTGGCGCGCCAAGGACGCCACCAGTTGCCGCATTCGACCCTCTCGTTTCTCAGCGCACCGATGGGCAATTGAGCAGTTGCCAGCCTGGGCGGTGTGTGGTGCGTGCTCAGCGTGGGTCTTGCAGCGGGATGGTCGTCATCTGACGTCGCGCACACTGGCGAGGGGGCCCGCCCGGGGCGTCGCGCAGGTCGACGACTACACGATGCCGGCAGAGAGCTCCAGGCAGCAGACGGCCGCTGGGTGTGGATCCATGCACGAAGCGATATCGGTCTGCGCGTGTAATAATAGCGGCACGCGACGGGTTGCGCGATTGGAGGACAACTTTGGCCGCGGTGCGCGCGGGCCCGCGTCCGCTCGCGACTCTGGCAGGCGGGTTGCTGCACTCGACGCGCCGGTCATGCGTGATCGCGACGCACCAGCCAGGGGCCCCCTTCCGTCACCCCCTGCAGAAAGCCCTTCTCTCCGCGCATGGCCCGTCTGATGTCACTTCTGGAGCGCCGAAGACGCGCGTGTGTCGCGAGGGCCCATGTGCGACGCGTGGGACGGCGCGGGTGGGCCGGACGTCTCTGAGAAAGCTGGGGCGCGGCGCGGACTGCCTCGAAGCATGGCTGATGGCTCGAAGATCGCCTCGTTGTGCTTCGCAGAGGAAACTGGTAACGTAGGTTGAGATTCCAAAATGAAAAAAAAAAATGAACAGGAGGGCGGGCCAGCTTTGGGCAGCGAGGCAACCGACGCGTAGACTAGGGGCCGCTCGAGGCGTAGGGGCGGCGGCCGTGCCAAGTAATGAAAAAAACGGTTTCAGGAGTGCATGCCGGAGGGTGCAGAAACGTATGTATGTCGAACATTTGAGACGGGCGTCGCGACCGAAATGAAGCACGGTGTTTGGAGCGCAGGAGGCCGGAATCTACGATGGAGATCTTGCCCCGTATGGCAGGCGTCGCTGACCCAGCGCACGGCGATCGAGCCAGGTTCTTGGGCGGCGACAGCCAGTCCTTGGCCTGCCCATGTCTGCCCGCCACGAGCCTCGCTCTGCGCTCGGGCTTGCACTGAGACGCGACCGTGCGCAAATCTGCAGCAGCCGCAGATTCAAATCAGCACAGCAAGGGGCAGGGCCGACCAAGCCCTCGTCGCGCGTGCCCACCGTAGTAAACACGCCGCATCCGCCTCGCGATTCCGCGCGATGTCCGAGGCCCCCTCGCGCCTGCACACCGCTTGCAGCGGGCTTAGTCGGCTTTGCAGGCACGCTTCTAGCCCGACCGAACTCTTTTTTTTTTTCTTATTTCGAGCAAGCGCAGGCAGGCAAATGGGATGTGGTTGATCGGCGAGGGCCCCTGCTGTGCGCGGTCGCGTCGCGAGCCATCGAGGGCCCCAAGCCATGCGCGACCGGACGTCCCCCCCCGTACCCGCGGCGCGCGGTCTGGCTGCGAGGAGGGGGCGACGACGCGCAAGCGGGCCGTAGCGCGGGATCGAGCCCGTAGCGCTGAAAGACGCAGATGGAACGGGCGCGGGTTGAAATAGGGGCAGCTCGTCGAGCGGCTCGCGGGCTGCACCGCCCCCCCCCCCCGGCGTGCCCCTGCGCTTGCATTGATTCTGCCCCAGCTCGTGGACCATGTATATCAGCCCTCCGCCGCGGCTGTGAGTTTGGGACGGTCGTGTCGTCACCTAAGTCTGTGGGTTAGAAAGAGTCTGTGGGTTAGAACAAGTCACTCTGTGGATATAATTTCATGGCAACGACCTTTCTCGCGAATAGCCCTCGCGTCATTCGGTAGGTTCGCTGCCAGGGCCCGCTTCGCTGGGATTCGCATCGCATCGCGTCCTTACCCCACCGCAATGCCGTGGAGGTCGATGGAAAGCGACGGCGGTCGAATGTTATTACGCACACCGCTGTCTGGCCCCGCTGAGAAAGAGTGGCTGCCTTCGGGTAGAGTTTGGGAACCGCCAGGCCGCGCGCGGGCCACGTGCGGTGTGCGGCAGAGCTCCAGAACAGCTTATCCGTGATGCTCGACGCCCGCGGACCGGGGGCATCGCACCTCTCTGGCACAAGGCCCGCAGCGCGCGGACGCGCACACCCGTGCCCCCAGCCCCCGCGCTACACCCGTGCACGCACAAGCGAGCTCGACGGCAGGCGTGGCGCACGCACGCCGGCAACTGCCATAAGCCGAGCCCCGGTGACAGGTCGATCGCTCGATTCGCCATCACGATTACGCCTGGGGCGGTTCCAGCGGCGACGACGAAAGAGGGAACCCAGTCTGTGGGGGGGTTCGCGCCCTTGCCTTTGGTCGCCAGGAGAGCTGACCAGAAAAACACCAGCCACCTGTTTTGCCCCCAAAACGCTAACCCTCGCACACGCCACCGCCAGCGTCAGCCAGCCCTGCCGATCCTTGGCCCGAGAACAACTGTAGAAATTTTCCTCCCAATATCGGGCCAGCGGGCCAGCCAGTGCGATATCGGTGGGCTGCCATTTTCATTTTCATTTCTCGATTACTTCATCACTGACCTCCCCCGTCCTCGTCCTCCGCCGCCTTTGCTTCCGGCCACACTTTTGTTTCTCCCACACGTCATCCGCCCCTGGTCTCCCCTCTCTCTCTTTTGCTTGCTCATTCACTATCTCGCACCACAGGACTATGACCTTACACCGATCCTAATTACTCTACTCGCCGCTATTCATCCATATTGTGTCGACCAGTACCGCGACCGGCCGTGTTTACGCACCCGCACACCTGCAGCCACAGGGGCAGCCAGCAGCAGCCTCATCACCGTCAAGGGGGTCGAAGACGTCGACTCGTCCGACATCCTGCCCACCGCACACCCGCAGTACCACACACCACCAGCACCACCCGTCACAACCTCGTCCCACTAATACTGCTATATCGGGGCTCCAGCAGCGCCAGCGCCCACCTCGGGTGAGCTCCACCGGCACCCCGTATAGCGCCAGTTCCCCCTTCGATGCACACCCGTCACCCCGTTTACATTGCATGTCCGGCAGCCCGTGGACCCCGCCCGCCGCGTCCAGGCAGCCAACAACCGGAGGCTCGGCCAGGACGGCGCCGGGGGTTTTCGGCTCGGTCCTACTCTGCCAACCCCTCTACCCAGGCCGCATGCACGCCTACAGCCTGCACACGCCGCTCGAGCACCACCACACCCTCGCACCACCAGGACCTCGGCGACGCCCGTACGTGCCGCCGTCCGGAAGAGTACGACGACGGCGAGGAACGAGGTGGATGACGGAGCTGCCCAGCCGGGCGCGCAGGCGCTCGGGTGGCGTACGCCGGGACCGAGGCGAAAGGCGGTGCGAGAAGACGGTGCGCGGCGGATGGAAAAAAGCAGCAGGCTGTGCGAACCAGTTGCCGCAAGAGCAAGTGCAAAGTGGCGAGCGGAAGCACGGGCGAGCGAGCCGTTGCTAAGAACTGTGTCCTCCTCGGCACGTGTGCGTGTTTTCCCCTCTGTGTTGTTGTGTGCGCGACGCGTGCGGCTGACGCGCCCCTGCAGGCCGTTGCACGTTCTCCTGCGGCGGCTCCTTCGCGCAAGCGAAGGCAAGCCCAAGGGGTTACATCGACGCCATCGAGGCCCGGCTGCATCAGACGGAAGCCCTCGTCGGCTATCCCTCATCGCGAGGGCAAGACAAGGCGTGCAATAGACGCTTCTGCCAGGGATGTCTCAGCGAGGTGAGCCCCGTCCTTTCGCGGGCCTTTTAGTGCGGGCGGCCTATCAGGCGTGCGCCGGCGGCGCGGAGCAGAAGATCTCTGGGGGCGTGGTGCTGCGGGCAGGGCCTCCGAGGGGGCTGCAGCCGGGTGTTGTTTGTCGCCGTCAAAACTCTGCCCGCCCCGTTTCCCCCGCTCCCTCGGGGCCGCTCTGCGTGCTATTTGGAAGCCTTCCGCCGCGCGTCATGCGAAAAACTAACTTTGGCGTTCCCACGCAGGACGCCCTCGCGCGCGAGATCATCGACCGCGTCAACAACTCGCCATATGGCCACAAGGGCCGCAAAAGGGGCGCCGCGACGGCGAACCGCCCGCGCCCGGCGCAGGCGGAGGGCAAGGAGGGCGCGGTCCGCCCCTCCCCCAGTCGACGCAGCAGTGCGTGGGACACCCGAAATTGAAACAATTTGATGACGCACATCTGACCTCGTGCCCCCCCAGCCCCTCCAGCGAATGGCAGGACGCAGTCACGGCCCCCACCTGGACGAACGCGCTGTGGTCAGCGCAACACGCTGATCGACAAACGGCCAATCCCTTCGGCGAATCCGACGGCAGCACCAACACCAAGGAGACGAACCAGCAAGCAGCAGCAGCAAACAGGGCCTCGCGTACCCGCCCTCGCCCGCGTCCCGACGGCCCAGAGCCATCGCAGCCCATAGATCGGCGCTCGCGGCCCCCGCGCCCGGCCCTGCCCCCGACAGCACCAGCACGCTCGCGGCCCCTGCGGACATCGGCGACGGCCACCGCCGCCAGCGGCGGCGCGTCGACAACAGCGGCGGCTCGGGGGCGGCGCGCGCTCGGCCGTCGAACACGTCCCTCTCCGGCCAACGCTCGCAGTCACGCCCGCGCAGTAACGCGTGCCTCCGCCGCACCACCCGCGCTCTGCCCACAGCGGTCGCGCTCTGCGCTGTCCGAGGCGGAGCAGCCTGAGGCGCCCCCCCCGAGCGCGCGACGCAGGAGTCGAGCGATGAGGAGTCGGGCTCGGGCGAGGATGAGCTCGCGGTTGCGGTCGGCCAGCTGAGTATGAACGAGGACGAGCAGCTGCGGTACCAACGGCAAGGCGAGTGGGCTGCATTTCTCCTGGGGGCGCGCCAGCGCGAGGACGGGCGCAACGAGGGCAGGCATATGGTGCGTCGCATCTTTTTGCGGTGTGTGGGCACGCTGACGGTCGAGAACACAGGCGGTTCCCCAAGTCGCGCGTGTGGCCGCCGCTGCCGGTCGAGGCGCAGACCCCCGTGCGCGCGGAGGACGAGACGGCGGTGCGCCTCCCGCCGCACGACGTCCAGGAGCACCTGCTCGAGCTCTACTTTGCGTACGTGCACGCGCAGCTGCCGATCCTGCACAAGCCCACGTTCATGGAGCTCTGGAGCACCGGGTGAGTGCATGTTTGCCCGCCAAGGCGTACTGTGTGCTCACGCGTCGCGGTAGCAACGTCGGCTCGGCCGCGTCGCCGATGTCCGACGGGTCCTCGCCCGCGCCGTCGAGCAGCAGCGCGGGCTCGCGGAGGCACCAGCGCATCCCGACGCTGCTGCTGCTCGTCATGTTCTCGATCGCGGCACGCTACTCGAGCACGGACGGCCCGCCGCCCGCCCCCGGCGAGATGTGGAACGCGGGCGACGCGTACATGGAGCACGCCAAGGTGCTGCTCGACAGCCTCCACACGCAGTCGCGCCGCCCGAGCACCGTCCAGGCGCTGCTGCTGCTCGGCTACCGCGAGGTCGGCATCGGCGCGATGGCGCAGGCGTGGTTGTACATCGGCATGGCGGTGCGCATGGCGCAGGACCTCGGTCCCCTGCACAAGAACGCGGACAAGTGGTCGGGCGTCGGCCGCGCGTGCTCTTCACCGACGCTGAGCTGCAGGAGCGCCGCCGTGTCTGGTACGGATGTGTGATCATGGACAAGTACATTTCGGCCTACATCGGTGCGTCGCGTCGTCCCCCCCGCCGCTGCCCTGATCGCGCTGATCGATAGCGCCTGATCCGCCATCTCCGCCGCTCTTGCAGGCCGCCCCGTCGCAATTTTCGAAAAAAATGACGTTTTGACACGGAGCTGCCCGAGACGACCGAGGTGCGTTCGTTAATTAAGCATCCCTGAATTAAAAACGTCGCCCTGATGGCGCCCCCAGGCGGACGAATCCGAGGGCTGGATCCCGCACCCGTCGCCCGTCTTCATTGGCGATGTCTCCGAGATGCACGTGCCGCGACACCCACGCCCGTCACCATCCACGCCATCTCCTGCTTCAACGAGTCCGCCAAGCTCTGTATGTTTCTTTTTCCGCCGATGAATGTTCGCGCTCATGCCCCGCCCGCAGCCATCATCCTCAGCATGGTCATGCAGTCCATCTACCCCATCCGCACCCACAGCTTCCGCCAGGTCGAGTTCGCGCGCCTCGAGCAGCTGCTCGACCGCTGGTACATTGACCTCCCCGAGCACCTCCGCTTCGACCCCACACAACCAAAAGTACTACACCCAGCCGCCACAGGTTCTCACGCTCCACATGCAGTACTGGTGTACCGTGCTGTTGCTCCATCGA
Source organism: Phlebiopsis flavidoalba (assembly GCA_035772785.1). Taxonomy (NCBI): domain Eukaryota; kingdom Fungi; phylum Basidiomycota; class Agaricomycetes; order Polyporales; family Phanerochaetaceae; genus Phlebiopsis; species Phlebiopsis flavidoalba. The sequence continues at coordinate 352,163 of JAOCPU010000007.1, forward strand.
CCCTTGTGTGTGCCCTTCCCTTTGTGCTGTCACGCCCGCGAGAAGCTGATCCATTCAATAGTATCCGCCACCTGAACCTTTCAACCGACAAGAGGTGCGCTTCGCATGCGAAATGATGGCGCGGCATTCATCGCTGACCTTCCGGCTTTCAGCTTGTCGCCGCCGGGCTCGAGGGAAGCCGAGCGCAAGCGCACCAACGCGCGCAAGAACTACGACCAGTGCGTCAAGGCTGCCAACCAGATCACCGCCATCGTCGCGGTCTACACTGAAAACTACTGCCCGCGCCGCGCGTCGGTGTTCATGTGCTTCTATGTCTTTACCGCTGCCATCATGCACCATCTCTACCCGTACGTTTCTCACGTTCATTTTGCCGGTGCGTCCGAACTCACAGCTGTCCAGTCACGACCTACCCTGCCGACCCGCAGGCCAGCGACGGCCTCCGGAAGTGCATGTACATCCTCGAGCGGATGCACTTTATCTGGCCCGCAGCGTGGCGTGCGAACCAGCTCCTGCAGGGCTCCAAGGCGCTCACCGGCCCCCCAGAGCCTGAGCACCATCACGCTCAAGCCCCTCACACCAGAGCGGCACAAGCGCAACGCCGGCGTGCTCGACGCAGAGCCCACCGGGCTCGGCAGCGACGGGGTCTACCGGGGGCTACGCCGACAGCAGCAGCGGCGGCAGCAGCCAGCCGCAGTCGCAGCCGTCGCAGTTCGCGCTCTCGCTCGAGCTGCCGCCCGCCGAGTCCTCTGCGGCGGCGTTCTACCAGTCGTACCCGCGCTGGAACGCCGACGCGAAACCTCCCGCTCGCGGGCGGGCTGACGACCGACGGGCCTGCCCGCGCAGTACAGCACGGGCCTCGTCGACGAGCGCGTCGCGCGCAGCCAGGACCGGCCCAGCCGCTACCCGCAGTACTGGAACGACTACACCGCGATGGGCCAGATGGACGCGACGTACGGGATGCCCGTCATGGGCGAGATCGTCGGCGCGCCCCAGCAGCAGCAGCAGCAGCAGCAGCCGTCGTCCGCACAGGGCCAGCAGCCGCAGCCCGACACACCGATGTACGTCCAGGATCAATATTCACTCTATAGTGAGTGCACGGGCTGATTTTTGGGTGTGCGCGGATAGATCCTTACCGCCTTTTTTACAGATAACCTACCGCCCAGTAATCCGCAATAATCCGCCCACGTCTCTTTCTCCTCTATTTTTTTCTTGTCTCGCGTCTCGTCATCTTGCAAACAACCAATCATTGAAACCAAAGCTCAAGTGTATAATTCCCGTGTGTCTGGAGGCGGCCCCCGACTTGTCACGCAGCGTTTATCCCTGATCTAATGTGTATCACATCTGCAATTCCATCTGTTCGCGCATAGCACACCATATTGTAGCTCTACAGTTGGCCGGACCCTCTTTGTTCCACGCTCGTAGTGCATCTTTCTCTCCACAGTTCGTGTGCCTGAGCGGCCACATCCGCCTTCGTATCTCCCCACTGCACAATCGCTATCTCAGAGGTACGATCCCGCGTCTCATCAAAAACTACTTCCGCAGGTAGGCAGGTCCAGGATCTCCCATACCTCCTCAGCTATCCTCCTTCGCTACTGAGCATCAGCACATCAGCAGCAGACCAACCTATACGCCCTCCTCTGAACAATACATTACCTCGTCAAACGCGCCTCTTCACGTCCCCATACCTGCTCTCGAGCAACCCCGATCCACACGGAAAGCGCGCCACGACGTCACCTGCGCCCTGGCTCGACGGCGGCGAGACCGATCGCGGGGGCGACGGCAGGCTCCTCCTCGCCGCGAGGCTATTCGATTCTGCAGCCGCGCCCCTTGATCCCGCGGGACAGCCGTGGGCACGATCTGCAGCACGGATCACGGGCTGCGGTGGCGGCGGAGAGCTGCTGCTGCTGGCATGGCGCGGCGGGGAGGGGTAAGTCTGCATGCCCACATCTGAGGAACAAGGAACGGGTCAATGGCAGGTGCGCGACGGGGCATGTGATTTTTGCGGGGAATGGAGATCGGGGCGGGGGAGCTCTTACCGCGCGGCGGGGTCGCGTCTCGGAGCGCGGAGCGCAGGCTTATCCGCGTCACCTTCCACTTGCTCGGTCCCGCGGGGGGAGCGGGGGTTCCTGACGACGGCGGAGGGGGCGGCTTGTACAGGACTTTGCGCGGTTTGCCTTCGTCGGGATCCTTTTGCCATGGCGTGGACAGAGGGAGCCGGAATTTGTCGGCCGGCGCCATGCCCCATTCGGCGGGTCTTGCGTCGCGTTTGTGCTTTTTCGGAGGCGGTATCGAGGTCCAGTCGGCGTCGGGGGAGGAGGGAAATGCGTCGTAAGCATCCCGCTTCCTACCGGACTGCGTTGTATGCGTATTGACGTCCGAGGGGATACTTCTTCGCGTCGGCGATACGCGACCAGGCGTGGGGGTAAGCTCCCGGCGAGTATCCAAGGTCCTGGGACTGCCGACCGTAGAGAATGGCCGCGGCAACCTTCTGGGTCCCTTGAACACCGAGATCGCAGAAGGGTCAGACGAGAGAAGCGCGCCGTGTGGAGTGGGTCCTCGGGCGGGCGAAGCAGAAGACGAGAGCCAAGGGTCGGGAGCAGTTATTGGAACTGGAGAAGATTGAGCATATCTGACAAACGGCCGACGGCGTGAGGTGCTGCGGGAATAGGGCTCGAAAAAGTTTCACGACGCTGGTGGACCACCCGAGAGAAGGGTTCTGCGATCACAGAGCGCGGCCCACGCCCTAAATGTTTGAATTATCGGTGATGCGCTGTGAGAGAAATGCACAGGATAATGATATTAAACAACCTTCTGATCTGGGACTGCATCATTGCACCGGGCAGAGTATGAAAAGGCGCAGATTCTAGGACAAGGATATGAGTGCGAGAGCGATCAGGTCGAGGACGTCGATGACACAGACCATTGGTCAGTCGTGAGTAGGGGCGAGTAGTTGCGTACGGCGGGAGTGAGATGCTGAGTACATTAGTAACTGCGGCCGAGGTCGGCTGGTGGGCGATATCAAGTGCAGAAGGTCGTGTCACTGCTTGGAAAGGAGGATGTACTTCGTTTGAGTCATCTCGGTGTGGAGGCGCATTTCTAATTAGTCGTTGTGGTGTATGGGTGTCTATGTATGCGGGGCGTGGTAGTTGTTTTTGTCGGGTTAGGAGACCTTAGATGAGCATTTGATTCCTTTTTCGAGATTTTGGTGTGCGGAAACACGACTAGCTTCCTTCTGAACGGCCTTCTGCGGTGCCGTGATGCTAGCACGACTGCGACTACGTTCCAGAGCGGTCAACGGTTTCAAAACAGACGACGTAGTATTGGTTGTAGGCCTAGAGTTTTGCACCTTGAAAGCATCAGCTATTTTACCAGTAGAACGCGCCGTAGCCGTAAGCTGACGAGGTTCAGGACGCCGGGTGGTTGTCGGCGCAGAGCGAGTGGCGGCATTGACCTTGGCTATAGACCAGGGGTTAGGCTTGAAATCGGCTTCGTCTTGTCTTCCAGATAGATCAAGTTCCTTGATGAGTCTCGCGTCCTCCGAAATGGGTGTAGGGCGATCCGAGGATGGACCCGTTGAATCGCCCAGACCAGAGTCGCCTCCAGAATGCGCATCATCGTCAGAGTCCGAGTCGGAATAATAGTTCGACCGAAGGTTACGCGTCCAGCACCCAGAGTCGACGCGCACTTTACTTCTGGCTTGAGGCATAGCCCTTGGGAGAGAGCTCGTCGATGTGGCGAGAGGAAAGTTACGCGAGACGCCCATAATTGCCACTGGCGCTGGAATGCTCCCAAGCCCATTCAATCGACACTAATCACTTTCTTCCTCGCGTATACACCAACACCTCGCTTAGATTGTGTCGCTTTGCTTTTCACTACTTCTTTGAATCCCAACGGGGCCGTATAGCATCTAGCGCGACATATTGTTCCACAAATGACGGACCTGAGCGCGTTCAGACCAGCCCCTCCAACGCCCGAGGAGGCTACGAAAGTGCAAATGGTCGTTGAGGTTCTTGGAGGTCAAGTCAGCGGGGAACAAGCCTTGAATGCCCTCAGAGCCCACTACAGCGATCCAGAGAAGACAATCATGGCATTGCTGGATGGATCTTACAACCTCGATGTCCCACCACCGCCTCCGTCGTCAGAAATGTCTGCTCTGAGGGAGGCAGCAGCCGGCGTTGTCCAACCCGTGAGCCCACCTCGTAAGTATGATATTGTATTGCTCCAATTTTCTGACTCAGTGGTGTACCTTTCAGCTTCACGGCCGGTAATTGACCTCACGAGCGATGCAGACATGGAGTCCGAGGACATGAAGAAAGCCATGGCTGCGTCACTAGAAGACATCGCTCCCGTCTTTCCAGCCGAGTGCCAGGGCGCCGGACCCTGCATGGGCAATGGTTCGATCCAACGTATAGTACTCCACTACCGTGCTCATGCCATCCTGAGTTCAGATGTCCATGCTTGTAGGACCCAGTCTCTGGTCTCTCTCAAGATGAGGAAGACATGAACCAAGCGATAGAACTCAGCTTGCAGGACGAAATTACGGTGGATCAATTCGACGAGAAACCATTGGAAGAACGTCTAAGGAGAGGAGACGAGTGCGTACTTTCCCGTTGCAGAGCGCGTTTCTTACCCACCCATTGAAAGGCCTGTAGCTCTCCGTGCTTCCCAAGTGACGCACATCTATGCTATGCTGCAATGATTATCCACGCTCTTTACTTTGTACCTCAAGTGCGACGAGCGATTGCTGGGTACCTATCACACACAGCGTCCCGAGAAGACACGTCTATGGATGCGGAAGTCAGAGTTGCGCCTCCTACAGACGGACCTGGTACTGAACGCATATAAGCAAACGTACATGCAAATTTGACCTTACCTTCTTCAGGACACCTGGTCTGGTCTCTACTGGAGACATTTGTCTACCTAGATCTCTCCAGAATGACGGGAGCTCAGTACCGATACACTCTTTGAACGACTATCGGTAGAATTGTGGTCCAACCCACGGAGTGGGGCCCCGGAGATTATCTCGCCTTTGGTACGTATGTGTTAGCTAGCATATGAATACTGGTCATTGACAGCTATATAGGATTTTATGACAGCGTCATCGCATTCTCGATCGAGTCAATCCTCAATGCGGACGTAGCAACATCTTCAGATACTTGCAATACCGAGTGGAAAAGGTTGAAAGCGCCTTTGTTATGGCTATTTAACATCAACTGACCTCCTAGCAGACTATTATGCACTTCCGCCATGGGTCAAGCAGCAGAGAACCGGAATTAGGCCCTTTTTCATCAAGAAATGGATGTACCCATAGCAAAGTGCGCATTGGTCTGCACTCGGAAGCAAACAATCTTGTAGCATGCCTGGACGAAGAACTGAAGCTGATAACGCTCCCTGAGTCGCAACCAGAAGTCATCGTATTCCCGTCGGAAGTTGGTGGCATTCCAGCTTATCCACTACAGCTCCAGTCACCGACCAAAGTTCAGCTTCCCACCACACTTCTACTTGGATCAGTTCATGTATGAGAAAATACACTTGGCCAACGAAAAGCGACAATTGAAGCACGAGCTGTTGCAGAAGATTGACGAATTGGAAGCACGCAAGAAGACACTGACGAAATTCCAGGTTAGTGGTTCCAGTCCCCGTCCTCTCCCGGTTGGACACTCATCCTCCGTATAGGACCGAGATACTTTGGCAGACTTACACTCCGCAGCGTATTACTACGAAAACATCGCGGAAGATGATGGAGACGAAATACGCCGGGCCACCCTCAAAGATACAGCCGCAAAACCTGCGCAATATCATCACGAGCATAGAAGAGGAGCTACAGGGTACGTCACTGCTTGCCACTTGCCTGCTTTGCCGCTTACATGTCTTGTATGTCTTGAAGAGATCGACAACCAGGCTTCACGATGCAGGGCAGAGGCTGACGAAGTCTTCGATTGTCCTGGCTTACAAGATCACAAGGTTTGTCCATTCTTTTTTATGTTTTCTCATCTCGTGTTGAATTGCCCTTGCACAGTACGAGCTTCGTGCGGTCCTCATGCATGACGGCTTCTACGGGCGCAATCACCTTTACTCCTATGTCAAGCAGAGAGACACCTGGTGGAAGATAGTTGAACACACCATTTCACGAGGTAATGTTTCCGACGTAGCCATTCACGCTATTCTGAACCACCATGTGCCGCAGGTATCTGAGAAGGAAGTTTTGGAAAGACCCAACGGGGCTACATCTGAACGCTGGACCTTTCATGCTGATTTACAGCCGTGCTCTGTCGCCAGACGAGGAAAATGAGAAGCCAGCCTGGCCGGAAGAGCTAAAGGTATTTAGTCTTCCCTGTGTTCGAACACCCTCACTGACAGCATACATAACTTCCAGAACAACGTCAAGAGGGACAATCAGGCGTTCTTCGAAACCCTAGGTCCCGAAGTGGTAGCAGGTATCGAGGACCCCAACTCCCCACCATCGAACCTTTTTGCTTTGCCTGAGGATACAGAGACGTCTTCGATGGAAGTCGAGCCGCCGTCAAGAGGGGGGACGACATGGACTTAGATCGGGGCTGATCCACTTATTACAACAAACTGTAGCATTACACGACTCGACGGACCTGTACACTGTACATAATGTGCGTAAAGATGGATACAATGATATGTGGACTAGAACTGCATATTGTTTTATGTCTAGCCTTGGGATTCCGTGTCATAACGCGTTGCTTTTGTGTTTTGGGTGTGAAGGACCAGGTTTTTTCGGGGGCTGGTCCGAGGAACATCTCCGAGATTTTGGACCCAGTCGCGGCTGTGTCGCCCACTTTGCGAGTAGAGCGTTTTCTGCGAAGGACTAGTGAGTATCAGCCGGGATGCTCGTGCTGGACATCCGTACCCAGTTTCATTGCGACCGCGGAAGGCGGGCGGTCTGGTTAGTTGTTGAGGCGGCCCGGAAGCACCTCGAGAAGACCGATCGGGGTGTAGCGGTATTGGAAAGAGAGCGCCTCACACAGGTAACGACGAGTTGTGTTCACCCCTGCTGTGTCTGAGCCGAAATGGCTAGAAGCGATTTATTGAGCGAAGCGAACGTAACGTATATCTTTGCACGCATATACGCACCTCAGGCCATATTCTGCAAACTGTAAAGGTAACATCTGTGAGCCTTGACACACAAAAGTTCGCGATGCTCGCTCCGAGGTCCGTACCTTCCTTTCCTAATCTCCTCCAGCCTCTCTCTCGAGCTAATATCCCACTCACGTCTCTCCTTAATCTCAGTGAAGATCCATGGCTTAATGAGTGCGCCACGACCGATCATAACACCGTCGACACCGCTGGGTGCTCGACCTTCTCCCAGTAGTCCTGCGACGAGTAGCAATCACCACCACCACCAAAGATGGGCACCGGCGCAAGATCTTCCTCCGCTTCGCGGGCGCGTACAGCGTCCTACACATAGCTTGATGTAGTTCCCAGTCGGCGAGAGACGTGTGTAGCGCTGTTGTCTTGTCCGTCCATGAAGCTTGGTCAACGGGTACGTGGTCAGCTCATGACTTGTAAAGATGATATAGATGTTTACAGTCATCGCAGCAGCCACCCCACTCCGCATTGACACGGGGCATCAATTTTGTGTGCATTGTTCTTGCCGTCCTTAACACCCGTCCGAAGTTTGACGGTGACAGGCACGTCACCTAGAGCCTTGTTCATACCGACAACAATTTTACCGAGCTTGCCTGCCGCATCCAACACTGTTCGATAGTCGAGGGTCAACATCCTCTCGGCCACATCATGGCTACTCTAGAGGTCACTCACGCGCTGAAAACCGCTTCCAGTCTTGTACACCAAGTCGATGGGGCATCCGCAGTTAAGGTCCACGAAGTCGAGATTTCCCTCGCAGACCTGTCCCAGGATCTCCGCCGCGGGTACTAGGTTCTGTGGTTTACCACCTGCGATCTGGACACCAAATATCCGCTCCGACGGATGCCGTCGGATGAGAGAATACTCCTCCTTGGATCCCTGTAGGAAGGAGTTGGCAAGACCCACTGGCGCGGATTATAAGTACGATTCCGTAAAGAAGTAGCAGGAGGGTTTACTTTCTCCACAGGTGATGTCAGCACCATAGTCGACACAAATCCGACGGAAAGGCTGAAAAAGTCAACAAGAGCACAATATTGGATGGGTACAAAACTCACAAGATTTCCAACAGTGGTCAACGGTGCAAGGTCTGAGCAGGCAGATAAATCGACTATCCAAGCGAAGGGTTTAAAATGTTCCTACACGTCATGCCGCTCCAATTCAGTCGTATCTTTTCCGCAGGACGGAGAGGAACATCCGGCGTGTCCTTCTGGGAAAGATCTTCACTTTTTGTAGTTTCCGACTGCTCTAGAGGCTGAACAGATGGTGCGACGGTCTCGGAAACGTCGGCAGGGACTGATACCGCAGGGGTAGGGTCGCTATCTGGTGCGTTCGCAGCCGGTTTCTTGTTATCCTCGTCCTTTGTGTCTTGAAGGTATTTGACCCGGGTAGGGCATCCGCTATAGGATGTGGGAACTACAGTCCATGGAATCAGCAGAACTTGAAATCGTTAAGAATTCGTGTTACCTTCTTTGAGCGAATCTGTTTCAAAGTATCACCCATGACAAAGTTGAGCTCTGTTTCAGCCACAACTGTCTGCGCTTTTTTTCTCCTCATCCACCACGAGCTCGAGCTTTCCTGCCTCTGTTTTGCGAAACGTGGCCACCGCGGGGAAGCGGCACCTCATGCCGTTTCTGCACTCGCCCAGTGCGCTCAAAGACAGGACAGCTTGCATTTTTCGTCTATGGAAACGTTTGTCGCATCGACCATGGGTTCATCTTCATTATTTCGCACAACGTATGGAGGTTCAGTTGTGAGCGCAGATACAGGTGGAAAGCGGAGGTCTCTTGGTTTAACGGCAAGATATTCTTCGACATTGTGCGTGTTGCGGCATCTATAAGAGTAGCCTCAGCACAAGACACAATGCTCATCAGTGAAACTTACTCTTCACTCGAATTCACAAGTCTTGCCTACTGGCGACTCTCCAGCACAGCTCCAGTTCGTCCCTGGACCTTTTTGGAAGCGCGACGACCCTTATTGCTCCCGCTTATTCTTGCACGATCCTCCTTGGACCACTTTTTGCGCGAACCGCCAGAACCTCGCTTGTCCATTCCTGGGTGGGACGCCTGGTCGTCGGACCCGACCGTTCACATGGTTTTTGTGCTGCCCTTCCGCTGCATCGTCGTCCGGTATGGCTAACGACCGACATTCGTTTGAGGATGTATCTAAGAGGATGTTTGAGTTGAGAAAGATTGCATTTGGTTACTGCTACTAACTCGGCTTTGACTGGAGGCAGTCCCTGGAGGCAAGTTGCCCGACATTTGTGCGTACGAGTTCAAGAACACATTTCGAGAAATTACCACTATGCATAGGAGATAAGATAAGATTTAGATCAAACCTCTTCCGGAGCCCCCCAGCGGGGAGTCTAGCGAGCGCAAAATATACGATCTCACGAAGCCATTTGGCGTGTCTCAGGGGACAAAGGGATTACTCTAATTCTTGGAAACTATGTATGGTCATGCAAGGCAAGAAATGCATATGCAACTTCAAGTAACTGACATGCTCTGCACTTTGCCATCAATTTAGCATCATCAGTCCCGAGAACCTCGGGGTCGAACTGTACCAAAGCGGAAAACCGCTCGAATTGTTAACTCCGCCTGCAAGGCCGCTCATCGACAACAGACGTTCCCAGTCGGTCTGCTAGGACTAGTACCGAGACTGGGCCATGGGAAGTGACGAAATGGGCTCCTACTATCGCGACCCGAACCTCAAGTTTCTTCTTGACCAACGCTACAACCCCCACCCTGCCATTCATACCGTGAATGACCATAGTCACCATGCAGAACAAGTCCGACGACGACCAACCCCAGGAATCAGGCTCGACGCGACACTGTTCCGTGAGAGGATGCACCTCTTTGCTGCCGCCCGATTACTCGAACAAGATGTGCGATGCGTGTCGAGGGAGACACCGCATATATGCGAGCACAAAGCGTGCGAAGCGCAAGATGGAGAAGGCGGCATTGGGCGTGCAGAATGGGTGGGCATCTACAGAGGACGACCCACCTGCGAATGGTGGTCAACCGTCTCCACCGGGGAACACTATTTCCTCGCCTGAGGTATGTCATTTATTCGCCGCGTTACTGTGAGATGAACATCATATCAGAGCGTACACCACCGACCACCCTCCTCCATCCTTTCCTTTTCCGGGGGGATCATAGGGAAAGCACGACATTGGATCCACGCCTTTTCCAGCCCAGTACGGCCTCTGAGCTCGCAGGCGCGCTTTTTTGACTCTGCCCGCTCCTTCGCGCTCTCGTTCTCCAGTACATGAACACATCTCTGCATTCGCTCCCGGGCTCAACCATCGTTCCACGAGTGGACCTCCTACGCCAGGAAGCGTATCGTGCTCGCCGTCTTTCAATACCCCCGAGACGAATCCGTACCGCTGAGTTGTACAGGTTTTTGACGTCAACACACGCCACACAAAGGGATATCTGTGCAGAGCATTTCACGAGGTGGCCGCCATTCAGCCGACCGGCTCGCACTCCTCCACGTTTTTTTGCCCCCCACCCCCCTCAATCAAAGGATGCAAGACTGTGATGGACGGAAATGCCCTTTACAGATGTGCGACGTTTGTAGGAGCAAATATAAGACCTAGGGACGACAAAGGCCAAGAAGTGGAAGGAGGAAAAGGCAAAAGCCCTTGCTGAGCTGGAGAGAGTATACGCGAAGAGAGGAGAACCGAATTCGTGCCGAGCAAGGATTGCCTGTATGTATTTGCATTCATGGTCTGATCCTGACTCTAATTTACGTGGTGTGTCTAGCCTCTCCCCGACACTGGTACACTGACCATGGCCTGAAGAGAGTATTGCGGGTCGGGCTATAGACTCCACCAGTGCCCCGGTGTATGTGTACAGGTCTCACACTGCCGCGAGGTCCTACCTATTGGTTACGGCTTCCTCGTTGCCCGTTGCGAGCGTCATCGTATACAAAACCGCCATCACAGCAAGCTCAAGCGTGTACGCGACAAAGATGCCAAAGCTCAAGCTCTTGAGAGGGTTTTTGTGCCACCATCGTTCCGAATTATCAATCACCGGACATTTTTCGAGTTCGCCTCAAGCCGCGCCACGGGGCGAGATATTTGTGGAGGGAAGCAGCTAGTGATGGCTCGCGCATACCCATCGCTGAGCTTTACAGGATTGATGAGCACAAGAGGTCGGAAGAGGTCGACATAAACGTCATTCAAAACCAGGTATGTCCAGTGGTCTTGTCCTTGATGCGTCACAATCTCAACGTCTTACAGGTTGTTGTCCTAGGCGTTCCCCCAGCTTGCTCGTGGTGTCAGACGCACAAACCACGCTTTGCTGCATTAAAGGCTGTCATAACCTCCTTTCCCCTGCAACGCCATGGAAGATGTGCGACGATTGCCCGTGCGCACGAACGAACCCGTTTCGGAAGATCAGGGCTCTTCGAGAGAACGGCAATCTTCGGTCGAGCCATTGCCTCCCGACTGCCGCCCAAGGAAAGGAGGTCAAGTGCACCGAAGGTGAAAGAAAGTAAGGTCTGGCAAACAAGACAAAGTACCACTCGAAGGGGCAAGTAGAGTCGCATGATTCAACTCCGGACGTGGTGGAGGACGGGCGATGGTGGCATGGGGGGGGGGGGGGGGGTTTATGGACCCTATACTCTTAGACAAGGATGATGAAAGCGCGTGAGGTGATTGACGAATAACGAAAGTTTTTGCTCGTGGGAGAGGTCCGCTCACACTCTTCAGCCATCGTCCGGTTGCGTACTTCTCGGATATCGTTCGTCTATGATGCTGACCAAGTAGGGTTATGTTCACGGGCACCGCCCGAATCAGTCGCAATCGAGCGAATCTCCTAGCCGTCCGAAAACGGTTCTCCCCCCCCCGATCGCAACAAACGAAGTCTCTTCAGAAGCAGCCTCTGCTGTGCCGACCTAAAAGAGAGGTCCCAAGAAGAAGTCCTCAGCACAAACAACAAACCACTCCCGCGACGATCCGATCACTACTGCGTAGCGCTTCAGCCCCGGTAATAGCTTCATCATCGGGGCTTAGACCCATAGCACCCGCACCAGGTTCATACCCTCCCCTATCCTTACTATCCACCACCACCTCCCCCTGGGTACGGGATGCCTTACCCTGCTTCGGGCGCGCCGTACCCATATCCTCCTGCGCCCATCCCATCCCGCACGCGTTCCTCCGCGGACGGATTCGCTCCCTCACCAATTATCAGCCTCCATAACTCAGCATATGCAGGGTATCCGCCACCCTATCCTCCACCGTATGGTTACTAATCCGCCTCCCATACGGGCCATATCCGCCGCCGCCCGCCGCCACCACCACCTGCCATGCCGCCTACACTGGCACCAGAGCAAACCACAGCCGCCTGCGCCGCCCAGCGCAAATGAGTCGGCTGGTGTGAAAATGCAGCGTCATCCACCAACTTGCACACCGCCACCGCCTGCTGGCTCAGGTGCGCCAAATTACACCGTTGGTGTGATCTCGTACGTCTCTGCGGCGGCTGGAGCGCCCGCCAGCACACCTTCCTCCATGTCGCCCGGCTCTCTCCCACCACCTCCCTCTGACCCGTCAACTATGTACTCCATGTTTGCTGTGAAGCTGAGCGATGCTCCCGGGGAGCCTATGAGCACCGCAGCGGACACAGAGATGCCACCTGCGGCTGCGCTCAATGGTTCGGCCCCGGTAATGCAAGTGATGGGCACAAACAACGAGAGGCCCAGAGAGGGCGTCATATGGGTTGAACGCATGCCAGAGAAGAGGAAGAGGCGGAAGGCAGACCATGCGGCTGTGCAGGCGTATATGAAGAAAAGAGAACAGGAGAAGACTGGGACGGACGGCGAAGCAGCGGCAGGGCCCGCTGGAGGGGACGCCCTTGGGGAACGCCCTGGACTATATGGCGGGGAGGATATTTCTGCTTTCACTTCTGTTCATGGAGAGATGACGGCTCAGCATGACTTGCTTATGCCGGTAGACCCCGTCGGCGTCGAAAAACAGGAGGTTCACAGGCGGTGAACAGGCCGCAACCGGTAGGCGAGGTGCAGAAATCGCGATGCGTGAGTCTCTCCCAATGGATGATTGACGGTGGGCTGATTAGTGGACAACCCCAGTGTGCCAATAAGATGTGCGGTCGTACGCTCACTGCTTCCGAGATTAGTACAATCTGTAACCGCTGCAAGGAGAAGATGAAGAAGCGGGCGATGAAGGTCAAACGGAGACATAAACTCGTCATGCCAACTTCTTCCAAGACTATAGCAAGACATGTTTCGAAGACGCTTTCCTCGACAAGGGATGGGGATGGGGACGATGACATGGAAGAAGTGATGGTGGAAGAAACCCTTGCGCAGTTAATTACTCATAGTGGGAATGACGGGGTGGCAGGCGTATAACCTATACTCCCGGACTAAACTCAGACTCTCTGTATTGACTTTCAACTCACTTCAATCTTGGACCTCAGGCCACTGAAAACCTATGCGTGATTTGCGAAGCGCCGTCGTCGTGGCGTTTTTTGATGGATTGATGGAAAAGCCACCGTCCCTCTTACGGTTGCTGTCGTACAGGGGAGCGACTGGCTTCCTCCAATTGGGTCTATCTTGGACACAATACCCGAATGGAGCACCCGAGGAACGCCCTGCTCAGAAATTGCGAAACGGAGCATTCGATCGTTTAGGTGCATTGGCAGCCATACTGGCAGCCATGGGCAGCCGGCCACTCGCACTGGATCCCCCCCCACTCTCGAGCCTGAAGTTAGGCGAACTCGTATCACTACCGAATCTCACACATAGAGCCACGACGTTTGAGATATTAGTGACCGTGGCCAGGAAGGACAATAAGGTAGATAATCGTGGGGTTGAAGGTCTGACGGGTGGCGTGCCGCATCAAGAACTTCTAATAGGTGATACACGCGGCTATCTGCCATCTCATCCTACAGTAGCTGACCGTCACAATAGTTGTATCCAAGGGGTCTAAGACCTTGTCGCTTCCTTCAACGCACGAGAACTACGGAGCATACAATGTGACCTGCTGCGAAGCGCGACCTGCTACAAGAAGAAGAGCCTTGTCAACAAAAGGTGAGCGCTTCGCCATTATACCAAACGTATACTTAAAGGGGAATGTAAAAGGGCCTTCGCCTCAGTGATTACATTGTCCCCTCCTCGATAACGCACGCAATGTCTACCAAGATACCCAAGAAAGCTCGGCAGACCAAGCGAGCCGTCCCCCCTCTGGAAGATCAACCTATACCCGCGAATATTGTAAAAACCCCACAAGAGCTCTTACAACTTGTCTGCAAGTTATCATTGGCCAGCGGGAACTTCATCGACACAAAATTCTACGCGTATTCCCGCAGGACAGCTTCTGGTATAGTTTACGACCCAAAGGCGGTCTACACTAATAGCTATATCCTGCGTATCAAGGCGCCTGAGTACTTCGGACCTCGTAAGCACCCCAACTCATCAGTTGCATTAGGATTGACGCATGAGTATATGCGACACAGTGCTGCAAGGAGACTACAATAGGGGCAACTGCGCCACAGGACCTCTCTACGCGGATTTCCCCTCAGAGTTCCCCGCGGAGGGTGACGGCGAAGGCTACGACTCAGACAGTGACCTCGAAGACGATGAGGGAGACGACCAACCGGGAAGTCATGTAGCGGGCGAAAACACTGTCAGTCAAGGACGATACTGGAGGTTCTAGCTCATCGCCGCTTTTGAGCGACGAAGCAAAGGTGGGCATTTGAAGTTGGTGCCTCTGTTGAAGAAGATTTTATTCTGATGGCTGCTTGAATTTTCGAAAGGATACTGGAGACCGCAGTGATAGAAAAACCATCCAGAAAGGCCCCGGGTCCCATGAACATCAAGACGGTCTCAGTATGCCAGAGGGACCCACGGGCAGAATTCGACTCATGGAGAGGTTCGCTTACCCCACGTATGTTGATCTTCGTACCAGAAATTCCTGGATGACTGCTTACATACTCGCTTGACCATAGCTGGAATGCGTTTATATATTATCTCTACACTGGAAGCGTCAACTTCGCGCCACTCAAAAGCCAGGATTCAGACGAAAAATTGTTAGATTCGGTCCGACGCGACGCCATATCTGCTACTCCGCCGCAATGCTCGCCCAAGTCTATGTATCGGCTGGCGGAACGAGGTAGGAGACGTTGTGTGATGAGTGTACGTGGTTGATTGATTATGTGTTGCAGCTCGGCCCCTGGATGATCTGAAGGGGTTGGCGTCAAAGACGACATCCGATCAAAGCTGTCCGCAAAGAACATCACCACAGAACTCTTCTCTTCATTCACTACGAAGTAAGCGATCGCGCTCGTTCAATTATCACACTGTCTCATGTTTTTTTTTCAGGTACAATACTATCAAAGACATGCAAGTCGAATATGCTGGTTCTCATGCCAAGGACACCATCCCGCACACAAAAGCAACATTTCATGCACAGTTTGAAAAGCCCTCCTCTCCCTTGAAGAACTGGGGGACGAAGTCACTGTTGGCACTATAGCAAGCCTTATTCAAAGGATTGGAGATATCTCGCCCGCGGTGGCTCCAGTTCAAAGTTCCCTACAATCAGGGTGTCACAGCGGTGAATCAGCTGCATTGGCAACGACTGTGGCAGCCTCACAGAATTTTCCAGTGCTATTCGTGTACTGTGAAAACTGTGGTCACCATCGGACCCCCGACGGACATTCAAACGTAGTTCCATCTTCGTGGTCTGATGAGATTGTTGCAAAGACTTCCCAGCGTCGGCGTCTGTGGTTTGAATGTTCTTAGTATGGTCGTACTAATCGCGGTCCCCAACCTCCACAAGATTTGTGCAGTCCCCTTTGCCATTACAACTTGGCCCACTTCGTATCCTAAGCGTGACTGTGGCACTAGTCATACTATATCACAAACCTTCAAGCGATACCTGCGAGGCACTCAAATTGGTTCTTGCAGGATGACCACACGCTCCAATATTACGTACCTTGGACGTCCCGTTTGAGGATATCGTACCGTCTGACTACTGCGTCTCTCACGGCAATCGGTGAAGGCCATCATGTCGAGATAGATTTTTCTGACGGCATTCCCATGCAAGTATCCGCGGCCCGCAGCGCAGGTATTTAATCAAAACGGCCGGATCCTTGACCGCACCCGCGCCCACGGGACGCTCTCCCCTGACCGTCCCAGACCCCAACTGCTCCGCCGTTCCGCTGCTCCATATACTCCTTCCAATACGTCCCCGCGCCGCCGCAAAATATCGCAAAACGTCCCCGCCGACCAAGACCGAGCCACGACACCGCAGCCGTGCCTGCACTCGCACGTGAAGAAGGTAAAGTCCGCACGGGGGCAGCCAGTCGATGCGTTTGTATAGTCGCCCCAGCTTCTGCTCCCGTGCCCGCCCGTCGCCATACGCGCGAACCCCGTCACACACCCCGCGTGCGGCCAGATCCATGACAAGCGCCTACCTTACCAAGTCGAGTAGGCCGCTGAAAAATTGTACGGCGTGCCACCTTTTTCCCCCCTTCTTGTCTGTCGTACAACTTCCTTCGTACATACGAACTCAGGTAGTGGCGTGGCGAGTGTTTGCGCGGGCGGCGTGCCGCGCGACGTCGGAGAGTGCCGTAGAGGCTGGCGAGAACGTAGACATCCTCGACCGAATCCCCATGATGCGGTGCGAGTGTGGGCAGAGCAGAATGTTTGCGATGCTCCTCCGTGATGCATTCGAGCTCGTATTTGCGGGCAGCTTCGAGAATTGGTCGCATTGCGAATGGGCTGGAGAAATGGGGTGTTCCGCGATGATAAAGCAGGCGCAAGATTATTGTCCCACACCGCCTTAGTCTCGGTGACTGCACAACGTTGGCAGTCCGTCGTTTTCTGCACCCGCCGTCTGCGGTTGACATAAGGATCCCGTGTCCTCAGGCTCGGGGCAGGCTGAAACAATGTCGCAAAGATGGGGGAGGTGTATGCTGCAATATGACCTTGTGGACGAATAGCTGCGCTTTGTCCACTGTGCAGAGGACAAAGTCTGCGTCTTCTTCGGCTCTTCAAATGCGGATTTTTCCTGGGATGGTTTGTCCTCAGACTGAACGTCCGAAGGTTCATTGTGAGTTGTCATAGTGAGCTAGTTTTCGCGACATTCAATATCGAAGGATCTCGGAATAGTATTACTGCAGCTTACCATTGAGCGCAGATTGCAGACGGGAAGGATAGGGATGACCGGAGGGTCGGGCCCACGAATATATAAGAGGTTCCTAGAGACTTGCCTCTTTTGGACTCCCGCGCACTCTCTGCCAACGTAGCACATTGTTTTGCTTCCGCTGCATCCATTTCCATATCCCAACGAGCCACATCATGTAGAGCTGTGTACACGAAGCAATGCATGTCTTTGGAACCGCTTCCATTGGCTCAACCCGTAGGATGCTCCTCCCGTCAACTTGAGCGTCGTACTCCACTCCAGTCTCCGTTTCTCCAATTGAGACGCGCCGTAACTACTAACCAGTCTGATCGGCAAGGGGCATCTAGTAAATATCTGGAACGTACATTTAGGACGTGGTGGCAGTGGGTATAGCGGTTCCTGTTGGGGAAGACGGACTGTCGCCGTAGATCCAGCAGCACGTAGTTGTGCCTGCGGCGGAGGTGCTTGTGAGGCTGGCGCTGAACGCGCCCCTCGGTATGCCCATTGCTGACGCTATTGACGCAACTGAGGCGAGGGATAGGAGGGGGTAGTTGAAGACGCATATCAAGTCGTAGTCGTCGATGTGTGCTTCTTCGGGTCGCGGATGACTCCCCAAGGCTGCGTCTTCGAATGACTGATTTTATCCATGCAAGTGTTATCCCCTAGCGCCATGCTTTCCGTAATGTGGGATGACTTCGGTAGTGAATGTTATCGCGATTAACACAGCTGACTCTGCGGATATAATACGCCGTGCGTTGGTATTGAAGCTGAGCGAAAGGGGCGAGTCCGTGTTGTCAAACTGAAGAGATGGATAGTGATACGCTCACACGAACAGAAGAGGCCAGTGATCCTTCCTAGCTACACCCTCGAGCAAATGTGTTGATGTTCGTGGTGTTAATGGTGGGATATCGTTGTACCTTCGCATTGAAAGTTGAGAATCGAGACCCCGCGTGGTATCTGCCCCATGCAAACCAAGTTGTGATCCGAATAAAACCATGAACATCAATACACATTATTTGGAGTGAGGGTCATTACACAGACGGAGCCAACGAAAGCGTACCACAACGCTCAGGCATGGTATCATATCCTTCCAAGTGCTCATGCTGACGCAGAGTCGGGCACGCCACTAGTCGGAGGAATCACCGATGGCCCGTCCTTCTCAGCCCGCAACATTGTCCCTCTTCCATTTCTCGACATTGTCGACCTCGTACGCATCTCGTCCTGTGGGTTTTGCAACGTCGCCGAAGAAATACGTCGAGTTGCCCGTGCCATGTGCAATGGCGTTGAGCTGTTCGAGTCGTCGGAGCTCCAGGAGGGCGTCCAGCGTGCTTTGCGCGTTCGGCGGGGGACGGCTCCTGGGACGGCGCCGCGAGCGCGTGGGCAAGGATGCTCACTTGCTGTGCGAGAGCTTTGCCTTGGTTCTTTGAGGCTTCGAGCATACCCTCGGATTCAAGAATAAGCAGGCGCTTTTGACCAGCAGCTTCATTGAGCTTCGATTGAAGAGCTGCGAATCTCGCCTTCAGAGCCCTGACTCATCAACTTAGGTTATCTTTCACATACCTCCCTCTGACTCCAAGATACTTCGCTGTTTGTGCCCTTCGGCCACATTGATGAGGGCTTGTGTGTCAAGCATTTGCTTTCGCCGATCCCGTTCCGCAGCCATTTGCAACTCAAGTCTGCTTCTCGACGTCCTATTGTGCGGTTTTGAAAGTTTGGATCTCGAATCGAGTGCAGTCCACGCCCCATTTCTATCGTAGCTCAAGCGAAGTCATGAATAAGGCGCATATATGAACTCGCCTGAATACTGTACCAATAACATCGTGCAATCTGTTATTAATCTTATTCCTATCACCAATGACTTCGTCGTAGTACTGGGCGATATCAATATTCCAAGGCACACCAGAGCACGTTCAGGCACTCACTGTGAAATGACCGATGACTGAACGCATGGCGGATGTGCCGATATTCGCAACGTTTTGTTCGAAGTTATCGACGGAGAAACATGCATGGTACGAGTCTCTGACTCGGAAAAAGACTCCGTCCCGTTTCGGGATCCCGATATTACGACTGGGACATTGTCGCATTGGTAAAGCCAGAAAGGTCCTTGATGTCTGCCTACAAACGCTCTACGTTAACACTGCAGCCACAATTGGACGTCAAGACCGGAGACTTACTGACGCATTTTCTCGCATATTGATCCTGTGGACGGTGTGCAGGAACGGTATAGAGAGGCTCAAGCCTGGATTCAGCTTCACAGGCTCAGAGCCAAGGAAAAGTCTCCATAAATCCATTTCCACATCCTTCGTAACCTTGCTCAACGATAGTTAGAAACGTCCTGGAAGACCCAACTTGACGGTTCACTGGAGCCCTCGACCTGAGCGGGAGACGCGCAGCAGTCTTCAGGTCCGCGAGTGATATTACTGCGAGAGGCATGTTGATGAGGAGCTGCACTTGTAGGAGTTGTGGGGACCGCGGATGCAATGGCGATTGTGCCGAAGTAGGATGAATCCTTGTGTAGATTTATACAAATTCGGGTGTGATACGGGAGACAATGAGACTCGAGCCCGCACATCAAAACGGCGTCGGGACGGAACGCGGACACGCGCCAGGTGGCAGCTCGACCTGTGCTCCTTGACCACCGCGACCGAGTAGGTGACGTGTGATCCCGGGCTATGATGCGTGAAGTCCCTATTTCCCTAGGATGTCCAGAAAATCCGTTGTGGCGTCGCTAGGGCTGAATGTGCTTGTGGTTGTGCACGCGTGGATTCAGTCCTCTCCTCACAGCTGAATTCGACGATAAGCAATCTTTCCTTGTGCATTCTTGCAGCACGCGTACGGGACGAACGAGCTTTGAGAACCCACTATTAGACCCACATGTTACATCGCGACTAAGGGTTGAACTGTAAAGGTCGAAATATGCAGAACGTTCACATAAAGGTCCCAGAGACCCCCCCCGGTGCATGGTCAAGATCATGAGTGAAGGTAGGGTCTCGGCTTCGGCGAGACGTAGCGCCCATCTATGACGATGCCGTCGAGTGCCGCGACCTCTGGGAATCTCACTTGAGTTTACTCGCCATCCTTGACCATGTTCCGCAACAAAACTCAACTCTAACGGCATTCGCACAGAAGCAATAGGACACAACTGAAACACGAGAGCAAGCAGCTACTTTGTCACTATGAGCATCGAGGCTGGCTGGCTGAAGAGGACCTTCAAGACACAGGGACGGAACAGAGACTCTTCTTCGCCCTGAGCCTGGAGTCAGGACCCTCATTACACTACACGACTACAACGTCGCAGTGTCCTTCCTTCCAGGATATCACCGATACTACCCGGTACGCCTTGTCGCAGCCTACCGTACTCACTATAAATATTCACGCGAAACCTGCAGTACGTCTATGGCGCGGCATGTACCACCGCCGCCGCAGCATACATGCACCTCAAAGAAGAGAGTACACTGGCTGGAGCAACCCGGCGCTTTGCCACGGTGTGTACGCTGGGGTACGTCACAGGACACCTGATGACCCCTACCTTTCGGACTCAGCATGTTCGTCGTGCGCGCACAGGACCTTCGTAGCGCAGCTTGGACGATCGGGAGAAGTTCTTCCAGGCTTTGAAGAACGTACGGCAGAGGACGGAAGGCCGGTGGGATGGTCCTATGCAGGGACCGACGGATGTCAATGGGAACACAACGGGAGCAAGTGAGGGCGTGGCTTCGTGGACAGAGCAGGAGCAGACACCAACAAGCAGTGCCGGAACAATACCACAAGCACAATGGTACGCGGAAGATATCTCGTGCAGCATATAATCTCACGCTGGTATCTTGTCAGCCTCGACGCCATCACCGGCACCGACACCCAGACCTCCAAGCACGATGGGAGGGAGATACGAGGCCGCCAATGCACGGAACGCCGCGAACGTCGTCATGGGATGCCCCCTCATTGTGATACTTCGGCAACAACACGAACGTACCTCAGTTGGCCCAGTCACGGACAAAGTGCAGAATCCCAGTAGTCCGAGTCAGAAACGGGTTCTGCGCAAGAGCAGGCGCGGTTTGATGCTATGCTCGAGGCGAGAGCGAACCTTGGCCAGAAATTAAGATATATGTATGGCATTTGTATACTACGCTACACTATTTCTGACTGTGACTTTAAGCCACTGTACAATAATTATCTTGTTTATACAGAGCAGTCTGACCGCCCGAGATCTCCGAGACAAACAGCAAAAGGACAGCACGGCAAGATAGAGTGAAAACTCGACGCACAGTGCGGAACGGAGAGGGCACATTAAAGCAAAGGTGCGCCGTGCTGGCGTTTGATTTCGCAAGAGAGCCGTATTACATGAGCAGAAAAGGCGGCACAAGACGACCGTGCGAAGCGCGAAGGACGAACACATACGGACAATACAACGAAAAATCGATAAGCGAGGAGAAAGCAGACCGTTACTGGCGTACTAGACAAGCCCTATGACGATCAAACCATACAGAAGGTATCCCCGCGCCGCAAACTAATGATCTATAGATATACGCCTGGTCAGTACACGTCGGCGTATAGACGACAGATGAAAGCCAACTTATCTGTACTTATAGAATAAAATCCCTAGCACACTTGGCTAGGATTATGAAACGATATAAGTCATCCGGAGATCTAGGACGGCCACCATGCGTTTCAATTCGACGTTACAGGCGCCCTCAGATACCTTGAAAAGTCAGCGCCAACGGACACATGAAACAGGACAGGAACAACAAAGAAACAATGAACGCAACGAGAAAAGAGAACATAACCAAAGAAGGGGACAAAACAACAAAAGCCGAGAAAATTGCGTCTCACGATACCCCGAGCTTGAAGCCGACTACGCGATGCTGTAAGATCAGGCAAAGCAGTACTGGTATCACGGAGAGATAGTGACTGACACGCACCCAAAGACCTAGGCCTCACGTTGGAGCCAACACCGGCACGAGGATGATAGGGAAACATCGTTTGACTGAACCGCCCCGGCCATGCCTTCACGAGCGCTTTGCCCGCGAACTAGACGGCCGCCGCCTGACTCGGTGGGCTCTACAAACCCCCTTCCGAAGGGGCGGTCCCGACACGACGCTGGCTACAGTCACCGCCGTTCCACTTGCCCGTGGATGCTCCTCCAGTGGGGTGTGCTGACCGTCGCTCCGTCTACGTTCATGCGCGTCGGTGAGTGCGGCTGGCCGGGTCGGGTTCCTCATGCAGGTGTCAATCGCTGTCGTCTTGGGTCGCTTCAAGGGCCTGCTGCTCACGCCGTAGGAGTGGTCCCCCCCCAGCAATGGCAGACTGCTGCCTCGACTCCGGTAGGTCATCTCGCCGACGACTAACCAAACGCGAAACCGGGGGGTACTACAGAAAGGACGGAACAGTGAAAGAAACAAGCCCAACAAAAACCGAACAGAAATCAAACAACAAGCTAAGAAATGCGCCTCAGATACCTTGAGCTTGAAGCGACTACGCGACGCAGAGAAATCAGTCAGTAATGGTACAGCGCAAGGAACTGACACGCCACCCAAAGACTAGGCCTCAACGTTGGAGCCAACGCCCCACACGAGGATGATAGGGAACATCGTTAACTCCGCCCGGCCATGCCTTTACGCGCGAACTAGACTGGCCCCCGCCTGACTCGGTGGGCTCTACAAACCCCCCTTCCGAAGGGGCGTCCGACACGAGCTGGCTACAGTCACCGCAGTTCCACTGCCCGTGGATGCTGACCTCCAGTGGGTGTGCTGACCGTCGCTCCGTTGGTCATGCGCGTCGGTGAGTGCGGCTGCCAGGGTCGGCTTCCTCGCGCAGGCGTCATCGCCGTCGTCTTCGGTCGCTTCAAGGGCCTGCTGCTCACGCCGTAGGAGTGGCTCCCCCCCAGCAATGGCAGACTCTGGCCTCGACTCAAGGAACTCATCACCGACGCCCAACCGAACCCGAAACCACGAAGTATCTACAACGACCGCGGACTCGGAACGAAAGGTGCCTGGGACGGGCGCGACCGACTCGGATGGAGGACCTGTAAGATGGGACGGTTAGAATACTTGACCACATGCCGCACTGCGGCGTCAACTGTCGGCACGAGGGGAGAATGGCGAGTCTTGACGACGCAGGGACCGAGTTGCGTGAGTGCAAGAACATGTAGTTGATCATGATGGTGTACTTACACGGTTCGTCGATGTGCCTTGGGGAGTGTCGGGGTCGCTATTGTCGGGTCGCTGTCGCGCGGATGTTGTGGTTGAGATGAAAGGTCTAGAGTGAGGGGGAGTTGACGGCAGCTTGGTTCGTTTTATCGTTGCCCCGAAGCCAGCCTCCGCGGCAGACGCCGGTCCAAAAGTAGACAGCCACTTGCCTTTTTTGGAGTATGCTTCCTGCGGCTGCTGCATCATCCGGCTGACCCAGCGAGAAATACTACTAATATTGTCTGTATGCAACAGCTCCGGAACATTCATGGGCCATAGGTACACCCCACTACACTCGTCTCATCGACGGAACTTGTTTATTTTCCCAGCCGTGAGATGCTTCACGGTCACGGTCACCCGCGAACGCGTGATGTCACCATCAATCGCGCTTGTGACAGGCGTGACACCACATTTCTTTTCGACCTCCATGTCCGCCAAATATCTTCCAGTTCATTGCTTCTTATTCAACAAGACAATGGTGCTAACCGCATGAACTCACTATACTGCGACCATTCCGCGCATTCATCAGCAATACAGCATATATTGAGATAAATATATGTCGTGACGGCGTGTGGGGCGAGTGGTACTCGCACGTATCCTCCCACCTAGAACGGTCCATCGAACAGAATGACGCAGTTCGTTGGTCAGAGTTTTGTCATGTGTACCGTAAGTTACCCACGAGCAGAATGCGCAGAGGCCGTCTCTCATATAAGTCCCGCACCCTGTAGCGTCTCTTGAGCCAAGCGAATATGAAGCAGACAATCCTCATCACTGGCACCCCAGGCCGTACCTCCTCCTACGTCGTCCGCGCACTCCTTGAGCAAGTCGAGCCGTCATCTATCCGGCTCCTTGTGCATTCCCTCTGCTAGTGCTGAGACCGCGCGCTCCTTGTTTCCTTCCATTCCGCACAGCAACGTCCTCGTTGGCGACTATTTCGACGCTACCGCTCTCGGCGCTGCACTCAGTGGTGTGGATGTGGTGTTCCACAATGGTCCCGCGTTCCATTCGCTCGAGAGTGCGATGGGGATTGCGTTGATTGATGCAGCTAAGAAGGCAGGCGTGGGGAGGTTTGTGTACTGCAGCGTGCTGTTCTCGGTGTTGAGGAAGTTGGAGAATCATGACTGTAAGCGATAGTGAGTTACCCTCTGCATGTTGCGTCCATGATTGGGGGACTCATGACTCATATTCAGCGTTGAAGAATACTTGATAGAATCTGGGCTTGACTACACCATTCTCCAGGTGTGTTACAGGCTGCTTCTGATGGATGCACGACCTCTCAACTACACTATAGCCGACCTCCTACATGCAAAAACATACCAGTCACCAAGACACTCTCTAGCGGAACCCTTCTGTGCCCCTACACTCCCACCGTCCTTCAAGGCTTCCTCGACCTCCATGACCTCGCTCTTATCGCCCGTACTGTCATCCTTGGGCACGAATTACACAATCGCGCACGGTATGAACCTGGTCGGCGTGAACACAGCCCTCAGCACCGTGGCGGAAGCCTTCACTCGGGTTGCAGGAGAGAGCTTCCGGTGCGAGCCCTTGCCGCGGGATATTGCCGTCAGAGGTTTTGGAGAGAAGAGCGAATATGGCAAGGACGAAGCTGAGAGGATGTTGTTCTATTATGACAAGAGGTAAGTTTTCTCTGACGCTATGTGAGATAAGGGGGGAGGGTGACAGTCTCAGAGGTATTCCTGGGAACACAAACATAACGAGGTGGTTGCTCGGGAGAGAGCCGACTGGCTGGGAAAGAGATGATCCGACGAGAGATGCAAAATTAACGTCTGGCCAATTATCGTGAGTGTAACATACGGTTAACCATTGTCTTCAATGACAACTACGAATGAGCACACCACGCACGAGGCGTCGTTATCTGCACTATGTCACGAGAAAGTTACATCTGGTACCTGGCACACCACTTTCTGCGTGCCGCGAGAACGTTTCTCCGAGGCCCTGACGTTGAGCACCTCTAGCACGACAAAGTGTGTTTGTTTTGGTTCTGAGCTAGACTGGACACGAAGTGGAGCTGACTGATTGGTGCGACAGGGGCACGTCCCCCCTTTGATACCGTCGCCGGTCTTGTGGCGAGGAGCGAGGAAAGTAGTGGCCTAGGGTTCTTGTGTCCGTGGCTTCGCGCAGTGGTGTAGACAGAGTCATGTTAACCTCCCCCCATGCCTTTGTGGGTAAAGGGAGGAGGACTGGGCACTCTATCTCGCGCGTTTTGCGCGCTGTCAGACGCGACGAACAGGGGCGGCGCGGGCGGGCCACGTGAGATGAGCGTTCACGACGACCGACGCCCCTGCGCAATGATGCAAAAAAAAGAGCAGCGGGCGGGCGGCGAACGGGACCCAAAAAAAACTGGCAGCTTTCAGGTTTCTGTGGTGTCGGAGCGTTTTTGATACGCAACTTGGCTCTATGTGGAAACCGCCGATGCAGCCCGTGGATTCGCTGGGCCATGACGTCGACGTCCTCTATGATGCATACGCCACCTCCACCACAGAATAAAAGCCAACCACTCCCACCTCTTCTTCCCACATTTCTTCCCTCGTTCTCCTCTCTCACGATCCCCACTTTCTCCCTCCCAATTTTACGAACCTTACGACTATCACCATGTCCCTCTCTCCCCGCCGCACCCAAAGACATTTCCGATCACCCCGCAAAAGGGACCGTCGTCGCCCCTGTGAAACAAGGAGGCGCAGAGCCGCGGACGTGTACGACCTGCAAACTCCGTTCTTATTCTACGGCGTCATCAACGCGTTCAAGCCCCCAGTCTCGCACATGCCACTCCAACGAACAGATCGACCGCACCCTCCAGTATGTCGTCAACAACTCATCCTGTCCCCATACGAAGAGAACGAGCTCTCGCCCGAGGGCAAGAAGCTCATCGCCGATACCCGCGACATCATCGAGACTGCTCGCCTCCTCGTAAAGAGAAAAGAACGCCGATGGAGGCTCTTCCCAGAACTTTGCTGTGGCATACGTCGCGACAACAACTTTTCGAAAAGCGAAGAATGCACCTCTCATACCCAAGTCATCCCTGTCGACCAGGAGTAAACGGCAAAGTCCTGACCGGCCAGCAGGCCAGATCCGCGCATCTTTCGCGCACTTGCTACGTGGGTGCTCATCCTCACACAACGCCGAGGTTCGCAAGCTCCTCAGCGACTTTTTCCGTCATCGTACGCGACCTCTTTGCCCGTGGCGCATGAAAGGCTGCTGAAGCACGCCCGACCCGGATGAAGAACGCCTCCGCACAGTTCGACGACTCTGCTCCCAACGACACTTCAGCACACCGAAGGTGGTCCGCAAGGCTGGCCCTAACGAGGGACACCGGTGAGTTTCTTACCGCACAAAAGTATCGGCTTCAAAGTGCTCAATCGTCTGTTCAGGTTCTCGAGGCCCGTATACCCTGTTGTGGTACCGATGACCACCATTCAATGCAAACAACCCATCCACGAAGAGGACTTGGCACTCGGGGCGACCATTCCACCAACGGGGGGGGGGGGGGGTGGGGGGCCGAGGACGACGGAACCGGTCCGTCGCCCGAGATGGAATGAAGTCCTGCGAAGTAGGAGGACTCACAAATAATGAAGGACCATGTGATGCCAAAACCGTGCGCAAGGTGGAGTTCGGGTCGTTCCAGATTGCGAAGTCACAATCACTGGACGCTACTTCAGGAGGGAAGCCCAGGGCCCAATTAAAGAAGTCCTCTGAGCACCTAATGATGCCGTCGGATCGGTGACCCCCATAACCTTCCTGACCGCGAGGAGGCGGGATGGGCCAAGAAAGGGGTGGCTTCATGAAACAAGGCTTCGTTATACCCGTATACGGACAACATCATGGAACGCGTCTCAGCCAAGTAGCCACAAGGACAGCTGACATACGACCAAGAAGGAGAGGCCAGTCCAGCAAATGGACCGCTGCGAAGCAGTTATCATTATGCGAAGATACTTCCCGAGGAGCGTCGCGACCAGTTCATTTACCGTAGGCAAGAAGGTGTGTTTGCCCTCAACTTCTATCCATTGTGACGGTGGCCCTTCATGGTCATAGTTGAGTGCAGAAGACACAAGTGACTACCAAGCAGATCCATTCCGCTGGCATCACACCTACCTCTCGAGGAGTACGCTTCGCCACGTGCCGTAACCGTGGCTGACAACGCAAGGGGACTTTGCCCAGACCCTGGCTCGACAACTCTCTGCTAGAGGCCACGAGCGAGCTGCCGCACCCTTCTCGAGCGTTTCGCCAACGGCCAGTCCCTCGGCATCATCGGTGACGCCATGCACGACCTCTACGAGGACGCGCAGAAGGACGATGAGCTGCGCCAGTGGTTCAAGAGCGTCGACTCGTACATCCGCAAGATCCTCATCGAGCCCGGCTATGTGCTTGAGCCCGAGTGCAACAACGAGGGTAACCGCCTGAAGGAGTCGGGCCGTCGCTTCTACGACGACAAGTACAAGAACCACTTCGACAACCTCATCGACCGCACCACCAGCTGGTTCAAGGCCATGGGTGACGATCCTCTCAACCAACGCTTCGGCCAGGATTGGGCTCGCCTTACCCGCGATTTGCTGTTCGACAGCGAGGGCAGCCTCAAGTGGAAGCCCGAGTTGTGGATGGACATCCGCAAGGTCACCCCCAGAGTGCATATCGACGAGGAGTACGTAATATAAACCACCCCATTCTGCACGCCAAAATCGTTTGTCATTCTATAGGTTTTGGATAAGTTTCCCATCCCCCAGTTTATCGAGTACACCGACGAAGCGTCTCGAGGCTCTCATCGAGAAACTCGCATGTCTGGCCGCAACCTGTTCCCGACACTCGGTCGACCGGAGGTGCACAAACTTCATCAAGTTCTACGCGTACAACGCCCTATCCGCGACTGAGCACCACCACGACTCATCTCTCACGTTCGCGCGCAGATCCAGGCGGACATGAAGGGACGTCGCGGTCTACTTCCGCAAGAGACGGGTGCATTCCCAAAGGCCACAGGACTCTGCCTCGCCGAAGTCCTGCATCGGCCGGCAGCGGTCTTACCACTCAGCGCGCACCCATCACAGCAGCTCGACTGACAAGGATCATGCTTAGTCAGCGTCTTCAAAGGGCACGGACGTTGCAGTGTCAAGGTCGACACGCACCGCATTTTCAAGTCCTCTATCACCGCGACTCGTAAGTCATATGACCTGTGTCTCTCTAACAAGGGACCCTCTCGCCCGCTGGCGACCCCCGCGCTCGTTATCAAGAATGACAGCTCCAGTTAAAGGTGCGATTGCCTGACTTCTGTGCGCCAACTGCGCTCGATTACGTCGAATGGCACAGCTTTGCGTCGGGCTTCAGTGGCGCGACGAACCGCATGTCGAGAGGCCATAGATGCCCGGAAACGCAGAACCGCCTTAGCCGCAACCATAGGATCTCCAGGAGCTCTCCAAGGCGCCAAGAAATGGACGAATGGCTGAGATCGTCCACAGAGGTCGGCGCGAACTACAGGAGAAGCTTAAGGACGAGCGCAATAGTCGCAAGATTCACAATGCCATTTTTGTTTTTTCTTGGTCTCACAAAGCGCGGACAGCGCCATCATGTCCGAAAAGGGTTACCCTGGTGGCTGGGTCGTTACCGCGCCAGGAGCGTCAGGAGGGCTGCGGAGAAGGGCGAGGTGATCTAGGGCAGAAGAGCGATAGCGGTAAGTCCCACCTATCCTCCACGGCGCGACGTGATCCTAACCATGATCCTGCAGATTCAAAAACATTGTCTAAACGCCTTGTACATAAAACCCTCTCAGACTCTGTATCTTCTCCTCCACGTCCCCTTAACCCCTACGCTACTGTAATTTCTACTTTTACATTTGTCTATCCCCCTCGTCTCGAAGTCCCCATCCCCACCCCATCTGCCTCCTGTCGAATTCTTTGGATGGGATGTAACTGACCCTTGATATTCTGTATACCACCAATCCTGTAGTTGGTTACTGTAACCTTAGTTTTTTCTCTTTGATTCAACACCCTGGATGTGCATTAGGACCCGTCCAGCTGCCATGCTCAAACCCACGTCGGCAGATGTCATCTTCCGCTTGGGATTAGTGACGGCACTGTGCGCAAACTCGGGCCGGGCGCGGAGACCATCGAAGTCTTGAATCAACAGGGGTATATCCAGTATCCGAGGCCACCACGGTACAATGTATGAGAATGCTACAACCAGAGCGGGCAGGCGCGACAGTGCAGTGTCAATGTAGATGAATCCGTGGATGCACGAACTAGCAGTCAATGCGTGTGGTGGGTAATGAACGATGTGCGAGAACATCGCTGTGGGGACGGAATGGATGTATGGAAGTGAGGAAACTCAAAGGGAGAGAGAAATGCATTGGATAACGAGAAGGAAATGAAATCAAGGAGTGACGTTCCGGTTATACCAGCAAAACAACCACACAACACCGTACCAGCGGAGAAAAACATAGACCAAGGATTCCGCAGGATTAAACCGCGGTAATAGCCCTCCGGCTCTCCCGTCCACCCCCGACCCACATCGTCCATCCACCCGAGCATAACCACCAAGAACCGCACACACCACGCCGCGTCCGCGCCCGCGCCGAGGCTTGGGCGCAGCTGCAGCGCGAACGCGAGGTCGAGCTCCGGAGCATCGGCGCGCGGTAGGCGCGGGGGTGGGCAGGTTAGGGACGGACGGCTGTCAACGGGCTGGTGGTGTGTCGTGGGTGTATGTCCCGGGGGAGGGGGGTTTTTGAGCCGGGGGGTTCCGCGGTGGGGGGGAAGGAGAGGCCGTGGAGGGACCATGTGGGTTTGGTGCGTGAGGGAGAGGTGGGAGAGGGAGGCGGCGGAGAGGGCGCGGGGGCTGGTCGATGGGGGTGTTAGTATGGGGTTTGGGGTTGAGGGGTGTTGCAGCGAGGGCCTGGATCAGCGGTTTCGATGCTCGGTGTAAAGAGTAGGAGGGGAGGGGAAGGATTCGGAGTAGTGGACATGACTCATTCGTCCTTTCCGGCTTCTAGATCAATGGCGGTTTGTTCTCGCTCAGAGGAACGCCCGTCCGCGTGAGGGTAGATATTGTACGTCACTGAGAAAGAGGCGAGGCCGAGGTTTCTCAACGCCCGTAGGTAGGTTATAACCGAGTTTATTCTTGCGCCTGTTGGCTTCGTTTCGAAACCCGTTTGCTTCTCGAAAGAGATCGGCATTGGGGTTGGTTATACTAGAGACACCGTACGACACATCCGTTACAGTGAGGAGATTGTTTTGGAAATATAGCGTTCACGAGAAAGCGACGCCACTAAGGCTATCGACGCGGCCAGGCCACTACTACGCTACAGAGTCGACAAGGTAGTTTGATCTAGTATCTGTTTTGGGGAGGTCATTGAAGGTCTTCATACTCAGGAGGCATCGTCGAGGAGTAATGGACGCTTGGTGTCATTACTCCACGGCACGTTCCGAGGCTCGCTTCGAACGATGGTAGACAGCGCCGTCAGGGCCTGTTTCATACTAGCCGAAAGATTACGCTCGAAGCGCCCCTGTGGGTCATTTCGTAAAACTCGTCTGGCTTTGATGCTATGTCCTAGACAATCCCTTCAAAAGGGGATACGGATACGGGGGCTTTCGGTGGCCTGCGAGTCCGTTCCAGTGCTCAGGCGAGCCACATACTTGACTCTCTTCGGCTAGGAGGACCTCGCCGGAGTGCGTTTGAAGCTTTCGATATCAAACGCCAAAATATTTAACTGGTAGAGCTGTAAATGAAATGTGAGAACGCATGTCATGGGTGTTATTGAATGAATGTGTGAAACGATACCCACGTGCGATGTGGAAGACTGATTGAAGGGACATTAAGGACATTAAAATGACGGCTGCGCATTTAGGGGCCCCCTATTCATTCGACCGCGGTGAGCAATGTAACCAGCCGAGTGGGGTCCATAAGCTGATACTCAACATCTCGAGCAAAGTCGCTCGAGATACGGGCACTGGACTTGGGGGACGAGCCGCCACGGTCAACGCGATGAGCAGCGAGAACGAGACAGTGAAAACGTTAAGGGTCATGACGGGGCAGCGGTAGCTTTCTGCAAGCTCAGAAGTTAACACTATCTTCCACGAGTGCACGAGATTATACTATCCGCCTTTGAGGTCGGTAGCCGATATACCTGTTCGCGTGATCTCGAGACTCACGCGTCGCTGAAGCCCCATGTCTCGTGTTATGTGTATGTCGTTCAATGTTTTTCCCTTCCTCCCTTTCTTTTTTTCCCTTCCCCGCCGTGAGGAATTCGAAACCTCGCGGCTACCCGGCCCTGGGCGCACAACACGTTTCAAGCCTCGCCATTCGCGGCGCGTGTCCCGTTCGTGCTGGCCCCCCCCCATCAACGTGGCACTGTGATCGGATCAATCCCCGAGGGGCGGGGAAACGCCAAGAAAGTACGCGACATCCCGCGGCGCTTGCGACGTCACGACTGGCAGGCCGATCGCAGCTGGTCCGCTCTACGTACCATCCAACAGCTCGACTACCCCAAGAGCACGCATTATAATTACCCATTTTTTTCAACGTCTGCATTACCTTGTTCTTTCTGTGCTGTACACCGTCGCGTACGCTCACACTCGGCTCAACCAAACTTACACGTTGCGCGAGTTGTAATCAATGCTGCTACTGATTCAGAGTCTCAAAACGACCGACCAGTGACAGCCTCGTCTCACTCTAACTCGGAGAGCAGCAGCAATTTCAAAATCATGACTGGGTTTTCAGGCACTGCCTATCAGCGAGAGGAATTGTGGGGCCAGGACTGCAGGTCGTGACAGCTTGTGGGGGGTCTCGAAGATACTGGGGACCAAGATGGCTACAGCTGCCCGTGCTAACTGGTGGGCTTGCTAGGAGTGGCCAGTACTGTGGTGCCGTGGAGATGTCGTATGGTGCGTTATGACCAGCATCCTTTAGACTCCATATCTAAGTAACTCGTCGTGAATTACCAGGTAAACCATACCCTAATATCACATGGCTTGTGCGAAGTCGGCTGTGCCATGGGTCTTCCTTGCAGGACCGATATCCATGGGGCCTTGTCGTACAGCCATTGATTGGTGCGCCCAACAGCTTTCTGTAATGAGTGCTTAGTTTTTGATAATTTGTATCAGGTGTGCTGGCTTGATAAATCGAAGTCACGTTTTTTGGTCAGTCGGAGACCGTACCATGCTCGTCGAGGAGTAGTGATATTGTACCTGTGCAATGCTCCTTGCTTGGTTTCACGCGACCCTTTGCTAGTATATTCACTTTTTTGGGTCCGGCTCAGGAGCCGTAAGTGATCTTTCACGCTCGGGTTTAGCTACAATTATACGATCTTAATGTAATTAACATCCGTCAGAACAACGGTCCTAACGATATGTCTTGCCATTTTCGCTATCTTCTCCATTGACTTCTCCATTAATGCAGGTCAGCCCCATTTTATTGCTTTATTAGTTCATCCTTTACTAACACAACTCGACAGTTCAGGCAGTAGATCGAGCATTGCTGTGGACACTCTTCCTCCTTCAGACCAAACCGGATGGCAATGCCTGGGCGGCGCGCATAATGCATCGGACGTTGGGGAGTGTGGCAGACGGTTACTTCATGTATGCGCACCCATATTTGCTCATATGTACTTGGCTTACATATATCTGCAGAGAGCAATGTAGACATGACGAAAGTCTTCCCCTTCCTTGGCAAGGACAGAGCTTGAGAGGTCCTTTCGGTCGTCGGTTCGTTCCTGTTTTGGTATGCGACCCATGCCGATTGACGGCGTATTGTACGAAGGAGAAAGTTGTACGAGCACGCAGGTACGTGCTATCTCAGTGATTGTGACTCGGGGGACAAGGGGGCCTGGCATTCCTCTAAACGAATGCTAGACAGACGGAAAGCGGGGCTTGGGTAACAGAGTTCAAGGAAATATGTGGACAAAGCATTAGGACGCTTCCAAGTGTCATTAAACAAATCGTTAGTGTAAAACTCACCGGTGTTTTTGTCCACAAGACTGAATCTCCGTCAGTGTATTATCCATGGAGTTCTTCGCACTAATGGATCGGGCTGGTTCCCTCTTCTCTTCAACACGACAGAGTTATATCGCCGAGCTCTACAACGCTCGCATCAAAGAGCTAAAACCCGGAAACTGTAATGGAGGAGGGCACCAGGGCTCTGTGCTCGCGCGCGATGAGGAGGTTCTTCAACGCTAGGTCTGAGCCTTGCTCCGTGAGCATCGTGATGCCGCTTTTTGTCGCCGAGGGGCGAAGAGCCGGGCGCAGCGGGGGGTGCAGGACAAGTTTGCGATGGCGGCGCAGAGCGTATGAGGTCCGGTGGTTCAATCGTCTCAAGGTGCACCTCGCGAGTCCGCTATGGGCGGCGTGCGCATCTGTTGTTTGACGTGTGTATGGGGGCAACGTTGTAAGTGGAATGTCTGCATAGGTTTGGTTGGTCGACGGTCACGCTTTAACGTGAAACCGGCTAGCTTCTACTCGAGCTGGGGAGTCCCCGTATGGGGTGCAACCGGGGGTGGGGGGGTGGGAGGGCTCTTTACAACACTGGCGGGTTTTTCTCTTGGGCTATCAGGGCCCAGGGGCACCGTTTGCTTTGTTGTGAGCTAGGCTTGCTTGGATCGCAGCGATCTCGCGAAAATATTAATCTCTATCCCAGTGGACAGCTCGCAGAAGTCTGTGGATTCGTTTCTGTTGACGATGGTGGTAAACTTGACATCTTGAAGACGCGTCACCATACATCTCGTCTGTGACATCGCTATCGTCTAGCGGGACATAGACCGTGGCGGCGACCGCCGCAGCAGAACGAGAGGCAGATAGTTTCCAGTTCTAGTAGGGAATGACGATGACGATGAAGATCACGATAGGGACTGGAGGATGAGGTGCAGTCTTTCAGGTCGTCGGCGTCAAGGACGGCGAGGAAGAGCGGCGAAGATAGGCTCGATCATGAACAATACGAGAGCACGGCAGAAGTGCATTCGGATGTATACGAGGCGCACGTGGGTCAAGTCGACATGTTGGAGAGGATGGTGGCGCATTGGCGCAGAAGAAGGGTGGCGGGCTTGCTGCTAAAAGCCGGGGATTATATTGGTGTGTATTGACCGTTCGCACTCATGATTTTTCTAACACACAGCCGATATAGGGTATTCACATAGTGTACAATATTCATCGTCAAAATGCCTCAATGTGTGATCACAGGGATTATCATCGATCATACTTGCCCTTGCGGGTGGTGGAGAAAGCTGACATGTGGAGAAGTGAAATGCGAACTCTACGAGGCTGTCGATCCGGTAATACTCGCGCGGAAGGGCCTGCAGTGCACGGAGGGGGCGCCCAATTCTTATGTATACTTTTTCGTTTTCCGGTAGGTGCTTGGCGCGGTGTTAGACTAATGCTGTAAATTGTGAAAAGCATCCACGCCCCCCTCCTCCACAACCCCCACCCCCCCCATATCACCCCCCCGTGTAACCTGCCCATACGAGAACAGCTGCTCCATGCAGGTTGAGGAGGACTGGCCGCAGTAGTCGCGTTTGTTTCACTGTGAAGCTGACGCGCCATATACGACAACACGGACATTCATAGGCGTCGCAGAAAGTATGTGTATACGTCCCGAACACTAGTTTCCTTTCCAACCTTCCGTTTTCCTGGATATCCTTGTATTGTTGTTATTATATCGCTATCATCTACCACTTTCTCCTGATACGGCTCTCATTCCCATTGGTGTCACGAGGGACTACGCGGTAGCCACTCAGAAGACGGTACCGTCGCTCTCAATGTCGATCGGGTGGTCCACCGGTCGCAGGACGCTTTTTTTGGCTAGATGGCAAGTTTCCCGGGCCGCACCTTCCCAGTTCTGGGCACGGCGTACTATGCTCAAAGGACCTGGTGCACGAGGGCGTGAGCTGCTCAGATCTTGTCAGACCGAGCTTGGATCACACCTGAATGATGTCGAGGCCACGCGGTCTCTGTAACAAGTGGCGTTTAGTCGAAATCGGATCCGTATTCGAGGGGGGTAGTTAAGGGCCGTGTATACAGCTCGATGACGGTCATGCTACTACACGCACCATTCACACAATTGCGGGATGGGAGGGAGGGAAGGAGACGACGGGAATACCCGAGTTGGGGTCTGGGAAGACGAAGGGAGCAAGAGCTCCAGGCTTGAGGGTGAGGACGCCCAAGTCCGTAAGGAGACCACCTTAAAGAGATACCTTCAGCGATAGACTTCAGGACAAGGCAACACACGAAACGAAACCGTTTGCTGATACTCGGGAAGGCCGTTCAGGATATCTTCGATTCCCTCAACATACTCCATCCCCATTAATCTGGTTCTGCATGGGGTTCAAGGCAAGCTGTTAACGTTGGTTCCATCCAGTAAGCCTTGCGGAATGTTACGAGCTCAATCGCCGTCCACACGACGCAGCAGGCTTTCAGCGAAGCGCAGGGCCAAGACGTTCACCCATAGCTAGGACAGCCTCCAAGGTCTCGCGCGGGTCTTGATGAGCACAGATTGGTGGACCGACAGATATCCCTATGCCATGCAGCGCGGCCACCACAGTGCGAGCCAAAGGAAAAACGACGCGTGCCGTCCGGGGTCGGCAATAGACTGCGTATCCCAAGAAAGTCGAACGAGGTCCAGCCTATGGTCCGTGCGTCGGAGACCCGAAGAAATCGGGGGACCTCGCTTGCAGTGCCATTACTGAGGTTATGGAGAGCAAGCGAAGTCCCGTCCCTTCGACAGTGCCCCCAAGCCATCACGCGGGTTTCACGCATGAGCTGCACTTGCATACCGCGGATGAGGGACGTGGCGCCTCAACAGTAACGCGAGCACAGAGTCCTTAAGCTACAATTCCAAAATAAACTAAACATCACTAGATGTACTTCACAGAACGCTCCGAACAACGATCACCCATCCCGTACCATCAACTGGTGTGCGGTCGGTCACTCGTTTTCCTGAGAAGAACCCATTGCACGAACATGTTCATGCCTAGGCAACTCCATAAGACCTTCTGAAAGCCGGTCCATTTGGAAGGACCTGGTTGGGGATGCATGTGGTAGACCAGCACGCCACACTGCTCCACGACGCAAGTCGAAGAGCTACCACCCGCCTCCGAGGTCAGGACAGGAGGTCCAATGAGCCTCCGAGCAAATTCTCCTTTGTGCAGAATGGAGGATTGTCGTAGAAGGCTTTTCCACTACAGCCATTCCATGCGGCTGCGACCGTGAGTACTACCCTTGCGTCAAGATGACGCCAACGAGCGACTGTGTGGCGGGATCTAAAGCAAGTCAAGCGCAGCCCCGATTCGCGTCACAGCGTGTTTGACGTACCGGATGGCGAAAATCGCTTCCCAAAGGTCCCTCTAGACAGAGTAATCTATGGATGTTAGTATGCCAAGCAGATCCATCAAAAAGATAGATTGTTGCGATTCATACCTGTCGATGATTGGTTGTGATACAAAAGGAATTGCCACGACTGGCAGTCTTTCTGGTCTCAGAGGTGGTCCAGTTTCCAACAAGTACTCTAGCTGTTCCCTCGTCGTTGCCAGTCGTCATGGCACTCGCGAGCATACTCTACACGCTAATTGCGGGAAGAGTACTGTGAAGCTAATAGACCAGACGGTTTGCCGTCCGGGGTCAGAGTAGCAGCCAGCCATGTGTATTATCTGGTTCTGAAACAAAGTGAGTAATTCAGCAGGGCAACCCAAAAGGTCGGTCACGTTGGAGTCTTTTGGCCGATGGCTGTTGTGAGTCACACTAGATGCTATGGTTGGTTGACAAAGTATAACGGACTCGTGCGGTGTTTTATAACGTATCGGCTCCACAGACCTTGGTCTTGACTCGGGGATTTAAGGCCGCTGATCACAGGCGTCGTGCATACAATGAGATGAAACGCACAGTATCTACGCCGGTATAAAGGAACAAAGAACTGGGGGCGCGGGTCGCTTACGTCATGGCACAGTGTATGGATCACGTAAACGACGGGACAAGCAACTATGAAAGGCGCCGTAGATAGTTGTAGTGAGTCACTATGGTGAATCCAGCACGACTGTGATTACTCAGTAGCAGGAGGTAAAATATCTACCTATCATGTCCTCTCTTTTTTGTTACCGACTGGAAGACGCGTTGCGCACAGACCTTCGTAATGAGCTCTACTACGTTGTCGCATCCTGACCGCGTCTGGCTGTGTACCGTTGATCGAGCATATATTGATGGCGAGTGGCCGTTGCAAAACTAGAGCCCGTGTTTGATCAGTATTGCTGTCCATGCGGGTACAGGCTTCGAGATCGACGCATTGAAGCTTACGCTGGATTACACTAGAGAAACTTCCTTCGGGCGACCATCACGGTGGCTATTTCATTGCCATTGGCTCATCACGTGCTGGGCTTTATGTCGAAGTTTTGTAGTGTACAAGACCATCAGCACGCCCCCAAACAACAAGGCTTGTCCGACCTCCTCTGCCAGAACAACGCTCTACAGCGAGGCGTCATATAATGTGCGCGGAACCAGAACAGACGAAAATGTAATGTCGAACTGGCCATGCGGTGGTCCAAAGCCAAACAAACCACAGAGGCTTGGATCATCAAGTGTTTCTTCAATCCTATGGTGTCGCTCGGGAATAAATGCTGATCCAGAGGTTCGGATAGATGTTTTTCATCGTGCGTCACGGCCCCCCCCCCCCTTAGTATGTAGGGAAAAGTTTGTTCGGAAAGTCGTTCGTTGGTTTTTACTCAAAATATATGCCGTTTTAAACCACTCACCAGGCATTAATTATCGTGGCCGAGCCAGCTGGTATGTCATAACCACTATACACCATCGTGCGCCTCAATGGAACTATGAGTAAACTAGACACCGATAATGAGAGTCTGATGAAATGGAACAGGCGTTGAAGATCGCTCACTCAATTTCAGGATGTTGTGCCACCGGAGAATTTCTTTTCATTGATTTTGCAACGACGTAGGTAGGCAATGAATCCCCATTCCCTATCTCAGGCAAACGGGTGGCGTGCGCCCCCACCGCGAAACCCCAACCTGAAGGCGGCCTTGTCAAGTCATCACTTGCTTGACGCTTCTTCTGAAATCTCGGGATGGCATAGCCATTGCGAGACAGAACCATGACATGGGCAGCAGTAGTCTAACAATATTCCTTGGTAACAATACTCGTAGACAGACAGTGTAATTGGGAACTTTAGACATAACCGTGTCGAATGCCTGTCTAATGGAGCGAATATCCCAAAAGCAGAATGCCCTTAATACAATCTTCACTCAGTAAGGAGCGAATCTTTATGATCTTGAGCATCGAGCAGCACAGAAGAGAATGAGCCACCGGCTGTCCCGCAAGCCTGCAACAACACGTCAACAATTACTCACGTTTACAAAGCAGCAGTCCAAAAGAATACGTGACCATATGACGCTTTACTTCCTCGAAAGGGTGATTGATAGCGTATAGAACTGTCTTCCTCCAGTTTTGCCGGCGATCTTCTTAAATTCTACTCCATGGGAACCATTCTGGAGCGTATTTTACTAGTGGAGCATGAGCCATCTGTCCGTTGTTGGAAACAGTGATCGCTTGAGACGAACATAAAGTGGTAGTGAGTCAACACGCCACATCCCTGGACGAGCCGTCGCGCAGAAGACGTCCATGGCTTCCACGGCCTTGCTTAGGAGATGTGTGTCTTCCGTGACACCATCGTAGCCATATGCAATCTTCGAGAGATATCCGCGCGGCGGTTCTACAAGGGTAGGTTCATACATGGCGCCATGTAATAGTTTCCACATGAAGTAAACGTACTGTGTAAAGGATATGTTCTTTACAAAGTTCTCCGGATTGTCAAGCATCTTCTCAAGATATAACCCACATTCGCGATTTGAGATAAGGAATGTAGCTCTGAAAACGGCGCTGCGTCCCAGACCGTTTCTTAGGAGACGTCTACAGGTTTTTGAGGGCGGGGTCCATTTAAGGCAGAAGCGGCAAAGCGTTTGTCCAGCCACATCTACACATATCTTGGTCAGCAAAGTGTACACTAGCATGTTATAGCATTGGATGTCAATACTCATTAATCCATTGTCAACGAGGGCTTAGACGAATAGGATACTGGATTTATGGTCCAAGAGATAGTTCATGGCCTGCTTGGGGTTGAGCACAAACAGATGGTGCCACCCAGGGGATTTTGATACCCAAGATGTCGCTTCCTACGAGGACAAGAAAGGTCAATTATAGTATCGCCACAAGGGATTACAGAACTCGCCATAGAGCTTGCTCCAACTACTGTATACTTCGGCATTATTTCTTTTAGGTATCTGGTGATGTTTCCGATAACCGGTAACGGTTCGGGACCCGGAGGGAGGTTGAGCGTCCTCCCCTTTCGAGGATCTGAAACAAGAAAACAACGACTAGTGCCCCCACAAGTAAGGCAAAGAAAACCGTCCACAGCATCAATCGATGGTCAATGAGGGGGTTTGTAGAACAAGACGTCGAGTTGTTTCTTTTATAGTGTCCGCGAACATACCAACGACACGCGCATATAGCGTGCAGTTCGGAAGCCCGAAAGTGTTTGACGGCGCTGTTCTGCTACATGCCTCAACAGCGCCCAGGTGGTAAGAATGAAAGCATCTATCTCAGGCATTGAGATTCTACCGGCGACGGCTGTGTTCGTGATGTCTTTTCTACGGCGCAGCTTCCGGACCCAACTAACACGAGGAATGTAAAAACAACCCCTCAGTCGAAACTGATATAGTACTCACACCATATTCGCTCAAAAGAGCCCGGTCGCTAAATTGAGGACTTCAGGTTCCATGTTTTACATACATTATATCACCCAACGTTAAGAAACTCTGATAGTAAAGGCGAATAGCTTGCGATAACACTATTGTCAGTGTCAGTGTCGTTAGTACTTCGCGGAGCAGCGTAGATCTATGCACCTTTCAGAGCTTTCATTACTTCACGCACAGCTGTTACAAATGCGTAGATGACATGTGTCCACGAAGCTTGAAGCTTCACGGCACCTGCGATCTGGGACATATGAGATCATGAACCCACGCATATATAGGGCACTGAATTAGATTCGCGACGTACCTGAGAGTCATCTAGACTTACATCTGCCTTTATGTCGATGCAACATCCCCTAGGCAGCCTGCTTGCTTAAGCTCAAAACAGCATAGAAATTCCGCTGCCGTACTAATGGCTGTTGCCACTCAAGAAACGGCCTACTTTGGCCTGGAAATTGGCGTTGGGCGCGAGTACATTGCCGCTTAATATGTGCCCGCTCGCGGTCGATGAACGGGATAAACATGTGTATATATGGACTGTTTTCCGTGATTTGAAATTGAAGCATCCTGTACACTTTATTTTTTGAACACATCATGAACAGATATTCGTCATTTTTATCCGCCACTGGGAGATAGGATAGCCCAATACTCACCGGGTGAGCACGTTCAGCGATAGAGTTCCCTAAGGCGAGCCGCGAAAGGAGGCTCATGAGAACTCCCAGCTGGAGATGTACTCGTAATACGCTTTGAGGGACTGACCACCATTGCAACAAGCTTCGCTCAAACCCAACACTAAAACTGTCACGATATGAGATACGAGCCGCGTTTCTGTTGCTCCGACCACACACCAACGAAGTACAAAACTTGGAAGCCTGGATCTCCAAGCGGGCGCCGCTCAAACAGCAAAATGGCCTGATCCAATCCCCGGCCACCATGCCCTCAAGTCTCACTGTTCACGGGATCATTACTGACTTCTTAACTTCGCATAACCTCTTTGTCATATTCCCCCCTCGGTTCGCTTCAGAATGTCTGCCACAGCTGTAGCTACGCTTCGTCATCGGCGAGACATTGGATCGAATGGTTTGAAACGGAAATGACCGCAATGAAACCAGCAACGACTGTCTGTCGTGTCTCTCCTTTCGGCGACGGGACAATATCGAGCGCCGTGGTCGAGGTATGTCCGTTGCGATGCTCTTGTACCGCACGACTATTCCTCGATGAACCTACACAACCTCTGCCCTGCGCATATAGATGCTACAGCTGCCCTCCCCGCGTTCGCGCTCCTCCTGGACGAGGCGATCTCTCGTGCGATCGAGCTCGCATACGAGCGGTACTTTCTCCCAGCTCCCGTTACGCGTCTAACTTCATATTCTTCTCAGTGAGAAGCGTACCAAGACGGACAATTCTACAGTGTTTCTTGCAGCCAACGACCAGCAAAAAAACAGACGCTGCTGTGAATTCCATCGAAACGTCGACAGCGCTCAATGCAGAAGCTGGGAGGCCTGGTGAAGCCAGGTCCTGTACGTCCCTCGGTTGTATCATGCGTTTTTTGTGACGTAAATGTTATCTCTGACCAACATCTCGCTGTAGAATGATCAAGGTGTCAAACTACATGACCAAGTTTCAAAAACGCTCAAGGACTGAGGTCCATACACTCTCATCAGACACGCCCGTCTACACCGCTCGCCGACCTTGAGCAAGTTCCTGCACAAAGACACAAACTCTTTGCACTGGGTACAACCCGTTTTTTGTTCCCTCGACGGCAGAATCCTAAATCGCATCTACAGTGACAGGGACTACAGCCGTAAATGATCGTGCTCGCGGTCGTGACGAAGCAGGGATCTTGATGTGAGTGTAGCATCTTCAATTCTCATCTAACTACTCATCTCAAATCGCCCCAGAACTTTTGTCTCACGACGAGGAATTAATTTTCATCTTCCCATCTCCCACCGAGTCGTCTTTCTATAATTTGGGTTTTATAACTTTCAAGGGTTCCCTGTACTACACCGGCTCAATCAACGCCACATCTCACCATACGATACCATGGACCAATACTACCTTAAAGAACAACAACCGACTTCACCCAACCGAGAAAACCACCTCATGTATTATAGAAAATCATAGCTCTCTGTACTCTCCGTCAACGAGTTCCGCGTCATCAGTTTGGATCAAACGAAGTTAGAATGGAAAAACAGAAGAATCTATTCTACAACAACTCTGAGAGCGTATTCAAACACGAAAGAAAAATATGGTCCCGCCGAGGCCAACAACCGACTCAATAAGAAAGGGGGGTGTATTAGTAAGACTACTGATACAGCGTACGGTTAGGAAAGAAGGGTGGGGTGAGGGGTGAGGGGTCGGCGACCTTGAGGGTATATCGCAGGGGTTTAAGGATGAGTGCGTAGACGAAGAACGCACAAAAGACCGTGTTTTACAAGGGGAGTGTAAGGTTACCCTGAACAGTAAACTCAACACACATAGGCTTCTGGTATCTGCGCGGATAAATGCGTGTTATCGAGGGAGCGAGGGTAGGTGGCAGACCGCGCGTGTAAACCAAGAAGACGGCGGGCATCCGAGGGTAGTAGCACAAGTACTATAAAGGGGGGGCATAAGGAGGGTAGGTCCATGACATTCGCTATCCAGCTATCCGCGTATATGCAAAGTGCAAGTGTCGTGTCCGCGATTATGGGAGACGAGGGGTATCGCCATTTGTTGTGAAGCATACTAGCGAGCACAAACAGGCAGGGTGCCAAGGTGACGAGAATCGGGGACGGGCGAACGTGTTGCGTTCCAAAGGGCGAGGGAGTGATCGTGTGGTGAGACAGTGTGTTCGATCCAAGAGGAGGTGTAATGGAAGAAGCAATGCCTTAACGATAGCGAGATGTATATTTGGAAGGCGATTAGAGGTCGATTGGGCTGTGGCGTCGGGTGCGACCGGCTCCTTCATCGAAGCCAGTATGGAGGGGACTGCATTTGGTATAGATGAGCGATGTAAAAAACCAGGAGTGATACAGATACTTACTACCGGACGGCGACTGGTGGTTGCGTATTATAGGGTGCGGCGGGAGAAGGCGTACTGCGAATGGCTCTTCATTGATATCGTCTTCTGCGATTCCATAACCAAGGACTACGCGATCACATCTTAATTTGCCTCCGTGCTCAAAATAAGAAGTATCATCGCGTGGAGGGTCCCGTGCCCAGCGGGCGGACCCAACGACCGGCAGGCACTCTATCGTCGGTAGAAATGTCAGGAACCCATAGGGGTTATGATGCACCTCCGTAATGCGAGCCGTCGTCGGTCGTTGTCGTCCTCGTCATTGTCATCAGGCATTATAGGGTGGGGAGAGGGGGAGATGTTCACGACCGTCCTGGCGCGACCTCGGCGCGCGAAGGGCGAGGAGAATATGATCGGCGACGGGCCGAGCGATGCGATCCCTTTCCCCCTGTGAAAAAGCGTGGCGACTGTGAAAAAAAAAACAAAAAAGTCGGACCAACACGGGGGACTCTCCCTCGCGCGGTTGCCGAAGCTCGGCCGCCGGGACGGGGACCTTGTGGACTGGTGCGGTACCGCGGGCGGGCGGGAGAACGTGAGGTGGAACTTCGAATGGTTGATCTGGGACGGCATGCACACCGGGCCAGGACTTAATGGGGGCGGCTGCGGGAGATCTGGAAAGAGCGTCTTGGGTAAACGGGAGCGCTGAAATGAGCGGGATGGAACGACTCCGCGAGTGAGTATTGTTAAGGAGTCTGTGTGAACGAAGCTCTCGGTTTGGAGCCTCGAGCTCGTGAGGGGCGGGTAGGGAGTGACGTGAGGGCTTCGTGCGAAAAGATAGTCTGGCTGGCTGTCATAGCGTGGCTTTGCCGTTGGAGTGGGAGGGGAGGAGGTGTGTACGGCTGTCGTGACAGAAAGAAGCAATGACGGCACAGCAAGGAGCAATGAGGTGCCTGCGTAACCGGAAAGGAGGCGAACCCTGTGTAAAACGTTCGCGGAGCTTTCAGTGTGAGCTATTTTTAGCTAGTTCAGCGCTAATATTGAATACCCACCGATATTGTGGGGTCTGATGGCGTCACAATTCAGGACCGTCCACATGTGGCTTGTACCGCAGGTTTTCGCGAAATTCAGACGGATCACAAGACCTAGTCTTCAGTAGGGCCAGGATGACCAAGGGAAAGATCAGCTAAATCAGCACAATCCTGTGTGAGACCTGCCCGAGATCCTAATTGCCCTTAATCATTAGATTAATATGCAATTCAGAGATTAATGATGCAATGGTAAAAAACATAACGTCTCCACGAACCTGCGAAAGCAATGAACCCAGTCGCGGTACCGGAAAACTGTCTCCAGCGGTTGCAAAGGCATGGCAATGGACACATAAAGCGCCAATATAGACGCAGCAGAAG
This sequence comes from Phlebiopsis flavidoalba, assembly GCA_035772785.1. Classification (NCBI taxonomy): domain Eukaryota; kingdom Fungi; phylum Basidiomycota; class Agaricomycetes; order Polyporales; family Phanerochaetaceae; genus Phlebiopsis; species Phlebiopsis flavidoalba. The sequence continues at coordinate 396,732 of JAOCPU010000007.1, forward strand.
TGCGTGATAATCTTGTTTGTTAGGGCTGGGAGTACAGTATCAGTAGACTAGGAGCGGCCATATGCGGGGATAACGACAGCTCCCACAGTGCAGAAACCTCTGGGCATTGTGCATGGGTTGACCATTACTCTTGCACATAAATCCTTACAGATGACGTTAGTTCAACGATACTCGGGTTATGGATCACAGCACCCCACCCCTAAGAAGAATAATTTTCTCTGCTTTCATTGACATGGTATTTTGATAGTGCCATAAATGCTCGGAATCATGCTTCTCGTACAACTGGTTCTTCGTGAAAGCTGGCAGCGGGGAACGAACCAGCTGCTCAGCAGCCCTGTATATCGAGACAAGCAGGTAAGAAAGGCTATCTCGCATACTTCCATGCCACTGCTTCTCGCCGGCTCAGAGGGTCAGGAACATACCTGTAAGCGAGAGGACAAACCAGACGATCTTGAGCGCGTAAGAGATCATTGCTTGCACAGACGAACAGAGACGTGAGGGAAAGACGGTCTCTGCGACGAGCGCAGACGCAACGTCGTCTCCACCAGCTCTCTGCAGGTGGTGGCGAAAGCAAAGGAGCGAAGGACAAATTTCGCCTGGCCCTCGGGGACGCGATGCCCAAAGTCCGGGCGTGATCAAAGTGGGCGACTGACTGGACCCACGGATCCATCACGCCTGCCTTTCCTGGCAGGCACGAGCCCGCACATCGCCGTCGTATGTTCTGCCGGCCGCGGCCATCAGCGTCTTTCCCTGTCCCTGCGGCTAAGCAGTTCTGGGGGGACCCTGGGCCTGTGTGCCATCTCGTCCACCGTATACCATCCGAGGAAGATCCACCATCTCTCAGCAGTCTGCGTGAGAGCCTGGGCCACGCACGAGTCTCCGCTCGAGATGGCATGGAAAAGCTGTCGGGCAAGGGCAGACAGCAGGGCTAACATGAACAGTTCATCATTCGGTTTTCATTGAGACCCTCCCACCACGCCGCTTCGCCAGGGTGTATCTCATCTTGCATAGCAACGCCTCGCGTCTGGAGGGGCAAAGAACACCCGTCTACTCGTGCCCAACCGCGTTCGCGTCGACCGCGTCTTGCGTCTGCCCAATCGCAGCCGCCTCCAGCGCAGCCCCCAGACCCGTGGGTTCGCCCCTGCCCTCCGCAGAGTCCTCGCTGTTCTGCCTCGGCGGCGGACAAACGACATCCGTCTCCCGGTTTCTTTTTTCGCACACACTCCTCAGCGACGCCGTTACGTCAACAATGTAGACGAGAACCGATCCCCAGCGGAAAGTCGACCTTCTTATGCGTGCTGTGAGCCGGAATGTGGTTTCGCCCTTTCTCGACACGAACGCGGAGAGATCATATGGAACGTTCGGACGAACCAAACCACCCAATGAATACCTGAAAACATCAGACATAAACCGTGAGGCGAATCGCTCGATCACAAACATGGGCATGACGCGCTGAATACTGAACCTTGGCCCATGTACCACCTTGAGCGTACCCTTACCGGTTCTGCGACTCGCAGCACCGACACGATCCCTCGCTGCTCAACGCTGTCGTAGCTCGAACATCGTGCTATCGAGGCATTTACCTTCACACTCGGGCACAGAGGGCTCTTCTCGCGTCCGCCTTCCTATCTTTGACTTTGACCCCTTTTCTCAAACCCGTGACACCCCACCAATCACCATGTACAGGCTGGCACGCAGCACATACTCGACCACTCTTCCATCCTGTACGACGGAAAACTAGGGTATCAGCCTCCGCCCTTGGATTACCAAAAGTCCGGCGTGTGATAGATATCTGGCCATACTTTTGCAGCACAGAGCGCTAGTCCACTTTCTTCCTTATTCGCCAGACAGCCACCGTCACAAATCACTCGGGCCCAAGCACCATGTTGCGCGAAACACGACCGCCACAAGCCCCACGTCTTCCCCTCATGAGATCCACATCGGGTCCTGTCCAGTCCGCAAAAACACGTCCATGAGCTCAGCCCATCCGTCGCTCCTGGATGCTCCGATCCCAGGCTCTGCGCACGCCCCAGACTGCAGTTCCGTCGCGCGAGTCGTTCCAGACTTTTCCCACCACTCGCGTGTGATCACAGCACGAGTCTACGTCGTTCCGTACCGCGCTCTGAGACGAGAGCCCAGATACATGGCTTGGCGCTCCCACTCAGCCATGCACTTGTACCAGCTCCCTGGTAGATATGTTATGCCCCCTTCAACGCGGTTACGCGGCCTTGAGTTAGAGTTTTCCGCAGCTTAACAGCAGTCACACCGAGTAGGTAAGATGTTCACTCGTCATCACGCGACGCCGGTGAGACCGACCGATCAAGCCGGGGACCTTATGGGCCGATGGACTCCCGCATCCGCCCGAGAGGTTCGACTATTTGAAGAACGCACAGGGCCTGTGGGACCATTTACCTAGCAGCTAGCAGCAGTGACCAGTAAGTTTCATTAAACCAGCTAGGCGATGGACGACTGGGTATGCTTTACGCCCCCCTGCATATGGACCTTGACAAGAAGGGCACGAACTGTCGGAGCCGCACTGCGCTTCATCTCGTCCAGCCGTGGAAACTGAAACCGTGTGAGAGCTTCGCTAGCCACCGATTCTCTCCAGCGAACGGCATACGCCGAAGGCCCGTCATAGAGTGGCATACAGAGAAAAAAAGAGACCTTTGTTTCCACGAGGGCACTTCGGACGAAGATCCGTGCCTTAATAGGGGGCCCAATCTTCGAAGGAATGAACGGATGCCGCATCAGATTGTTGAGAGCCTCGGTGCCGTCACGGAAAGCTCGGACAGTCAGGACCACGACCAAACATAATTGCGGGCAGAAACGGCTTCAATGAGATAGGCATTTCAGGCTTGATTCGATCCCGCGTTCTTCATCGACGGCATGCATTAGGGCTACTCACAGTCGAAGCACGACAAATGAATGACTAGTGGCAGTACGGGAATGGGTCCGCCAACTCAGTGTGTGAGGAGCGGATATAGAGTGCCCGCCATGGTGCACAGACCTGCCCTTCCGCCTACTCATACGAGAGGCTCAACATAGCGGTTTGTTTTCGGAGGGAATGATAGATTATACCGCCCGCCACCTATGTTACAATGGAAGAAAAAGGTATAACTGCTACTCGCCCTCCGTCCAGTAGCGTCCGTACGCAGCCGACGCAAGCCATATTCATTTAGCGCAGCACAATAAGCGGCAGGGTAGGCGACACAAATCTGAAAGTACAAGGTGAAAAACGTAACGTCCCTTATTCCTGGCGGCGCTACAGGAAGTACTTCCGCAGTTACATAATCTCGTACTATCGACTCAAAATACGGACACCCACTCACTGGTGATCAGGAAACGGGGTATCGGCTCACTCACTGTCTCCATCAAATAACCTCGGGCGGTGTACGAGTTCTCCTTTGACCCGGGCTAGAAATTGAACACCAACACGTAATTCTTTCCATGCCGGTGCTCCAGGAAAGGGGAAGGACAAAACCTTCTTGTGGGGCATCTTCGCGTCGGCATCTGCTGGTATCGACCCCGTTGCGTATATAGCGCCTTCGATGCATTAGCTGGGTATCCCATGACAATTTTATGGCGGTCGGTAATGTACGCACAAGTCTCAGTAGCAGGTAGGTAGTAGGCAAGATAGTCGTAGAACTATTGTAGAACGCACCCAGCTCAAGATCCAGCTTAAACCTCATCCCTAAATCGCGCCTTCTTTCCCGACACGGAGGCGTCGTACCGAAGTCTGTCATCTCTAATTATTCTATACCTTTATTCTACGAGTGTAAGTTCACGGGTCTTCTGTATGTGGGGTATATTCGTGATCGTAGAGTTGTTCGAGGGCATAGTCGAAGAAGTGATTAGGAAAGCTTTGCGAGCGGGACGCAGGCAGGATAGCTGCACAGGTGGTGAGGTCATCGGTACAACGCCACCTGATTTACGTGATAACCATTTGTCAAGGATAGTGACGTCTGAGATGCACAGCCTCAGTCCAAATATGAAAAGGGAGGCGGCGCCAGCAACGGGCTGGATAGTCTCGAGGAATAAGTACATTTGAGAAGATGTGTGGTTTTGAAAAGAAAAATCGCGCGTCGCAACGCCGAGAGCGAACCAGGCGAGCGCCAAGGGGCGAAGAGCTTGCCGATCAACAGCCAATCAGAGCGCGCTTTTGAATTGATGCGCCTCCGTACTTGATATGAATGCGCTCTTGATGCGCGCACACATCAATTACATCACGTTGCGGTCAACTTACACGTTGGACTCTCCCAATATCCTCGAGAGTTAGTCCCTGGTGACGCGACACCGTATGGGTACCGATAGTCTTATACCTACATGGAGTTCAGTACACAAAAGGTGCGTATATATTCAGCCAGGAGAATTCGATCATCCTTAACCATTCTTACCACACACGCTTCGCTTGCGTTGGCTAGTTGACGTTCCGGAACGCGCTCAGGATATATCAAGCGCCGCTATCGCGCGGTTGATTATGCGACCAACAGTCAGAGTTAAACCCAACTCGAAGCAGGGCGCCGGGACGACACGCGAGTTTTCTCCTCTCTTCCGCAGCCACCATGCTAACGCTCCTGCGACGACACTAGTCACAGCCCTAGCGGGTCTGTCGGCTATCATTGATCGTAGACCAAACGGGGAGAGAAAGCACAGAAACATTTCGCCTCAGGTCCCAGTGGGCTTCAGTCCGGAAACGCCTCTCCAAATTCCACGGGCCAAAGAACATGTGGCGTTTATCGAACATGGCCACAATGCTCTTGGTATGATGACTAGCATTACATTTCAAAGACGTACTGATGCAAGAGCCGCAGGTTCGGATCTCGTCACTCTGAGAATTCCGGGGCACACCTTCATAGTACTTAATTCACACGAAGCAGTCTCGGACTTACTCGTACGAAAATCAGCCAACTATTCGGACAGACCTCAGGCCGTAATGGCACAGGAGCTGTAAGCTTCTACCAAGTTTGTCTTGCTTCTACTCACATACAACAGATCGGGATGGTCAGGTTCGGTTGTACTATCCAACTATACTCCCCGGTTCCGCACATGTCAAAAATTCTACAAGAAGAGTCTAGGAGCGAAAGCTGTTCAAAGCTTTGCTCCGTATCTCCAAAGGCAGGCGCCATTTTTGCTAGAAGAGTTAATTAAAAATCCAAAGAATTACGACCAAGCCATTAAACGGTGTGTTCAAATTCAACTGAATGGTTACATCTCTATTGACGTCTTGCAGAGCTACTGGTCGTATATCCATGAAGATTGGCCTATGGATACGATGGCGCTCGACAGTGATGATGAACTTTTGGGCTTGGCCGTGGAGGCCACCACATCGGATTGAGGGACCGCCGTTTTTGGAGTGTGGATGTGGTTTGTTCCTGCTCGTACGTACACCTCCACAGGCCACTCGCAGTATCTTTTATAGCGAATGCCTTACGCTAGTCAAAATCACCATTCATATTGGTTTCCTGGGGCGCGTTCAAGAGGATGGGCTTCGTGCTCACGATGTGATTACTCGGAGTGTGAATAACCATTTGGTGAAGTCGAACACAGCGCACTCATGGTATGTGCTTCTCGCCATGTCTAATATTCAATGTACCCTAATCAAATAAACGCCCCTCCACAGCGCCAAGACACTGCGGACAGGATTCTCTTCTGCTCAATCGCTTAAGCTTGCAACCGAGCACTACAAGGACGACGCTGACACGACTGATAGACATGCATACGCTGGTCTTTGCCAATAATGTATATTCACCAGGTAGTCGTCACCTGATTTCTCGTTACCTAAGCCATTGCCCAGACGCTCAATATTGACATATCGATAGCTAGGTTCTACATGGGACACTGTATGTATTACGCATGTGGCCAAATGGATTAAGTAGCCTCATTATTTTGTAGTCCACGGGACACTTGTCATGGCTCCTCCTTGCAATGGCGCTGCATCCAGAGGTTTACAAGAGCTAGAGGCTCAGGCCGCAAACTTGATAGCGTTTTAGGGCAGGTGCCTAGCCACAAATCTCAGCACCGTGTACATCGCTCGTATACCCTATATGTTATGGCAATCATGCGAAGAGACGTCCTGTTCGATGGAATCCAATGATTAATCTCAGTGAGTACCCTTGTTAAGACGGCTTTCCGTCTTTACTCTGAGCGACACATTGTCAGTTCCACGGGGCTATACCAACCCTCCCGCATGATGATACCGCGCCACCTACTTCACCCAGCTAAGACTACTCGTGGATCGCGACCAAACGTGTGGGCAATACTGACACGACGAGTCCGTATACCCTCAACCGACAAATTAATCCCGACGGAGGTTTACTCGATCCCAATGGCCCACGATTCACACATAGGACGCAGCATTCGGATTTGGTCGTCGGTAAGTTATGTCTACATCCTGGTTTTTCACAGGAGAGATATTGAACAGATGACCCGCATAGTCTTTGTCCCGGGCGAATGCCTCATCCGGACACAGCCAACCTCTTCTTGAATATGGCCATGATCTATCAAAACACTCACTATCACCAAAGCTAAAGACGCCTCGGGAAATGTTATTGAACCCGCAGCGAGGTTCCGCATCGGGTCTATGCCTGGGGGCTATAAAGTAAGAATGTCAAGCACTGGGGCAAATTTCTAAACTACGTGCAACAATTTATTTAGTCACTTCCGAAACCTTTCGAGCCGTAGTCTATCGTACCACGTACCACAAAAGCCGCAAAAAGAGATGCATACAGCAGTCCGTGGAGCACTCTCAACCTCTGTCGGACCAAACTCGAGATATTTACTGAAATGGACGTGTTGAATCATGCCCATGGATATTTCATATGCTCTTCATTCCTCGCTTCTTAGCGGTAAAAATGCTTTCTCACGACATGCTTCACGTCCACACTAGCGAACACTCAGTAAGCACTCGAGCCAAACGACGCGCATATTTTGTCCCAATACGGGCCACACAACAATGGATACACACGCAACGTTTCGGCGTGCATGTGATGATAGATGTGTGCATCAACGATGGCACATCACTGCGGTGTGAAACACGGATGTAGGATCCTAGTGCACACGACACGAGCTACTGCCATGAGCAGCTTCGCGGAAGTTGGAGCAACTCCCCCACCATGCTGCTTGCTGGTCCTCCCGTGACTTATCGGCCAACTTTAACGTAGTACCTTCGACATAGGTGGTACCTTGCGCTACTAGGCGGGCTCGCGTCTTCTTCCGCTGTTCGGCAACAAGGTAAACACCGCGTAGTCGTGGGGGAAACTTGAGCGGCAGTGGCCATGCAAGATTTGCATCCGACGTGCGGCAGGATGAGAAGTGAAAGCAATTCCCTAAAGCCCCACAGCTCATGGAAACAACGTTGCTAATAGCGAATAGTAGTTGCACAAGTACAGACACAATAGACCCAAACTTGCGGTACAGTAAATGAGAACGCGTACGCCTGACGGGACGCAGAGGCTCCGCCACTTCTCCGTCGGCACCATTTGTGCGTCGTGCGCCGCTCGACTCCACTGACCCTACGAGAAGACGCCAAGCGGATGGCAGAAGGACCGTAGCTGCGCGGTATGCAGACAAGGCGTAGTACCGGGTATCCTTCTACGCCACCGGAAACGTCTTGTTCGCCAGCAAGGACATCGCATACCCCTAATGCCACGACCACTGTGGGGCCGTCACCCTCGGGAAGGTAGGGACAAATTCGCAAGCACTGATTAACCATTAATACTCACTCGCCACGGAGCTACAGGCGTCGCAGTGCACTGCAGGCCATTGTGGATAGAAAGATAAAGGTACTGCTGCGCGCAGGCACAGAGACAAGGTTTGGACGTGGGGGAGATGAATTTCCTCTCTCACCATCGCGGTCGCCTGAGACGGCGGGCTGGTGGTCCCGGGAAGTGTATGGTGACAAATAGGGAAGTGTTGAGATCCGATGCGAACGGCTACTGTGTAAGCAGTGTCCGCGGAGAATGCACGATAGCCAGCAGAGCCTTACCTACCAGAGCCGGTGGTACCGTCGTGCTCCGTGCAATCGATGCTTACAACCGCTGATGAAAAGTAAATATGCCTTAACCTGCTCGCCGACGAAAGGTCAATGAATCTTAAGGGGGTACACCCAAGAAGGTCAACAAGACGCACAGTGTCATTTCGCCCGAGGCAAGACGGACGACGTCGGAAGGAGCACAGGCTACCTCAAGGAGGCAAGAAGTCTTCTCAGAATGGATGTTAGCCAAACAATGGCCACCCTCGCCCTACAGGGTTCCATGCACGATTCATGCTCCTTCACGACACTACGTAGCATTCAGTGTGAAAACGCATACGTGTTTCAGCAGAGGCACGATCTGAGAGAACGAATTACTCCACAAGGCAGCGATTTCGCAGTTTGAGCTTAGCAACCAAAAGTACAGCCCTGCTCAACGTAAGATACAGGCCTCGTTATCGATTGTGGCGGATGGCCTGCGCTCAGGAACGCCCCACAGCTCGGCATCATTGCGTCTTGCTGCCTTCTCCCGCTAGAGCAGCGAATGACAACCTTAGCCGTCCGCTAGAAGCCTCCGCTAGCACCTCCAGCAAGACCCGGCGCATAGCGCTCCGCCCTTGACTCCCGCAAGCGATAACAGGGCCTCTGTTGGCACTCGCGTTACTCCTTCGTTCTGTTCGCATCGTGTCTTCAGCAGCCGTAACGACCCGTGACGTGCTGCGGAAACAACCCAATCACGCTTACCATTAGTCGAGCCAAACCAGGTCTCCGTCGTTCCTCCGGAATGTTCTCCACAGTAGACTCCCATTCAGCCAGAGCCCTACAATTCCAGGTGAACGACGGCCCGCACCCCCCCACTGTAGGAGAGATAACCGTTGTGCGGTCTGAAGCCTGACGCCGGGAGTGAGTTCTGACCTGTGCGTTGACGAGCAGTCCCGTCCGCTGCGTGGTCCTTGGAACGACCCCCCCCGCGTGCAGAAATTAGCCTCACCTGCCTCTCCGCGCACGGAGGACTCGATTACGATCGCAGGACGAGCTGATCGTCGATAAGGACATTGCTCATTACCATACGCTCCAGCGACGCATTGATGTAGCCGCGGGAATCATAGCTCGCCTTCGGGCGCGCAATGATTCGTACTCTTGACGAAAGGAAACCTACAGTAAATCCTCCGAGCTGCTGCCCTTGCTCGCGACAATTAGTGGAGCCCTGTACAGTGAAATGGGAGATGTTCGTAGTACCAAAAGATGGTGATATGTCAATTTTTTTTTTGTTTTATTTTTTTCCTGCCTTGTAGACTGGACAATGCCGTCCTACTTGTCGTTACAGCTCCCGGTATCTGCCTCCTCCAGCCTGCAATATAGGTGAGAGACCGCGCCTATCCCTTCACGCGCTCCGGAGACTGAGGCAAGGAGATGCGGTATCAAGATGCCGAGGAGAAGATTCTAGTATAGCAATCATTGATATTCCATGCGGATAGCATGTGTCTTCTATGGTTGCATTTCATGAGCCGCTCGGCATCGGAGGAGTAATCGTACTTGCCACAGCATCCGACGGCCTCCTCGTGAGTGTCGCACAGCATGCACCGGGCACACAGATGACGGAGACGGAGTGCCTTCTAAGAAGAACGGCTCAGGGGTGCAAGGCGTGGGTGTCTTTGGACTAATCCTTAAATTCGAAGAAGAGTGCAATTCCGAAGGAACCCGGCCTCTGTACAGCCTGACCGACGATTCGATCGGCTGCCGCCCGTTGGCGGGATTCATGGCTGTAGTTGGTCCCCAGGACGTAACGCGGTTCCCGCCAGCGCGTTACGACAACGTAGGGGTTCCCAAACGGCCCGGCTGGACCATTGTCATAGCCTCTGGCCCATCAGGCGATGCTTGAACCCCTCTCGGGCGTACTTCTGCATTTGTGCATGGGTCGGTGTCGAGTCAGACAGAGAGAACTTTGGGCATGTACTGCTCCCGAAGATTTGCAAATAGCCCTTTTTGCTAAGACATCTTCTATTCTGCAAGTATATTCTTCGCTAAATTTTGGTTCTTTGGGTTCGCACAAATTGTTTACATACCTTTTGGGTGGGTCTACATGTCACGGTCACAAGAGCCAGACTGACGCATATTTGTCAGACAAAAAAAGCTGACTCTCTTTCCCGAAGATCATTGTTTGGACCTCCTACGTTGACCCGAATTTAATCAGTATATATTTCAGCTCAAACATGGGTCTCCCGCTTGCTAGCCACCGTTGGACCCAATCTACAGATTTGCGTTATCAATCAATGGGGAACCAAGATGTGCGGATGAGTAAATATTTGCGCCATACAAATTATTTTTAAGTCGCCTCAATGGAGATAAACGAGCTTTCCAGTGAAGCGCAAGGTACGTGGACTTGGGTGACCTGGCACTGTTCCTGTTTCGGAGCGCCATGCGTTGCGCATCGTCGCGTTTGCTCCATTCCGACGGGTGTCCAAGCCGAAGCCACCCCCGGCGCAGCCACCCGCCGAAGTAAAGCAAATTGGACGTCGCTCGTAGGCTAAAGTGGTTCGCACCTTGGTAAGTCTGGGCCCCATGGCGAGCTTAGCCGCAGTGTGCGCGGGAGAGTGCGCTGCTGACAGCCCCGAGGACTGCGGGAGATGCGGACGAGGGTTTTGACCCTAATACACGCTTTGGGACGCGTCAGGATTAGTGCTTGATGGTCGGCTAAGTGAGAAAGTGGGGTGCTCACCGTTACACGTGAAAGAACGATCAGGCCTATCTATGCTGTTCCCCCGTTTCCGCCTACGCAGCGCGCGGCGCAGAGTGCGGGGTGGATCAAAGCTTGTTACAGCTCGCAGCACTCATTGAGCGCGAGACACCCAGCAACCGGTGCGCTGGTGATGCGCGAAATGTCGCGTGCTGCGATCCCTCCGCTCGGAATTGAACACGTCCGGATGGACATGTCCCTCCAGACAGCAACAGACGAATCTGCTGTGGATACTGTCCCAAGGTTGATTTGGGAAACAAACCATCTTCGTCCACGATGGTGTCCGCCTCGTGTATTCATGACTGTTAGCACCGTGCAATGGTGATATCACATCGACCACGGTCAACAAGCGGAGATGGTTCCGCGTCGTCGCCCTCGCGCGTTCCGCAGGTACCACAAGCAAGGCTCGTCATCTGCATCGCGTAAACATGAGATGATATCGCGGGGATAGACAGCAACTCACGGTTGCCGTCGGTCTAAACTTTTTGTTCGAGGTCAAATTCTCTGGCAAGATGTGCAACACAGCGATTCACATAAACGAGATAATGTGATTTTTGGGCGTACAATGTTGCGCGGCTTGCGCTACGCGGGCAGTGCGTGAGGAAACGCGTGCAGTGCAGAGGGCGGACGCACGGGACGCGACGTGTGGCGGGAGCAGGCGGCGCGTCGCCCGACTCCAAGGGGCCAATTGGCTCGGCGCTTGCCGAAGCCATCACTGCGACGGGAAGCGGGCGCCTAGAGGCTGTCTCTGCACTGTTCACTGTTCAGGGCCCTGATGCCTGTGCTGCCCGCCGTCGTCGTCGTCCCCGTCGCTGCCACCCTGCGCAGAGCTGATGATCCTCTGAATATCAAAACCTTAGAAGTGGTCATCGCAGAGCACGCGTTCAGAACAGGCCTCGTATGTTGCTGATCTTTCTCAGCCCGACTGTTACTGACCCAGTGACGGTCCTAGGTTGCACCGCATACCACGCAAGTCCTAGATCTGGGTTTGAACGTAGTCTCCCACAAAAAGACACGCGCAGCGAGTCACAAACCTTGCGAGTCAGGCTTGCGTGGGCTGCGGCAGCGAGAGAGCCCCCGCGAGACGTGGACAAGCAGACCAAAATAACGTGGCACGTCCCCCGCCGAGTCGTCGTTACTGCTGTGCACCCGCCCATCTCCACTCTAGGCACATAACATGGTGGTATCGGGCGCCTTTGACGGAGGGCTGCGCAAGTCACAGTCCATCGCCCTCTCTCCTCGGACGCGCCTTCCCGTTCTGGCACACATACCTTCATTACCTTCTCCTCTCATTTATATCATATAGCCATGCCTCTCCCAGAGAGGTACTTAATCCCCGCCCTCCTTCGGCCCTGCACATTCTCTTCACAAGCCCATCACCCTCCAACAACAACCAGCCTTCGTGTAGTCCCCTCACGGAACTACAAAACCACTACCAAGCACTTTACATACCAAACACCGTTCGACGCAATGTCCAAGCGTGTACACTGGGGCCCAACACCGTTCGACGCAATGTCCAAGCCGTGTACACTGGGGCGATGACGTTCCCGCGAACGCCCTCCCCCGCACTGCTCCACCGCTCAGAGCATTCGTCGGTGGTATCCCTTCACGCCGCCTTCGGCGCAAACATGTCGCCGTGCCTCAGGTAGCCGGCTATTACCACCACCACCTTAATACGGTGCTTATCCTTACTCCTTCTGCGCCGTTCATTGTGTCCCAGCCCACTCCCCTCATCCCCTGCAATGTCGACCCCATCACTCTCCTCAGGGGGCTCTCCTCTCGGGCTCGTCGTAAACGAAGTACTCTCGTCCACCCTTCATGGCAGGTCGGCACCCGCCCCTTCGAGTGGAGTCTCCTCGAAGACCCCGTCAAAGCACTCGGCGGCGGGTCGCACGACAGTACATCATCCCGCCTCGGCTCTTCGCTGAGCCCCGCCACAACCCCTCCCAAGGCCGAGCTCAAGATCATCTGCGAGTCCCTCGCGTGGACCATGTCATTCGCCCTCTTCCTCATTACGGCAATGTCTTCGTCACCGTCGGCGACGTCCTCCAGCAGCTCTACAGTCCTTTTGCGTCTGAGTGTATCCGCAGGCGAGCTCGACGTCATGTACCGTACGCGTCCCGACCACCGCGAGCCCATCATGCGGGCTATACGATGGCGCCATGCTGTCCAGATGTCGCCGAGCCGGCGGGGAGGAGGAGCGTAGGGCTTGGGTGTGTACAGGAGGGTCGACTGCACTGATGGGCATGGCCAGGGTTCGGGATTCAGGGCATTCGTAAGGGTCGTGAAAGGACAAACCCGAAGCCCAGAGCTCTCCCTGATGCTCAAGCTGCGGTACACACTTGAAGCGCGCCCACCCACCGTCTCCGGCACCGCTTCCCCATCCCCCCGCGCTCGGCTTCCATCTTCGCCATTCCCCGAGATCACGCTCGGCTCCCAGGAGCACCTTATGAAATAAGCAAAGCAATCACGACAGAACGACCTTTTTATAACGGACTCGTTTGTAGCATTATCCCCTTTTCCCCTTCCAACTTCCATCCCCCTTTCGCGCATACCAACCTCGCCTGATACCCAGCATATACGTAATTGCATACCCCATCTTACCCTCTCCCCCTTTTTATGTTGTAACATTCCCCAGCTGTATCCCGCCTTCCCCGCCCACTGTGGCGTACTGTACATATCCCCATCGTCGAGCACTGGCAGGCTCCTAGTAGACACCATAGGGTTGTTCGAACTTGTACCTACATAACCCCATGTCTTTTTATGACACCATATGCAGTAATTGTACCATAAACCCATTTGTGTGCCGTGTGCGAGCCAGTCACTCCTTAGATCTATAAGACCTCAGCTGACTACGTAAGTGGCATAGTATTGACGGTAACAACCGATTTGCGCTGGAGCTAATCGATAACACCGGGCCGTTCAAGCACTCCCTTACTCAGGTAAGCATCTTCGCTGGACGCCAATACAAATAGGGGCAAAACCTCAGTCAGCGAAAAACGCTTGTCCTGCGTCAGTGGTCAGTCATGGAACTGAGACGTGAGTGAGTACTGTATCAACACAGATCAACACGCTGGAGTTGGGGGAGCAAATTAATCGCCAGGACTCGAGTCGTCAGATGTATAATCGAGCGATTATGGGTATCATATACATAGCAAGTCGCCGGAACGTCGTTATTGACCACAAGTATCACCAAGTCAACAACACTAGAACAGTTCCTCCTCCTCCGGTTTCAATTCTTGGCCTGGTCCCAATAGCCCGACAGGCTTCTCGCCGATCAGCACCTCCTTGCGCTGCACCGTCAGTGGGGCAACTCTTCGGCCGGAAGTTGTTGAAGGCGCGGTCCCGGAGCTGACCCTCCCAAATAAGCCAGCACTTGTTGTCCTCCAGCGAGACGCTCTCGCCCTCGGCGGGGGTGGCAGCTCGCGCCTTTGCCCTTGTCCGCGACGGCAGCGTCCTCGCCCTCCTCGCCCTCGTCTACCATCTATCTCTACATCGTCGCCGCCGCGCTCCCGAGCGGCCTCCGTCCAGGCGATACGATGCGTCATGAGACGCTTGTACTGCCGAATGAACTTGTTGGCACCTTCGACGTAGACCATACTGAACGACGGGTGGAATATGCAGACGCCCGAGAGATTCATCTGCTCCGCGTTCTTTCTGACCTTGAATCGGTGGCGCAGGATCCGATAAGGTCTTGACCCTAGATACCAGTCACAGTGAGTAACCGATGCGTCGTGACGTCAATCAAGGTGACCTACTTGAACACGGCACCGTAGATGCCCCTTCTTTTCTTCCTCGATCTTCTTTGTCTCGGTCTTTTCCCGTTTCTGGTCGTCGGTGAGCTTGCGCTCGGCGTTTCATCTTCTCGTGCTGATGTTTCCGCATTGCCACCTCGCGCCGGACGCGAGCCTCGACACGAGTTGGATCTTGGACCGCATCCGATGTCAAGACTTTCATGAGGTTTGCCAAGCGGACTAGTCATTGACCGTCAGCCGTGATACGTGATTTATAGGTCCACAATGACTCTTACCTTTCGGCGGATCGGGGGAGGAATGAGGCCCATACGAATACGGTCTCGCTTGTTCTTGTAATTCGGCTTGCCGTCGCTGTTTACGCAATTTCTTCTGCTCCTGTAAGAGAAGCATTGTCAGTACTCCTTTCTGGGGACCAGTGAATCGATGACCACGGACCTTCTTGGTTAGCTTCAGTGGCTTCAGTGCAGCCTTGTTCTTGTCACCAGGAGCGGGAATGGGAATAGGATGTTGGATATAGATACTGATGGGTGAGCCGTTATTGCGGATGTTCAGATGCTCCAAGCCGAGCGTTATGTCGTCGTAAGTCTTGTTTGGCAGTAGAGCAGCGTCCCACCATTCAGCGTCGGGAGGCGCGTCTCTCTGAAACAGTTGTTGAGTGAGGACTGCTATACCGAGAGGCAGAAAGTTACGTACTCGGATGTTCTTCTCGAGAGTCTCAAACTCGCTGTCCAAGCCCGCTTTCTTCGCGCTCTCCGCGATCCTCTGCTTCAATTGCTCGAGCTGAGCCTCCTGGCGGACCTGGTTACCGATTTGCACGTTACTTGCCCTTCGGATTGAAGCGGAACTGACGGCCCACGCGCTCCTTAGGAGCTCCTTCAAAGCCGCTGTCAGGAGTGGCCGCGCCCCGAACGCGTACGGATTTGCTTTGGATTCGATGGGTATAATCGGCGTCTGGACAGGAGGTGGTGTGGGTGCGTTCCTAGCGTTCGCCTAGCAGGTGAGGTGATATATTGTAAGATATTAGCCGGTAATTACGCGTCGAACATACCTTGATCGAAGCAAACTTAGGTTGCATGGGCTTGTAACGGTCCTTCTTCGACTGTGGAGCAGGAACCGTGTTGTCGAGTAGCAACGGATGGGCAGCCATCTTCAAGCCAGCACCCTGCTGAGCAGGCTCAGGTACCTGTTTCTTGCTCTTCCCGGCCTGAGCCAGGCTCTTGTCAAGATCGGCATCAATATCTGCCCAATATGAGAATTGTATGGTGACGCGTACCATGTAGGGGTTGTCCTTCACTGCCAGCTTCGTTTGAGCCTCAGCCACGCGTCTCTTCGCCTCTGCGACACGCCTGGATATGTCATCTGTAGGAGCTGGAGATCCGGAATGAGGGGTGCGTAGAGTGGGCGTCGACGCGGGACTCGGTGTCGCGACAAACACAGATGCTGGAGCGGAGGACAGTGATGCACCCTTCTTCATAGCAGCTATCTTCGCAGCAATCTCTGCCCGCTTCTGGGCAATGAGATCCGCATTGGCCTGGAACGTGCGATGTTAGCGTGTGGGGTATCCTCGAGCAGTAGAGCACGTTTACTGAAGGACCCGAAGACGAAGCATGAGATGCGGCTCCTGAATGGCACAAACAGGTTATAGCGATATAGGGAAGGCATTGTAAGAAGCGAATTCACCTTACACTGGAAAGTAGGAAATAGGACTCACAGCATCACTGTGAGGTAGCACATGAGCAAGTAACCACAGTCAACGATGGAAGAACAGACCTTCTAGCTCTCTTTTGCGCTTCCAGAGTCGCCGCTGCCTTCGAAGGCTCGTTTTCTGTCACTCATGCTGAGTGTGCCCGAGGTGAAGGAGGAAGCCGTTCAAGTGGACGTGGTGGTCTTGTTCAAGACATGTAACGGCAGGTAACAACTTGGTGAATGCCTGTAGAAGGCGCCGGGCATGAATAATAACCAGTGTTACTCGCGTTTTGAAGCTCCGAAGGCTCCAGTTTGTTACGACGTTTAGTCGCACTACTTACCCGACCTCCGCTTCCCGACCTCCACTTCGGATAGCCATGAATTTCCTGTCCACGTCGCGGGTCCTGGCTCTCGGCAAGCCGGTCGTCGTCACCTCTCCCCTCACTAGCACTCGGGATCAACAGTTCGCGCCTTGGTACACAATTTGCACGCTTCCGGTCCCGTGCTCGCACCCCGAAGCGTTGAATGGATTTTTTAAACGTCAAAAGCGTGGCCTCCCTGTGCCCACTGGTGGGTCCATTAAAGGCTCAACACTGGCTTTTGGGGAATACGGAATCCGAGTCAAGGGAAATGGAATGCGCCTGACACAAAAGCAGCTCCTTGCGGCTGAGGATGCTATTAAGAGGAAGATTAAGGCTATCAAGGGGGCCAAGTGCTACATGAGGGTGTTCCCGGACCTGCCTGTTTGTGTGAAGGTATGTTCAAAACACTGTTCACCTGTGTGACATATTCTATAATGAGTATATCTTTTAGGGAAATGAAACTCGTATGGGTAAGGGTAAGGGAACGTTCGAGTATTGGGCAGTGCGGTACGTTTCGCGAGGTTGAGCTACTGCTCCGACTAACACCATTCTCAGCGTTCCACCAGGACGTGTGCTCTTTGAGATTGGTGGTGCACCTATTCGTATAGAACTCGCACGAGAAGGTGTGACTGGTTTCGCGTTAATACCTAGCGTTCACTCACACAAGTACCTAGCTCTTCGCCAGGCCAGCCATCGGCTTCCTACAATGATGGAGTTTATCGACCGCTCGGCGAACGTTCCACGACTTGGTAATCTACTGCTGGAACCCGAGACACCAGCAACACCCGCAACTACAAAGGCTTAGAATCCGAGGCACCAGCAGTACCCGCAACCACAAAGTCATATCGCGCATTCGCCACATATTTATATGTGATTAGGCTCATCTGCATCATGCAAACGTCTCAATGTTGCAAAAAACCTACGCGGTCAGAGCGCAGAACCGTACGGCCGCGCACCCAACACTTTACACCCGACATTTGTGGCCCTGGTGTCACACCGCTGAGTAGTTTAGTCCGATCCAGCTTCATTAATAGAGCATATTCCAGTTCGGACGAATCGGATATTTTGGAAGTGCACAGACAGCAAGTCTAACACGAGGAAATAGCAGTAAGTAATCATACTGGGCTATGAGGATGGCTCTGCGAGTGCCTCCTTCCTTGCGCTCTCCAGTTCGCGCAACCAGCCAACGTCCCGAGCCACACTGGCAGCTCTTGCTCTTCTCCTCCGCTTGTTCAAGTGTGACCAATCTTCACCAACTCCGACCTCTTTTCCAAATACCACGGGCTCCGGTTTAGGTTTTGGTGGTGCTTGTTGTGGTTTAGGCTTCCACGCAAAGACGGCTTGTGTTGCCTGCAGATTCGCGTCCGCTGGGCAGCCTTGTCGAGTTTGAGATACAGAGCCGCAATCTCTTCCTGAGTGAATGTGACTGTGGTATAGACTCGCTGTATCTCGTTTCTTCTTGGCAAGAGCAGGAAGAAACGGCACTCTTCAAATACCTGCAAACTGCATGAAGTCCACGCAGAGCCCTGACACGGAGGCGACCAAATCATAATCGCACACCTCATGGACCGAATAGCATGGTCATTGCTTGGAGGGGGAGAGGTCCATCCTGTGTTCAACAAGCTGCTCCGGAGTGATAGGATTCTTTGCGGTCGTGGTTGAAGGCTGCTGTAGCGCGAGCCGATAGACCTCGTGAACGGTCAGAGGCTTCGGGCTCTTACAGATGACATCGCGGACGATGTTCAACGCCTCTTTGGTCGCGCTATGACCCCAAATATGCGGTGGATGCCTCATAGCAGCGTGTCAGCCTCTTTCAGGCTGGCGAGTCTGAGGACGGTTGAGCTGGGAGGGAGCAAGGAAGGCTGCATGCTGAGGCGCCCGAGCGCACGTGCCGCATTCCAGCCATCGACGTCGACGCACTCCTTGTACCTCCTCCTCTCCCTCCCCTCGGTCCCTGTACCTCCCACCCGCCGTCTGTCTGTACAATAATGCCTCCTCGACGACCCCGCTCTAATTCCAATGTATCCGCTAGCAACATTCACATCGCACGAGCACCCCCGCATCTCCTCAGCTCAAGAAACATTCGCGCTTGCGCTCGACTCCATATATCAGAACAACTTGAACGTCATCAAACGCCGCGACCCATCCGTAGTCTCTATATTGGATCAGTTTAGTCACATATGTTTGTACAATTTCAACGGCAAAACAGGAAAGTGGGTGCGCGAGGGCTATGAAGGCAGTATCTTCATTGTTGAACAGTACGTCGGTGTTCCTCATTGTCCAGTCTCCGCTTTGTAACACTTTTGCAGTCGCGATGCTCCAAATTATGGCTTCTACATCTTGAACAGACTTGGTACAGGCGACTATAGCAGACGAATTTTCCCTGAAGACGATGTCGAGATACTCGGCAATTATCTCATGTATCGATACTACCATGATTTCACCGCAAAGCGCATAGCGATGAACCTCCCCTATCCGCTTGCCTCCACAAGTACGACCCATGTTTGACCACGAATTCGCCAAGGATCTTTCCCTTCCGGACGAGTCAGAGTCAGCCGCGAAAGACTCGCGACAACCTTACCGTGCGCGAAGAAGGGCACTTCCGTCACTCTCGGCATATGGCAATTCCCTCAAAGCGATCGCGTAGAGACTCTGAAGGACATCATGCTACGGTAAGCTAATCTGATTGTATCGGATTGTTACTCGTGTCTTATTGTGCTTGCGTAGACTCCATGAATGTGTGAAGCACGGACAGCCATATCCAGAGCTGTACCGGTACGGTCCAGGACGTCCTCCGCCTCCCGCGCCGCCCTCCACTCAACCAGAGACTGGCGCCGTTGCTCCAAACGGAAACGGTCAAGGTAATCTAAACTCATATTTTCTGCGGCGACTGCTAATTGCACGACAGTGTTTGGTCAGCCCATTCGACCTGGAGTCGTCATGAACGTGGCTCAAACCCAGAGCCACATTGTAGACAATGGATTCTCATCTCACGGTACAATGGGGTCTCTGAGGTGGACAAGCTGTTTGCCAAGCTACAGCCCTCACCAACTACCATGGCCGCCGCTTCTGCAGCTGCAGCTCCTTCCACTGGATCTGTGCAGAAACTGGTTTGCAGCGCTAACAGGCCAGGAAAAAGCGCCATCCCATGCTAGCCCTGCCATTACACCAGCGCAGTCTATTCATCCTGGATCACAACCGACTCCTACCCGTGGCCTAGCTCTTCTTGATTCTATCTTCGCCTCCGTCTCGCAACCGGCTGAACCTCAACGCAATGCTCCACGCAGTATCCTGCGCCTGGAAGTAATCATACCTCAGCAGTCACGACTTCCACCACAGCCAGAGGAGATACAGATTGTTTCGCCGAAGCCACAATCCTCTCAGCTACCTCAGATCCTCACTCAGAATGTCATCTCCACACTTCTGGGCCTTAGCCCGAACTCTGCGAGCTCCCGCGCCTCTTCTGCAGCTTTGAGCTCCAACAGCTCCCACCGCTCCGAGGTAAACAAGCGTTATGAAGGCGATAACGAACTGAGTGAGAACGATGGAATATCAGACGCGGACCTTTCCGCCACCAAAATCGCGTTTGATGCCGTTTGGACCCTGCCATCCTCACTCGAGGAAACCCACATCTTGGCGTACCTTCGCACGCATACTCAGGACCGAATGGCGCGTCGCCTGGACCCCCAAGGCATACAGGGAGACGTCACTCCCCGTGCTCTCGCCCGCGGCATAGGCTCAACTTCCCCCACTCTGAATGGCCATCAACCCGATCCGCCCGTGCTGTCTCTTAGCTCGCTCATGAGCACCGCAAGCATCAGTGCCACCCCCATCCAACCTCCAGAGCCCGCTTCAACACCTAACCGCCACCCCACTGCGTCAAACGCGTCGCAGCGCGCCTCGACTCTCGTTCCCTTCACGGCGGACTCGGAGCTCTGGCCGTACCCTCGCGCACCCCTCAACGAAAACGAGTCCTCTGACGCGGACGTCGTCGAGCTCGACTTCTCGGACACGCGTGCGCTGAGTGACATCTCGCTCTTCCAGGCGAAACAGGCGAAACAGGTCAAGACGGACCGCAAGCGCAAGAGCCGCAAGGAGCGGGCTGCGGACCGGCAGAAGGAGCGCGACGCGATTGAGGACGGGTGGGACGACCCGACGAAGGGCCAGGTGACCGTGAACGGGGTACAGGCGAACGGCAGCGGCAACGGGCAGCCCTTGTGTCTCGAGACGCTGCTGCAGTCCGCGAAGGAGCAACAGAACGGCCATGTTGCCCCAATTGTGAATGGGAGCGTGTCCGACCATTCGACTGTTTCTTTCAACGGGAACGGTCAACAGGCGAGCAGTAGCCCTGCGGACGTTGCGCGCGAGACGATTCTCAACGTGCTGTCAACGCATCCCAAGGCCCCGGCACGGGACCTATCTCGAAAGCAGTTTGTCCAAGAGATGCTTGATCTAATTTACGTGAGTGAGGCATCACTTCAAACTCTGAATTCTCTACTTACATGGTGCATAGCGGGACAGCAACTTTGTGGACCAACTGTACGCGGAATATTCGGGTTCGACAAGATAGTGTTCGTGAACGCGTCGTCTGTACGTCGGAGTCTCGTTCTGTATCCTGCGAATGGCGAGCTAATTTGGGGCTATAGATCAACTCATCTGTTCTCATTTACGTGTTTTCTGCTTGCACCATTAGCTTTGTTGTTCATGCTGTCGCTGCACACCATCACGCCCGTTGCAATTGATACGTCGCTCGTCCGAGCAATCGCGCCCACCTCATTCTCATGACAGTTTGACGTGAACTCTCAGAACACGGTGAAGTCCGCCGCACACAGTTGTGTTTAAGCTCCGTATCTACTGATCATGTGAATTGTGTTGGAAGGCAGTGCACAATTGCATGCAAAAAGCAGGCTTCCATGCCAGGGGTACCTAACCGTCTCCGTCTTCGCTGGATGTCGATGGAGATGGATCTATACAAAACTCTTGTTGTTGAGAGTGTATCTTGAACTAGGCAAGCCTCGTCTAGCCTCGTCGCCGCCAGCTGCTCACTACGGGCTGCCTGAATACGACACAAAAGGATACCCCGCAACGGATACACATGGACACGACTGTCGCAAAGAGAGGTGAATTGTCGGTATGTTCGCAATACCGACTGAGCTATGACAACACCGCAAGACAGCAATACTTCGCAATATCGCTCACGGCGCTTCGATTGCACAGCACTCTACAGCTAGTCCTTGTCTGACTAGAAGGTGGTGTCGTCACCCCTCGGAATATTACTATCGAGGTTGCTATCGCTATCGATCATATAGCGCGAGCTGCCACGGTGCTGTGCAACACACACCGGTCGTGATGATCCTTTGTTCTAGTTTGTTCTGCCAGCTGCTGCTGGCCAAAGCCAATTTAGCAATTCCATAAATAAACCTACCCATCGATCGTGCCTCCCAGGGCCTATATAAGACACGGGGCATCCCAGCGACAGTCTTCACACAACTCTTCTCTCTTCTACATCTGCATACTCCAACATGGGCTGGTTCGACCAAGATACTTATGACCAAGTCCGTCTCTTTCCTTTACTGTGATAAGGCTGTAGTGCTGACATGCTGACACCGTCGCGAATTCAGTACCAGAACGCTGAGCCCCATGAGGCTAGCCTGAGCCACGAGCTCATCGCCGTGCTGCGTCCTACGAGGTATGTCGATCCATCCTCGCCACAGCTCCGCGCGGCACCCACTGACACCCACAACAGGCTGCCAAGGCCTACGAGAACCACGTCGCCGAGAACGGCCAGCCCCGAGAGCCATGCCAAGGCCAAGGAGATCCTGTGCGCCCCTTCCCCTTCTTGGTGTTACCCGTATATTAAGATACCGTTGCAGTGCCGGCTTCGCGGGTGCGTTCGTCGACCGTGAGGTTGAGACCCGCGGCCTCGATTTCATTGATCGCGAGAAGGCCAAGTACCAGGGTACGCGCATCTCCTCCATCGTCGTTGCGGGATCTCTTGGCTCACGGCTCGATCGTCACACAGCCCCA
Organism: Phlebiopsis flavidoalba; assembly: GCA_035772785.1. Lineage (NCBI taxonomy): Eukaryota > Fungi > Basidiomycota > Agaricomycetes > Polyporales > Phanerochaetaceae > Phlebiopsis > Phlebiopsis flavidoalba. The sequence continues at coordinate 419,268 of JAOCPU010000007.1, forward strand.
GCAGCAGCTCGAGCGAGCGAGTACGACAACCGTTACAACTAAACGACGGGCTTCACATCGTGTCTGGGGTCTTGAGCAGGATGTCATCAGATATATGAAATGTACAAATTAAATACAAGAAATATATTGTGCTGATACACACCGATGAAGCGGCGCGTCGTGAACCAGAGCAAAAGTAAGATGAAAGCAAAGCGGCGGGCGATCCCCCTTGGCATACCTCGCTTTTACCACTGTGGGTGGCTGTTTGGCCGCTCCTAGTTGAACGCACCGGCGGACCCCCACGCGACGGCTATCATATATCAACCACGCCTGCGCTGCGCCCCACAGTCTTACAGGTACGAGTGGTGCGCGCGCGAAAGGATCTGCTTGAACAGTTTGGGACGTGTGCCTCATGCACGTTGTGTCCTCGGACTGCTCGGTGACAGGCCCACTCCATCTCTACGCCTGCATCATGTGCTGGTGGGGACGCCGTCGCACAAAGACTTCATAGCCTGTGGGGATGACTGTATGTTCACTCTCTATTGCGAACACCCGCGTGAACTCACGCCACGTTCGCAGTCGTGAGGTACAACACAGTCTGACGTCAACACTCACTTGGTCTCGCGTTCATCACGCCTCGAAATGGCTTTGATATATTGAGGCTGTGGCTCAGTTCGTTATTCCATGGAGAGGCAGAGGATACGGTGTACAAGGTGGACCGACCGGTTGTGGAACATGGAACCACGCGTCGCGAGGTAGATATTTCCCGCTCGTGCCTGGGATCCACTGCGCTTGACGTCACTTGTCGCGGTAGCAGACGTCGAAGGTTTCGCGAAATAAAGAGAGGTACGTAAAGAGATATCGGAGAAGAAACTATACAGACAGTCACACGCAACTAAGCTTTAGTACGTCCTAGATGTCTGTCGAAGAACGTTAAAGTTGAACTCACCGAGCCAAGGGCATCACTGGGAAGTGTGGTCAATTGATTCCAAAAAAAAATCCTGGGACCGTATGTGACTAAGGGTCACTGGAAAAATGATTCCAGTAATAAATAGCTGTGATGAACAGCAACCTCTCCACATACCGGTGAGAGGAGATAGTTTGTGCCCCTGGCGGAAGAGAAAGCCATTGCGTGCGAGCCAACGCTCTCGCGATGATGGTGTGGAGCGAGCCATCGAGAGAGGTATATAAGCCCTGCACTCCTGCTCAGCTGCTCTGCACAACACACCCACTCTAAACCACTCACCTCACCCCACACACTACATATCATCATCATGTCTTCTTGGTTCGGTGGAGGCTCTGACCAGCAGCAGGCCTACGACCAGTACCAGCAGGTATGCTTCCCCCCGACTCGTCGCGTCGTCATCGCTTGATTGACCGCCTACCCCCCCGCTAGGTCGGCGACAGCCCTCACCAGGCTGAGGTATCGCACCCGAGCTCATTGCGGTGTGCCGCCGCCTTCGAGGTGCGTGAAATCGTCCCAGCCATCCATGTGATGCTGACGTCGAGTGTAGGCTGCGCGCTCTGTTATGAAAAGCACGTCGCGGCGAACGGCCAGCACCCACCAGCCACGCCGAGGCAAAGGAGCTCCTGTAGGTGGTCATGATCCTCGTTTGCGCACGTACTAACTACTTTGGCTGCAGTGCTGGCCTTGCGGGTGCCTTCGTGGACCGTGAGTTCGAGACCAAGGGGTCTTTGACTTTGTCGACAAGGAGAAGGCCAAGTACGAAGGTGAGGTGTGCTGTATGTCCGACGTAGACGCACATATGCTCACAATGTATCGTGTACAGCACGCAGGCAGATCCATGACGCCTACGACAGCAACAAACGGCCAATTCTAGGTTTGAACGGACTATTGAAACGGACGGATGTATTACCACATGTACAAGATAATTGAATCGAGCTTCTAGCCATCGTGAATTGCGCCGTTTATTGAGTACTGATTACTTGGATGACCTCTACTGTCTTGCAGTTCAGCCAGTTGAAAGCTCGTGAGTGACGGGAATTACTGGCAGAAGTGTGACTGTGAGACAATGGGGCGTGGTAAAATAGTCCTACTATCCACTGTTCCCACGCTCAATACTCAGATTGGAATTTAACGGTTCCTACTTACTGGTATCACAAGAACGGCCTTACAGTTAAGTACGCTATGCTTATGGATAATAAAGAGTAGTGGCGAACAGCGTATCTAATGCATATGAGGCGCGATGTTCAGACGTTCACTCCGCGCCCCTTTGGATAATACACTTACATGCACAATTCGGGACTCTAGCAGTTCTCGAGAAGGGCTCCGAGGACCACAGTCACTGATTTGGCCGCTTTGCGGGCCTCTTCCCTATCTGCTTCGACAATGAGCGGCAAGGCGACAGTCTCAAACTTGTCAGGGTGGAACCGTAGCAACTCTGTGAGGATCTTGGAGCGGGCGATGCGGTTGGAGCGAAATTTATAGAAGGACACCACCCTCTCAGAAGTGATATCGTCGGGATGGACTGCTTTGAGCTGAAATGGGAAAGACGGGCCAGGGAAAGCTGGCAAAGCTGAAAGAAAGAGAGCTGGCAAGGGTAGTCGATTTAGATCTTGGCATGGTCAACCATGTTTGTTCATAGGAAGCGAGATAATTCTTTCGATTCTGCTCGGATTCAAGTCCTCGCGACGAGCCTGTTCAGCTTTGCGGGCTCTCCTCAGCTTGACGAGCCTGTTCAGCTTGACGGGCCTCTCTTGCTTTACGAGCCTCCTCCGCTCTGCGGGCCTCCTCACTTTGCGGGCTCGACGTGTGTTTTGCTTTTGCTCTTCTTGCTGTTCAAGATGCTGGTTACGCAGTTGAAGCCTCTGCACCTCGGAACGTAACCGTTCCATCTCGACTCTTGCCTCATGCTCACTTGCTCGGGCGGCGTGCAACCATTCTCTGCGCTGCAATGATTCGCCTCCAACTCCCTATATCTCGCTTCCATCTCACTCCGCTCTTTCTCGCGCCGTACGGCCCACGCCCCGCTCTGCCTCTAACCGCATCGACTCGGCCTTCTGGGCTTTGCACTCCTCCGTCTCTCTCGCGCAGCCCGCTCCGAGTCGCGCTCGAGTCGCGCCTGCTGAGCTTCTTGAATCTTGACGTCTCTCGTGCGCTCGCCGCCTCTAGCCGCCTCCAGTCCGCTTCCTGGGCTTTGCGCGCCTCCGCTTCTCGTGCAGCTCTCTCCAAGTCGCGCTCGAAGCGTGCCTGCTGGGCTTCTGCGATCTTGATGTTTCGCACTTGCTCAGCCTCTAGCCGTTTTGACTCTTCCATCTGCACGTTGAGCTCCGCCGCCTCTCGCGCAGTTCTTTCCGTGTCGCGCTCTTGCCGTGCCTGTTGAACGTTTTTAAGCAGCTCTTCCGCAAACTCGGTACCCGCTCTCTGGTGCTCTGCCTCTGCTGTTTCGTGTGCTGCCTCCATCTTGCTTCGTTGTTCTTCAAGCCTGTTGTTCCAAGCTCGGTCTGTCTCTAACCGTTTAGACTCTGCCATCCGACGCTCCATCTCTCGCGCCGCCCTTGCCTCGTCGCGCTCGAGCCGTGCTCGCTGGGCTTCCTCGTATATCCTCTGCGTCGCCTCGCGTTCCGCTTGAAGTGCCTCGATCAAGCTTCTTATCTCTTCTTCGGCGTCGTGAAGGGAGGTATCAGTGGACTCTTCCTCTTCAGCGACGCGGAACGAGGTGCCAACAGACGCTTCGCCTTCAACAGCTGGGTATCCCCCAGGTATGCCGACTTCCATAGGCTCATCTGTGCCCTCAGCGACCGCGCTGCTGGCCATTCGTTGATCGTCCGCCGCTCTTGAATGTAGTACTGTCCGTCTGCTGTATGGGTTTCGTCCTCGGTGAGATTGAATGGCTCTGGCGTGTCCTCACGAGAGGAGCTACACTGTACGCATACTCAGTGTCGTCGTCGGACTCGACGTCAGCCTCATCGTCGGCTCCTAGGGCTGTGACGTCCCTCGGTGCGGAGGGTAGAGGTCGCAGAGAATATGGGTGGCGGGACCGCCTGGAGGGGGAGGGCGATGCAGTCGAATGAAGGAAAGGTATCGATTGGCGAGGGCGTGGAGAGGTGTACGCCTCGTGTGATGATCCGGGCGAGAGGGATAATTCGGACAGATCGTCCGGAATTCCATAGGAGCCACGCGGCCTGGACGAAGAACTGGCTCGAGTCCTAGAGGCTGGTTCATCACGGGTGGCTTGTCAACAAACGAGCGGAATATGAAGGGTAGGGGGAATATCGATTGGGGCCGAAATCGTTCATGCTGTTGGAGTTCTGGTAGACCTGGTCGGACTACCGAACAAAGACGCAAGGTAGTCCATGATTAACAGCTCCTAGAGTGTAAAGACGATTCAGCAACGGGATACTCATCCCGGACCATGATGCGCGACCTACTTACAGAGAGAGTAAGGAAGATATGAGTGTCCTAAGGACCCAGGGACAAGCTAAGTTTAAGCTGCACCGAAGTAGAGGAGCGGAAAAGAGAGAGTAGGGCTGGGTTTTATATTGCGTGACCCACGCCCGCAACGTGTACCGGCTCGTGTTTTTGACAGCGTGGTGGCAAAGGCCAGAAGCGAACACAGCGTAGACAAGAGAAAGCCCTTTCAGCCTGAGGTATGTGAGGTTTGTGACAATAACAGCGTCGTTTCCAAGCTGGAACGGACTGGTTAAACAGGCGGACGCATGAGTGTCACTGCTGTTGATGCTAGCCCCGTCAGTCACGTTCAGTCAGCTAGTGATGGGCGATAATCATACACATGTTCTTGGATATCTCTATGAAAGTCCTGCGAATACACCAAGGGCGTAGAATGTGTTGGTGAAAGAGTGGAAGGAGAGTGGAAATGGGGCGTGTTAAAAGCTCTCGGACTTCGAATTACCTGCGACGGTCCGCGCTGGCAAACCACTAGCGCCCGGTGACACCAGCAGAGCGGCCTGTCCGTTCCCTCAAGACGTACTTGTGGCGTTTTCTAGATCTTTGTTTCTTCTCATGTACAAGGTACACAAGGCCGAAAGGTAAACAACACTTTTTACCTCGTGTTTAGGTGTCATCGTGATGTCGCACCACCCGAACAAAACCATGAAGGCACACAAAGCATAAAGGACATGGGCATAAAGGCATAATTTGCATATATGAGCTCATACAACATACAACATGGTGGATATTTAAATGACGCGAAACACAACTTCCTTCAGATAACCTGACTCGCGGGGACCGAGGAACCTAGGACTTCACGAGGATATTAGAGTAGGGCGACCAGTCACGGCGTTGGGCCGCCGCGCCGGCCTTCTCCTTCTCAACCTCCATGAAGAGCGGCAATACAGTATGATTGAACTTGTCAGAGTGAAATCGGAGCAACCTCTGACTGATGTATCTTTGCCTTGGCGCTCTTCTGGACGATGTGGGCGGGGGCGAAGTTCAATGGAAGACGAAGGCTCTCACGCGCCTCGGGAGTGATGTCACTGCTGGCTTGATTGCTCCGGGCATGGGCGGGGATGACGGCCCAGGGAAACGGGAGTTTAAAATCGTAGAAAGACCGGTCGGGCTGAGTATGGATGTTCGAGCTGTTAAGACGCGCTCAGCCAGTGCCTCTTCTCGTAGTTACTGCGGGCGACTGACTGTCTAAGCCGTTCCATTGCGGCTCCTCTTTACAGACCTTACGGCGGGCTTCCCTCGCGTCTGCGGGGGGCCGGTGCCTCGTCATTTTCTGGTCGGGCCGCACGAGCTTTTTTGGGCACGTTGTTCCTCCACCGAGAATCCTGCTGAGCAGGCTATGAGAGTCACTTGGGCCTTGGGTGGCTCCATTAACGGTCCGCACTCATCCCTCGCGCACCTCTGAAACCGGGGGGGGCTCCAACTCCGTTACGCGCATCTCTTGCAAGCTTTGACGAATTACTTGAGCTCATTCAGCTCTGGCTGATAATGCATACTGTTCCGAATCTAACGTTGAACGACAATTCTCCTCCAGCTCCTCTTGCGTGCCGTTTCCTTGGCATAGAGCATCCCCCTCCATTCGAGCTTATTGCGGTACGCACGCCCGGTCGGCCTCGAACCGCTTGGGACTCTGCCCTCCTGCGCCCTTGGCGATTCCGTCGGCTCTCGCGTTGAGTTATACTGTTATACTCTGCTCATTGAAGCCTCCGAGATGACAGATAGTAGGGCCGTGAAAATAATATGAAACTAAAGATGCGATCTTAGTCGAAATGGAAAGATCACGGAGCCAATACAATGCGAACGACAAACGAATTGGCTAGCGTTGGGTCGTAACAACGCCGAGTCCGAAGGAGGGCAAGGTCCTAGGGCCCCCCCCCGAGCGAGAGGAAAGATCATCGATCGATGGGCCACAAAATCTGTATAAAAGTCCCGAAAGAGGGGTCAACGAGATGTTGGTTCTTGTGGAGCGTAGGAGATTAATCAGGTTCTGCGTCTTTCATCCCAGAAGCAACGCACCACAAAACAAAAGAAAGAAATTGGGTTCGAGGCTGGGACCTGCCAAATGATAAAGACTGGAGACGTCGCGATCACAACCATGTCGGACGGGCTCAACGAAACCCATAAAGGAAAAAAGAGATGAACCTTAGCGTTGTGCGGCTGATCGCATCCGTGGTGGCTGCTCGGCCTCGTCACCTCGAACCGCAGCACGAGATCGAGCCTCGGCCAGCCTCGGCCTGGCCCCGCATACTCCTCGTCGGGGTCCTGGAGCAGGACGTCGACGAACTCTTCTTCCTCCGCATCCATAGACACGTCAGTTCCTGAGCCATAACGCTGCTGCCACTCGTCGATCTTGCGCCGCTCCTGGATGTAGTGTTAGCCCATCCTCGGTGCGGGCTTCCCTCCTCAGTCAGACCGTATGGCTCGGGCGTAGCCTCGAAACCCACGCTGCAAGGCATAGTCGGTGTCGTCGTCATCAGTTTCCCCGCAGCGTCGACGTCGTAATTTGTCCTACCGACTCTGAAGCGGACCTAGCCAGTGGGTACAATTGAGGCGCCCCACGCAGAGGGCGACGGTCACCGTGAGGACGGGAGAGAGATGTGGAAAAGACATCTAGACGGCATCAAGGGTTGCTTAGTGGACCGCTAGAGGGGGTGCCTCGTGAAGGGACTCAGACGACGAAGACACCAGGTCGCACAGTCCTTTAGGATGCCGTACCTTTCAGGATCAACCGGACCGACCATCGGTGCGGGAATCGGAAGGCTGAGTTGTTCCGGGTCGGTTGCAGAAGAGGAAGTTGGATGGGAGGTGCTATAGTCGGTAGGGGGCGTAGCGTTAGAAGGCGGCGCGTTGTGTGTGTGTCGGGAAGACTTGGTCGGCTGCGGAACAAAGACGGAAGTGCGCTTATCATGTTCATGAAACGTTTACTATGATATATGTTACAAAGCGGACCTGCTGTTGTGTAATGACGCGCGACTCACACTACAAGAGCGGAGAAAGGGGACGTTAACGAAAAAAAGGTTGAAGAAGGCATTTTTGTTTTGAGGAGAGATGCAACGATAAGAACGAAAGAGAGGCGTGACGAGGTCGGATTATTATAAGTTAGTCAACGACAGCGGCGCCACCGACCCAAGTTCGGACGGTGTGGTGGCCACAATACGTTGTTCGGGACGTCGGGACGTAAGGGAACGGATGATGTCCATAAACGAGATGGAAAAACGACGGCGGACGACCACAGTTTTTACACCATTGTGGTCCATCAAACGTCGATCGCGGCTGGGTTGAAAACCCAGTGATAGGTGACCAGCGCGAGCTCAATTTGATCTAGTACAAGAAGCTTAAACACCCCCCACTTTTCTCCCCAATTAAAATGAAGGGTTTAAATGAATAAAAACATGCACGCACGATGTGGCCAACCACACGCAGAATTTGGCGTATGCGCCCCTTGGACAATGCAGAACTTGACGACGGGTGGCCCCAGCGGGGCCCCGTTGTACAACGGGATAATCCGGGTTTTGCTTGACATAAAAGTCCTGGTGCCAGGAATGCAGACAAAGGACCTTTCGCGCTCGACTGTCGTGGAAATTGGCCACTGGATGTTAGGTACTGGAGGTATAAAGTCGGGTCTGATGGGCGATTTCTTGTACGACGAAGAAAAAAAAAAATCGGAAGCTTCTAAGACCTAGCATCCGATTCAACAACATTTTCTAGTACCAAAACAAAACCCTTGATAAATGTCGGCAACTGTAAGTCCTTGAGGCGCGTCAAGTGGCGGTCATTGCTTACCTTCGACACATCGGCCAGAACTCTAAGACCATCTTCCGTCGCTCCACCCCTAGACACGAAGGTGCGCATCCGATGGGTCTAAGGCCGACCATCAAGGTTCCAGAAAAAAAACCGTTTTTCGCCGGTGTGAAGATGCGCCGGCACACGAGCTTGACGACCTCCACATGAGAACGTCAAGAGGCGGAACACAGAAGCCGCAAGAATTTTTTACACCACGGGCAGGGTGAAGCGATTACTCAGTCCCCGCACGCTAACTTTGACGGAGAGGAGTGCGACCACCATAAAGCGTCGGCACTCACGAGTACAGGGCGCCGTCGCCGGACCTTCTACTCTGGTTCGGAAGCATCCCTACACGGACGTCAAACGTACCCACCGCGGGTCGCCGAGGCGAAGGAGGCGCACAAAAATGTCGACCGTGGCCAGTGGCGCGGGTCGTTTCGAACAGGCGGCCTTTGCAGAGACCGTCTGACGAGCAGCCAAGTTCCACAGCTCGGATGGGACACCCTGTGGGAAATTATCAGAGCTCGACAGCCAAAGAGGTGAGTGGCGCGATCACATACCTCTAGGAGACGATCTGACTCGACGAAACAGAGAGAGATGGACATCGACCAAGAGACGACAGCATCACCACACTCCACGTAGGGAAGTCGTGACCCCCGTTGGCTGGCGGGGCACGCGGTACCCTACAGAGACCCTAGGGAGAAGAGAGCCCCGGAGTTCAACGACGACAGCCGCTGATCTTGACGCATCCAGTATGCGGCTAATCATACCAGAAGGCACCGTCGTCCAGCACTGTGGTCGTCGTCGTCCGACTTTCCATGCTGACGCGTACGACGAACCGCCTCGACATCTCGATGCGCACCGCGTCCTCGGTACGGTCGCGGTCCATCCTGCAGACGGAGTCAACGTGGCAAAACTCTCCAGAGTCGGATGTCCCTCTCCCCCCCAGGACCCTTCAACCTCCTCCGAACACTCCTGCTCAACGATTTCGGCTGCCACAGCGCCGGGGTGCGGACAAGGCTTCCCAGCGCTGGCGCATGACTGGCGTTGAGGTGCCGACGAGAGAGGCTCCAGTCATGCGCATGGCGTACGTCGAATTGCCGACCCGCAGGGGGTGGCGCGGCCCTTGAGTGAATCGAGCCCGCCTAGAGGTGTCGCGCCAGCTAGAGAAGGAGGTTGCCTGTTATCGAACAGGTTGTCTGTCTTAAATACCTTCGACCATCTACATTTTCTCCTTGTTTATTGGATATCTATCTCGTATATGCTCCATGTTTTCCGCATTATCGTTACCAATTCATGTCTTCTCATCTCAGACGGTGCCTCTGCGCGCCCCTCGTGTGTGGCGCCAACGGAGTGCGAAAGAACAAAGACGAGCCAGAGTAATTTGTTGACCGTAATCGTTTGACGTGTGTGCCTCTCGCAAGAACAAGGTATTCGTAGAGACAAAGTAGCAACGGAGTCGCGCATCGAATGGTGGTGCAGGTCCAAGCCGCGCCTCGGCCTCAGTCGCGTCAGATTAAACAGGCGCCTCACGGCGCACGCATCTCATTCGTTCGTATCCAAGAACCGGTATAAAGCGCCCACAGAGCCCCAAACAAAGCAAAAACACAACAGGTTCCAGGCTAACTACAGCGGGATAGATCGAGGTACACAGCATCCAGCACAACAAAGACAGAGAATACACATCTAGATCCTTCTACGCCCCCACAGCGCACACATCAAGTAATCACAGCGAGCATCCTGTCATGTACGGCACGATGCTCGCCGTCGCGTTCAAGTTCGGCGGCGGGCGTAGGTCAGCATATTGTTGAACAGCGACGCCATGCTCGGCGCGGGGTCCGCGTACACCGACTCGGACGGCGCGACGTACCCCGGGCGGTGGTACGACGTCTCGGGGAGCGGCTCGACAAACTGCTCGCCGCAGACGTGCGCGAGCGTGTCGTACAACACCTTCTTGTACCGATCTGTGGAGACACCTTGTTAGTTATTTATGGTTGTAGTCAGGGCGAGAGGCGTACATGCGACCGGCATGCGTTCACCGGCCTTGGCCATCATGAGCTGGAAATGCTTTGTGAGTCCCAGGCACGGGGGGTGCGCAGCGGTGCCACTCACTGGAGGAAACAGACTTCAGAATGGAGCGAGATCACCTGCTCAAAGTTGCTCGTGTCGATCGCGACTCGCATGAATTCTATGAGTATCCGAGTTGCCTTGTCCCAGCCGAGCTGCCAAGTTTATTCGAGTCAGAGACGCTTTCAGGAAAGGGAAAAATAGCATACAAGTGCCAGTTGATCCAGGAGCGAGACGTCGTAACTCGTCGAGGAGATGCTATAAAACAAGGTCGAGGATTGCTCTCTCCGCGGCCTTGTACACGACCATGACCGACGGATCCATCGGATGCTCCAGCTGCATATGCGCATCGTGCAGCATAATCTGCGCACTACACAGACCACTCAGTCCCGAGCTTCCACCCAGGAGAGAAAGAACGTACAAATGCGACCCCACACACGCCGCATACAAATGCGGATCTACAACCCCATCCTGAATCGGATCCCTAAGATGATTGCGCGGAAACGACCCCCTAAACTCGCTCGTGAGATGGTCGAGCTCCCTGAACAGCGGCGTCTCGCGCGGGTCGTACGCTACTCGCGCCGTCGAAGCTGCCGCTCGGGCTGCTCACGACGGGGCAGAACGCCGCGTCGCCGGCAAAGTAGCGGCCGCGGTGGCGCATGTTGTACATCTTGATCGCGCGACATGACCATCGTCGTCTTGATGTAGAGCCACGAACGAGTCGACGCGGTCTGTCGGGTGCTTGAGCAGCACGTCGCGGTCGTGCCGACCACTGGCGGTCTTCCTTTGGTACGCGTTTCTACTTCTGCGGACGCGTCAGCATTCAGACGGCGAAGTACGAGACAGGAGAATTTACTCCGAGCTCGAAAAATAGTCTCCGCGCAGAGGCATTAGTTGGTATATATCCAGATCGTCGAGCTCCGCCGCGAAACTGCTCCCAGCAGACGCAGACCGTTCCAACGCGTAGGCTGTTTGCGAGGTCAACACCAAAAAAAAATCATCATCCAACCCTCGGTCGACACGAGCACGCACACAACCAGAATGACATTTTATTCTCCTGCCGCATCTCTGCTTCCGTCGCGTTTTGTGGCTTCCGGAAGTAGGTCCACCGTGCTTCTCCGCCTTGAGCTGCAACGCCTTCCGTGGCAACCGTGGTTTGAACGGCTCTTCCTTGCTGAGCCCGATGGCAGAGGGCGTACCGAAGTCCCCCCAGACCTGCGCTCACGAAACACTGAGGCACACAAGTGTCATTATCACTGTGTAGCCGATTGTGGTGGTTAGCATGCGCACCTCAGCCCACCTATGTAGCGCGTCTTCAGCCTCTGATGTCCGCCACCACCGACATGACTACGTACCTTCCCTGATGGAGGAAGAAAACCAAGTAAGCAACAGCTGGGCTAGCGAACAGCAGCTGTCAGCGCCGTATAAACGAAAACACCGATCATCGACCCCACCTTGCACGCCCTCGAGCAACCGCTCCCCATTCTCGATATTGACCGCCAGCTCCGCCTTCGCATACGCAATCTGCTGCTCCGCAAACGAATCGGGGCGCACCGCGCGTCTCCGCCAGCGCCCCGCAAAAATCTCGTCTGCCGCCCCCGTCAGCACGCACAAAGAACACAGCGGAGGAGGGCGCGCACAGGGAAACGCCTGGCCCGTGTGCACCGGCGTCGGCGCAATGTCCGCCGTGAACATGCTCCCGACGGCGCACATCGCGTGCAGGACCGTCACGCTCGGGAACCGCTGGTCCGTCGGCGGGAGCTCGAGCGACGCGAGGAACGTCGGCCCGTGGAACAGCCGGCCGGCGTGCACGAAGAAACGCGAAGAACGCCTGGATCCTGCCGCTTCCATCAGCTCTGCATTCATCGTGGGGTGGGAGGAGGGCAGAGCTTACAGGTGGCGCGTCACCTCGGGATTCGGGAGGTTTGGCGGCCAGCTCGAGGGCATGATCTGGAAGTCGCGTTCGTGGCCCGCTGTAAGGCGGTCGTGTACGTCGCGGACGCGGCGGTGAGCGGCGAAGGCGAGCGATTGGGAGTGCGGCTGTGCGGCGCCGGGCGAGGGCAGGACGCCCCAGTCGTCGATGGTCATGGGTGCGGAGGCGCCGACGCCCCAGGCGGCCGCGCCCTGGTCTGCGGTCGGGTCGTACATCATGTCGTTGGGCATCGAAGAAAACTAGGGGGCACGCGATCGACGCACGGTCAGCGGTCCAATGAATGGGCCAGCGGGTGCTTACGATGGATTGTCGACGAAACTCGAGTTGGTAAAGACAGCACGCTGGGCTCCGCCCTCCGAGGAGAGCCGCTGGCTGCTCGACCCGCTCGAGGACGGCGTCGAGGCCGAGGTGCCCCGCCATAGAGAGGCATGCCTGGGGTCCGCAGCTGCGCCGCTGCGTGCTCCTGCAGCGCAACGGTCATGTCGCGCAGCAGGCCTTCCAGCTCGCCTGCGCTGAGAGTTAGGGGCTTCGCGGTGGGTGGAGGACGTGGCACGCACCGATCCTGTTCTCTAGTTTGGGTGTAACTTTTGGGGAGTCGGCTCTTCATCTGGCTCTTCCGCACCTGGAATAAAGTCTAGTACGCCACTCGTACTCATGCGGAGGCACCGACCTTCATCGTATGTGCAATCCGGGTACGGCGGCGCAGGCTTGTCCGCGGTGGCGTGGGCAACGGCATACGCGTGTGAGCGCAAGCACGTCGCACAGGGTCGTTTCGCGTCGCTTCAAGCTCTTTAGCTTCCTCTACCAGTGATCCACTCGGGAGCTTACCATTTCTGTCCCACAATGAGCAGCGGGCAATCAGAGATGGGTGTGCAAATAGACTCACGAGTTTCCGCTTGCGGCATTGATGGCATGCCTATGCAGCATGCAGGGCGGGATGGCGGTCAGCACGGTCACACAGGGCCTGTAAAGCCTCGGAGGTGACACATACGGTGTTACGCTTCAGGCTGGTGCTGGGCACCGGCTTCTTGAAGAGGTCCATCACATCTGGAGGCGTCGCGGCGGACATGGCGGGGGTCTCGTGGGCTGCGTCAGGGTGCGCGGGGCGTGGTGGGAGGACAGAGGGTGGGGGACACAGGTCCGCGGCGGCTTCATGGTCGGGAACAAGCGCTGCGCAGTGTCTTGACTGGGGTCGGGCGGCGTGCGCCGTCCTGCGCTGATGGCGCATCAATTTCATGATTGGCCTCGATCAACCCGCCTTTGTTCTTCCGCTCGTGGCTGCAGTGCATCCGACGGGAATAAAGACGCAGATCCTCCTGTCTTTACTTGCAAGTACCAACTCGCAGTGAATAATAGGGGGTATAATAAAGATAGGGTCCGCTGCGCGAGCGTTCGGCGGACGATCCTCCGAGGTCAAGTCGGAGGCGGTGAGCACTTTGCTCGAGCTGCACGGCTTTCATCTGCATATTCCAGAGCGTCGGCTGCACACTCGTATGTCGGCCGAGACCAGCAGGAAAGATATACTTGGACCGGCCACGCATCGTGCAGCCCCTGCCGTGCGCTGGCCACGCCATGACGCAACCGCCGGCGCTGCACATATAAAGCCGCCGCCTCCGCTCCTCACACACACCCACACAACCCCTGCACTCGTCCCCGTCGCCACACACGAATCTAACGACCCGCCATGACCTCTGTTGTATCCCCCACGCGCGCGACGCGTCGTGCTCTACTTTGTCGCCATGTAAGTCCCCCGCCGACACCCACGCGCACGGGGCGCTGACGATTCGGGCAGCTTTATACCCCCTCTGGCCGTATTCTTCAGTACGTCCCCCCGCGTCGCGCACCGTGTCCGTTTCTCACCTGCAGCTCCACAGAACGCGGCGTCAAGGCCGGTACGTGACCTGCCGCCCACGCTGCCCATGCTAGCAGGCGTTGACCCGAACTGCAGACTTCTGGATCAACATCCTCCTCTGGGTCCTCGCTGGATCCCCGGTGTCATCCACGCCCTGGTACGTTCCCTTTGGCGTTGAATTTGCTGCCTTGGCAATTGACCCCGCCCGCAGGTACATCATCTCGCGAAGTGAAGGTGCCATGTGAGGATGCTAGCATCGAAAGAGCCCATACATACTCCTCCGCTATTGTACCCGACCTGTATAATCAGACCGTCCAATTTGCTTTGCTGAGTCGCGCCCGCTTCGAAAAGCCTCGTTGCCCGCACTATCGTACCACGCCCAGCCATTTACCAGACTTGCTCGATAAATGCGCCCACCGCTTCTCACTTGGTCCGTCATACAATGAAGCGTGGAAAGCATCAGTAAGATCCGTAAAGCGAACAGTAGTGTACAGACGAGAGACAGAGATCCAACCGCACCGCGAGAAAGTGCAATGCGAAACGACAGCCTCAGTCCACCTTGCTTGCCCTCCCCCGAGTCCACGGTTTTCGTCGCTCGAGAACCTGCACCCACTTGAAAAAAAAATTCGGGAACCACCCCTCGCGGCCATTTCTCTCGTCCGCCCTTTCCACCACTCGGCCTCGACCTGCGTACGAGACGAAATAAGCATTTCTAGCGCAGCATAACAAATGCGCCCGATGAGATTACTCACCTCGAGCCGTGGGTCGACTTCGTCCTGCATCCCGTGGCGACGGTCGAGCTTGCCCATGATCGCGACAATCTCGTTTTCCTTGAGCGCAAGCTCGGTGGCGGGCGACGACGCCTCGAACGGGTACAGCAGGCCCGCGCAAACGTGAGCTGCGACGGGTCGAGCGTTGGGGCAGGCCTTGCGGCCCGGGCAGAACTGCTGCTGCTGGCTGTTGCTGTGCTGCTGCTGCCGCTCGCCGTGAGAAATCCCTGACGAGCTTTGTTGCATCGCATGACTAGGATGCCGACGATGGCGAGGAGGAAGATGACGAGGGGCTTACATACTGCGGCTCAGGCTTGTGGGCGCCGGGCGCAACCGTCGGGGCACAAGGGTGTATCTAAAGGGGGCGGGACGTCCGCTGGGGGCGCTGCAGCGGCCAAGCCCGCCAAGAAAGTCCTTGAACTCGGGAGGGGAGGAGGCGGAACGCATGCGAAACGCCAGGGAAACATCGCAGGCGCAGTTCGACCGGGTTGCGGTAGGAAAAATTCCCCGGTGAAAGGGAGGTCCTTCTCCCATCGCACGCTGCCCAAAGAGGCCGATTACAATTCAACTGCCTTCGAGCTGCGGTTTGCGCAGCTGCCCAAACTGGTTCTCGATCACGCCGAGATCCCAATCGCGCAAGAAGCTCGAGTGCGTCGCCATGAAACGTCGACTCGAGCATCTGCGCTACCCCGCCGAACGTCTGCACGATCGAGTGCAGCAGCGCGCTAAACGTGTGCTGCTGTCGTGCTCTCGAGGGTTTGTGTCAAGCTCGGGATTGTTGGCGTCATGTCGAACGGGCCCATCGGCTGCCCGTACATCCCGTTCATGCCGTACCCCGCCGTAGCCCCCGCCCATCCCGTAACCCCGGCCGTACCCGCCGCCATACAATGCTGGCCTTTCATCCCAGGTAGCCGCCGCCGTACATGCTGTTCATCATGCCGCCGTACGGCGAGTAGCCCGAGCCAAAGCGTGAATAGGAGTTGCCGTAGCCATAGGGCGAGTTGTATGTGCTGCCGAGTGCGCGGGTGTTTACAGTCGTGGGGAGCGCAGTGGACGTGCCCGGCAGCGCAGCGGGACGCGCGGGGAGCGAAGGGGCTGATGTCGACGCCGATGGCGCAGATGCCGAGAGGGGGTCGTCATGGTCGGTGCGGGAGTCGCAGACGAGGATGCGGCGGCAGCAGCGGTCGCACCTGCGCGCTCGAGGGCCAGGGTTTTTGGTGGCGAGACCATGGCAGGCGTCGGCGTTGGAGCGGAAGGAGATGGTGGGGTGTGCAAGTCAATGTGCTGGGATTTCTGCTCCGGGCGCCTGCTCGTGCCAAGGGAGGGGTGGGGGGAGGAGGGGGGGGATGGGAGGTGGGGGTCCCTATCCACGAGCCTCTTGTTGCCCGACGCGCCGGCCGGCTTCTGCAGTCGCCGGTGCTTCCGGTGCTCCGGTCCCGCCGTCGGTGCTCCTGATTTAGGCATGCCGAGCGGCGAGCGCGCGCGTCATGGACAACGACTCACAGACGCCCACGGCGGCCTCCTCTTATACCTCCTCCTGCGACGTGCGGACGGCGGTATCTGCCAACGTCTTATGCAGTCCTCTTTCGCACAAGACTCTGGCCTGGTTCTGGCTGGCATGAAGCGTCTGCATGCAGCTGCGATATTCAGGGTGAACCCCGTGCCTGCCCATGGCACCAAGCGCAAACACGGCACGTCGTGATTCCCCGAGTCTCGAATATCAAACTGCAGTGTCCCGCCTAACCTTTTCGCCAGGCATGCCACCAATGCCGCAAACGCAAACTCGTGAGCCACGACAGTGCACCCCCCATCCGCCCACAGCGTCTGACTCGACCCGCTTCACTGGGTGTCAGAGTAGAAGTTGTGTGAGGCCTGTCCGGACACACAGGTTGATGATGAATAACGCCCCGTCCCCTGACGACGCTCAGTCGGAGGGGGCGTCCACACAGGCAGCGACATGAAACGCCCTCTGCGCGTACCTGCGTGCGCTCGCACGCGGACATCGCGCGCACAGGAAAAACACGGTAAGGAGAGGCCGCCGAGGGCGACGAGGCCGGGACGTGCCCGCGCGCCCGGACTGCACAGTACGGCGACGGTGCGCCCCCTTCCCCGCACACTGCGCGCGGGCGTGTGGCCCTGAGCGCCGAGCGATCTGCAGAGCCGGAGAAGCCGCCGCGGCCCGGTGAACAGTAAAGGTGCGGAAGCTGGAGAACAGGATCTCTGCGCGGATTTGCTCTCTGCTTGGTGTGTGTGGTGTTGCTGACGGTGCTGCGAAGCCGAGCTAGAAGGCACTCGGTTCCTGTGAAGAACTATGGTCAAGAGAGTTGCGCTGCAATTGAGTCAGAGCCAGGGTCCTTGTGGCGTAAGTGGGGAGTGCTCTACGTCCTGTGCGTACGGTTTGCTTTGCGCTCAAATGTGAGGGCTGTGACAAGATCCTCTGTAGTAATCCTGCCGTCATGTCCGAGATGGCCGCTACACACAAAGTTAACGCGTCGAAATACACCAGTGGGTTGGGTACATGGAGAAGATTTACAAAGGGACACTGATTATGGCCCACACAGAGTACCGACAGGGTTTATGACGCCACCCCCAACTAGATCCATCATGGAAAATAAAGAGGGTAAATTCTGGGCCTTTAGTTGACGAGCAGGGAACCTGTTTTTTCCGCCCTAGGATCCACGGACATGGCAGCCGTCGGAGGCTTTGGGGGAACATGAACCGACTTTTTGGCGCGACCCTCATGCGTTCATGACACCACGACCGCATCGTCCTCCTACCTCGACCCCAACGCCGGCGCCCTCGTCTCCACGTCTCTGCCCTTGAAACAAAACACCTTCCCCACGCAACCCACTCCAACTCCTCGAACCTGGCGCCCCGAACCTCACCAGCGACCCCAGCAACAACCCGCCACCTGTACGTCCCCCTCCCTGCCCTAGCTCACTACAACTCACTAGAGCCTGCCACCATCCAAGCCTTCTTCGCGTTCCACATGCACGCCGGGCCGGCCTCTTCCACGGGCCGAACCTTCCTCGGGGGGCACGCTCGACCTCCAACGCGCGTGGAAATGGTGGGGGGGGACGGAACCCCGCGCTCGGACCCGCGCTTCCCGCCGCCGGGCCTCCTGCAGCGCGCTCTGCGCCGTCGCAGCCCTCTACACCGCCGACATCCCGCAGTACCCGCCCGTGCGCGACCGACGCGCCGCACAACGGCGGCGGCCCTGCCGCGCGAGGGCTACTGAGCGTCGACCAGCTCTTCCGCGTGGGCGCTGAGCGCCAGTATGAGCGCCGTCCCGATTCGTTTGCGGAGCAGCACAGGTCCAAGTTTGCGAAGATGGAGAACGAGGGCGCGATTGATCGCGGGGGAGCTGCTTGAGTGTAATGCAAGTTGGTGTGGTGTGGGTCCGTTCCTTGCTGACGGCTCGGCGGTTGTTGATTTTGCCTGCAGCGCATGTCTCTTGGTGTATTTCTATCTATACCCAAGTCGAGGTGAGTGCCACGCCTAACTGCCATTTTATTGACTGAATATACGGCTCGTTTAGCAATGGTCCGAGGTGATTATTCCTACGTTTTGTGTAGGTACGAAAAAACTCAACCGTATGGAATTCAGGCATACCTCGCGTCCGTACAGCTCATGAGGAGAGCGGCGGTACCGCTAGGGGCCTACACATGTCCACAAGGGCAGCTACAGGCTACGCCACCAAACACGATGGACCTGGTCAATTACTCGGAGAGAAAACCGCCTTCTGTCATCGGCGCAGATGACGTCAGCACTAGACGGCAACTGCGCCGCAACGTCTTTTGGTTTAGGTGGTGGGCTCATAATTTATCAGCGTGTGGCGATTGTGACTGAGATGAGGGCTCTGCAGCGTATGCGCTGGAGCGACAGGGTGCGTCGGGGACCAACTATCCGATGGTCTTGGACGACCAGGACATTATCCAAGCTGCTGCCGGGCTACGGTATAGGTCGTGGGGACGAAATTCGAGCAGGCAGTGAGGTGCCAGCCTCTATTCAGTAGATTGAAGGAATTGAGCGGGCGACGAAGGTCCACCGTCCCAATCGAAGAACGTCAATGGGCATACGTTACGACAAAAACCATCTTCCTCCTCCACCCGCCCACAACAAACCGACTCCTTCCCATCTTTGTCAAATCGATGATCATCCTTGCTCAGTCCCACGTCAAGACCTTTCACGACATCCGCCTGCGCGGCAAAGCGATGGTCTTCCCGCTCGTGCCCGGTGTTCCCACAACCCCCGACGTTAAACGACCTGCCCGGCGCGGACCCGCGCGCAGCGAGCGGCTTCCGCAGGAGCTCGACGCCATCCTCCGCGCCTTCCCCGCGTCCCTCCCAACCCCAGCAACCGCCGCCCCATCCAGGACGCGACCGTCGACCCGTACCTCTTCACCTGGAAGCCCCGCGCTCATCCGCCGCGTACATGTAAGCGCGCCCGCCTGTGTAGCAGACCGCGGCCTGATGAGGAGGCAGGGCGCAGATCATGACTCCACGAGCCGCACGCGCGCCCGGACGCGCCGCACGACGTCTCGGCGGGCCGCACGCGCGCCGCCGCGCGCGCGATCCTCGAGCTCATGTACGCGCTCGGCTCGACGAGCTACGACCTCGCGCTGCTCGACACCTGCCCATCGTGGCGCCCTCCTTCTGCTCTGCTCTCACGCGCATATAATGACGATTAGTTTTGGTGGTGACAGCTGTCGTGGAACCGCTGTGCGCGCGTGCTTATTCGGCGCTCAAGGCTGCTGCTGAGCGTGAAGACTATGAGAGCTCTGCGGCGCTGCAGGCTGAGATCGCCTACGTGCAGTACGTCCACCCCTCCCTCCCCTTCCTCCCGCACGTTGACGCTCCCGTAGCTCGATGCTCACGCGCGGCGGGGCGAGCGCATGCCTTTTGCCTGTACGTGCCCAAGTCCGAGATAATGCATTGACTGACGAATGCCACGCAGATCGGTACAAACAGATGGTGCACGACTACCTCGCGCAGACGTGCGGCGCACACGCCACCGCGCCCCTCCGCGCCGCGTCGTTCCACACCGCGCGCTGGGACCCCGCCGCCGCCGTCGCCGAGCATCTACGCCCCCGGGGACGTTCCTCCTCTTGACCCCCCCCCCCCCTCCTCCCAGGACGCGGAAGCCGAGTTGATTCCGTGCAAGTCTCGTGCGGATACATTAGAGCGTGTAATGGGTGGATATTTAGATGCTAGACGGGACGGGTGCCATCCTGCTGTGATAGAGTGCTAGGGATGTGGCGACGCCACCCCCTTGCGCGCTCGGCTCGCCGCGTTTGCGCGCGGGCGGACCCTGACGGCCCTGGGCCTTTTGGTAAAGTGCAGGAGCGCGAGCGTGCTGGGCGTAGAACAGGCCGTTCGGTATGTTGTATGAACCATTTGGACGCCTTGTGCCGAAGAAAAAACGCAGGGTGCGCAGGGGGGTCTCAGGACAGCTGCATGGATCGACGAGAGGGGGCTCCGCCGAGGAGCAACGTGCGGTGAGAAAGCCCGCGAGAAAAGAGGGCCCTCTTGGCGGGGCCGTCGCGTTTGCGTTTTGTGCGCGGCGCAGATAGATGACGGTTTGCTTCAGTGCACGGGGCATATGAGAGCCACGCGGCGCGCAGAAGACCCCCCGCTTTGCCGCATCCGGTACCGACATGGCCATCCGCGCTTTGGGCAGGACAAAGCACACTCGCGGCTCACACGAACGAGGCAACGGCGCTTCGAGCGGTGGGGGGTCCCGATGATCGTGGCTCTTTTGTGTTGCGTGGGACGCGGACGAAGGTCGAAGCGGCGTCTTTAAAGGGCTGCTGCTTCGGGCAGGTCCAAAGGGGCTGCTTGTTTTGTGCACTGTTCTCGCCGGTCGAGTGCACACAGCGCTTGCGAGGGCACGCAATGTCTGCGGTTTGCACTGCAGTCTGCGCTGCGAGGGCACGCCGAGAGCGACAGAGCAACAAGCTCAACGCACGCGCAGCGATCACCGTGGCCTCAACGTTATGCGGCGAGGTGGTCCATGACGTGAATCAGCATCACAGCTCTCGGCCTCCCCCGCTGATCCCTCACATAACCACAGCAGCGAATTCGTCTTCACGGAGCGCAATTACAAACCGTGCATCAGTCCGACGACCGGAGGGCAAGTCTCCCACATGGCGCTCCGCCGCAGTAGCAGGCCACATCTGTGTGAGCAAGAGCAGCGTCGCGATCGTCCGTCGCATGACGACGCGCCGTGCGTACATAGCAGTGGTAGAAACCCGCTCGCTGGCTTGCGATGCGCTACTGCGCTCGCCGCGAAGAGAACTCGAAACACGCACCGGTGAATAACCACAACCCACCGCACTACGTCTAATCCCTCGACGCATCCCACACCCCGGGCGCACCCACACAAGTGTGCGCTGTCGCGCAGAACGACGAGCAAGCTCTCGACCCGCGGCCAGGCCCACGAGTGCTGGATACGCAGACAGCGCGCGAGCTAGAAGCACCCCGGCGTGCCCTATGCGGCGCCCTCGGGCCTCTGCGCTCTCTCTGATGCGAAATGCGATTGGGCAGGGGATAGCCTCGCGCGGGCCAGTGACGATATCCCAGAAATTGCTGGGATGTGCGCGGTGCGGGGCTTGCCAGACTGGCTCTTCGTGTGCAGCAACGCGATATGCCCTGCGGGGAAGCTCCCGCGCATTGAAGGCGGGGGCGAGCAGAGCCTGAGCCAACAAGGCCTCACCCCTGCCGTGCGAACGACGTCGACTCGAGCGCGGGATACGCTGCAGCGCTGCAGCAGCCCTGCACGTTCAGCGAATGGCAGCGCACACGACATTAGTCACGTTTTACTCACACCCGGCCGCTCTGTGGCGCCCCGCGCACACACGCCTTCGGGGCCCTTCGCCGCTGATTGGCCTGGCGAGCGCACACGTTGCCCGCTAATTGGCCCGCGGGCACCCCGAGTCGGCGGGCGGGGCGCCGAGGGAGCTGGGGAAGTCGAAGCGGGCGAGCTGCAGGGGTCGAGACGGACGGCATTCGCGCACTTGCCACGATATATGTGCATACATGGCGCGGCGAGCCCGTGGTGGGGGTTCGTGTGGGGGTGCTGCGACGTCGGCTAGCCGCGGTGCACGCTGCACGATCATTAGCTGGAAAAGTCGGCATCAGCGCGCACGGGCTGCAGGTGGGGGCGGCTTCCGGCTGCCTAGGACGTGCCCGTTACGGTCGCATAATGAAATTTCTGCCCACGGCAAGCACTGGCAGGGAGGGGAAGCGCATAATAATGTGAAAGCGGATGGACGGGGTGCGTGCATGTAAGACGCCACGCGGAGGCAGCCCCGGGCGTGGACGCACCTCCTCCTCTTCGTAGAAACGCCACAGGCCTCTGCTGCGCATACGCACGCCTGTCACGCCTGCGACATCCGTGATGCTCTCTTGCCTGGAACCCCAGGGGCCACCATCACGCAGCGGACGTGCACTGGACACGACAGTACCTGCCGCACAGGCTCTCCACCGACGCTCCTCTGTGCCCAGGCGGGTCAACGTACGCGCAGCGAGGCACGCAGCGCTACTGAAGCCAGCCAGGACGCGAGCAGCGAACAGCGTCCGGAGGCGCACCGCGCGCGCAGGCACCGTGCCCCGTCAGAGCCGGCGGGTGCAGCTGGAAGGGATGGACAGATGCAAGTGCCCGACGCGCGTCCGCGCGCGGCTCCCACCGCACTTCCCAGCCTGCCCATCCGCGCGCCCGTGGCACGCGCCCGGGCACGCAAACCTCCGCCGTTGGGACACCCTTCCCAGATTCCTTCCTCTGGGTTTCCCGTCGTTGCGAGGGCGGGCGGGCGGGCGGGGCGGGGCAGTTGCCTTCCTGGGCGAATGCGTGGGGTGGAGCCCCAGGCACGCGTGACAGGCGGTGAACGACACGGGCGACGTGCGCGTGCCTGCGCTGCGCCGCTTTGGGCGAGCGGGCTGCCTGTGTCTCGCATGGCGCGCCCATCGCTCCACAATGTGAGCTCAAGACAGCACAAGACCCGCGGGGTTTCGGTGCAGCGGGCGGCCGCTGCTTTGCCCGAAGCACGCGCGGACCGTGCTCAAAAGCTGCCTGCTGGGCTGCACGAGCGAGCAGCCCCCGGTGTTTGTTGTGAATTTTTCTGGCGGGTTTTCTGGCGTTTTTCGCGGCGTTCGATAGCAGGGTCGGCGAGTCAAGATACCACGCTGCAGACTCGTGTTGCGGCAGAGGCGAGCGTCGGGGAAATTCGCCCACAAAATGCGCGCGGAAAATGGGGGCACGTGGGGCCGGGTGCTCGGTGCCGGCCGGGCGGGACGGAGGCAAAAGGAGGGGTTTGCTTATGTTCAGCGGCCCCGCAATGGGAAGGTCCAGCCAGCGGGGTTCTTTTGGATACGTAAGGAGGGGCGAATTAAGATTTGGGCTCTGGACTGATTCTCGAAGGGGCTGATGGCAAAAGGGCAACACAGAGAGCCATCAGCCGCCGTTCAAATACCCACCCCGTCCTCGACTGTCCCGTCCCGACTTCCCCTCCTTCCTTGTCCAGCATTCTGACTCGCCTGCACCGCGCCCGCTGCGTCCACCACTACGCGCCCTCGACGCCGCCGCCACGCAGCATGGACGACCGCCCGCACTCGCCCACAGATCACGTCCTCGCCGGCATGGAACTCCTCCACCGCCTGTCCCTCGTCGACGCCGAGGACCTCCCGTGGATCCAGGCCGACCCGTCCTGGGACTGCAAGCCCTCTGCCGACCGCGCCTGCCACCCTGCCCTTTGGCTTCGGTGCGTACCCGCTTCTCGCTGTCTCTATGCGCGTGCTCACACTCACGGACGCAAGGGACGCAGACGAAGAGGCAGACGCATGCGACCTCGCCATCTACGATCCGTGTCTCTTTTCGCCGGCCGTGAGCCCCAGCCGCATCGCCTTTCCCCCGGGACAGGTGAGCCGCGACGTGCTTCCTGCGAGCGCTGCATCCTGTCGCGCGTCGACACCGTCGCCCCCCGCGATCCGCGCGTCGCAGGCGGCGGTGATGCACAGCGTCCTGGCGGACGCGTCACGACGCCGTGTCTCACACCGTCCGCCGCGCAGCGGTGCGCATCCGGACATTGGGTTCTCCCCGCTGCCTGCCGCATCGGGCGATCAGCGCGAGCCCCGGTGATGCGGCCATTGCCCCGGTTAGGCTTAGCCCGCCTCCGGCATATAGCCTTACCAGCAGCCTCTTTGCCTCCCCGCATCGTGCTCGTGTGCGCCGTGGACACCGTCGCTGACCATCTTCTGTTGCTTGCAGAAGCCGCTGCCCCGCCCGCTCCGACGTCGGCCTACAGGGTCTCGCCGGCCCGCGACCCCGGCGCGCCTCACGCCCGCCTCGACGCCCTCGTCATCAACCGCGGCGCATCACTCTCGCCCTCGCACGGGGTCGCAGTAGCAAACACAAGCAACCCTTGCCGCGTGCGTTCCAGGCCCCCACATCAACGAGTTTGGGCACCCCCCGATCGACGCATCATGCTGCTGTTCCCCTCGATTTCCTCGACCCTCTCTGCTCGCCTCGAGGGAACGCGAATCAGAGCACGAACAGCCAAGCGCAGCGGGGCGTTCTTGTCGACCCCGAGGCAGAGGACGAGGGCCGTGGGAGCCATGGACAGCACCATCTACTCGTCCACGCCCTCGTAACGCAAGTACCGTAGCGTCGAGTCACTTCAAGCCCAAGCCGCGGCCCCACCATTGGCCCCCTCAACCTGTCCACCTGCCGTGTCCTCGCCGCCGCAGCTGCGCACAGCGTCGCCCGACCTCGCGAGTGTCCCCGCCTCGCCCGATCAGCGTCTCCGCTCGCCCGCGCAGCATGGCCCACAAGCCCTCGCTCATCTCGCCTCGTAGGTGCCCTCCATCTCGTCGCCCCTCGCGAGCGGCTCGCGGCTCCTGCCCCCCGACCCCGCTCGAAGAGGAGCCCCCCGCGCTCCCGCTGGTCCATGGACTCGGTCGATCGTGACGCCGGAGCGTCCGACGCCAGTCACAACCCCCGCCGCGACGCACACCCTCGCGCCGCCCGAGCCCACCCAAGACACCCCAAGCGCAGCCGCCTCCTGAGCTTCATCTCCATGACGCGCGGCCGCGCCGGCTCGCTGGGCACCACCACCCGCCGCGGCACCGACGCCGTCCCGCGCCCCCCCGTCGTTGACGCAGACGTGTTCCGCGCCAGGCGCGCAGCTGCAGGCCCCACGACGGCGGCAGCAGGCCTCGCGGCCTCGCCGACCCTGCCCCGAGCTCTGCGCCGCACGACGAGCCGCTCCGAGGGCTACCCGCCGCCGCCGATGCTCTCGGCCTCGACGTCCCAACATGAGCACGATCTCCTCCGTCTCGACGCTCCCGCACCACCACCGGCCGACTCCACGCCGGACGTGACGCTCGACCCGTTTCTGCCCCGCGTCGCCCCACGTTCATGGGGCCCGCGTCGTTCCTGCCCGACGCCGAAACGGACCTCGTGCGAGCGACGACTTGTGGACAACGCGCCGCCGAAGCCTAGGAACGCTGCCGCTACCCCGCCCCCGGCGTGCACGCCCGCGTCGTTCCTTTTTCCGCCGCAAGCACCCAGAAGCAGGCCGGCCGCAGGCATCCCTCCGTGGTGGTCTCTCAGCGCGCCCTCGCGCGCCGCAAGCTTTCTCCGGCCTCAGCCAAGAAGAAAGCTCGTCGTCTCGTGTCCTTCGTCCCCGAGCTTGCCCGCTCCGCCCGGCGCGTCCCCGGAGGCGGCCGCCGCGGCTGCGGCGGGCGCCGACGCTTCCGTCGGAGACAGGGGACGGGCATCGAGCAGTGGTGCAGGGGCCTTCGGCCGCGGTCCGGGAATTTGAGCCCCCCAGCCCGACGGGAGTAGCGTGCATGTGTACTGGCGCCGCGACGCGGACGTTGGCCCCCACCCCCCGGATATGGTTGAGCTCCCGCCCCTTTCCCACCTCTGTGTGCTTGGGATGGTGCGGCGTGCTGATGCAAGTGTAGGTGTGCCGCGTCAAGCGCGCAGAGGTGACGATCAAGGGCGTCGGGCCTTCGGTTCACAGTCCTTGCGTGGCCAACTATCCTTGAAAACAGCGTCGGCCCCTGGTTTTTAATCGCCCGCTCTCGGCTCCCATGTTTCTTTTGACTGCTTGACCGCTGGACCCTGGACCACCTCGCATATTCGCGCCTCGACCTCGTTTCGGATCTCGCTGCAACTGTACCACAAACCAGAAGCCCCGCACGCTCCTTGCTCTCGTCTCTCGGATCGCATTAAACAGCCTACCCTAACACACACTGGACCTTTTTTCCAATCCTCATTCGACCATCGACATTCGTTCGCAACGCTCGACTATCACGCACCTACCACTCTGTTTAACTCTCTTTCGCCTTTCTCTCGCTCGTAAATCGAGTCCTGGTCCGGCCGTCCCCGTCCACCCCCTAATCGCCTGCGCGCCGCCCACAACATCCACGAAGGACCCGCAAAAAGGAACCTAAATTATTATTCGCTGTGCCATAATCTTGCTTTCCCCGCCCCGCGCCAGTTGCTGCTTTTCGCCAACTTGTGTGATGCTTTCGCTCTATAGATGACGTGTTTGCTTTCGCTAGTGTATTGAAACCGGCTTGCTCCCGCCTGTGTGTGTGTGCTCTGTTTTGTTGTCCTCAAAGATGAAAACATTACATCGGCGCGCGCCGTTGTAAAACAAGTAGTGTATAGGTTGTCCTCAGTACCGAATTTTTTTGGGTTCTTGACAATGAGAAATAAATGGAGGATCCGGCGTTGTGCCCGTGGTTGCTTGTTGACTCTTGGATTAGCTGTGGTAGCGATGGGACGATGGCTGGTGCCAGTAGACTCTGCATATGAGCGACGCGCCACACACGCGTGCGGCCTTGCGCCCTCCGACACCGACGTCAGAGGCCGACACCCCTCGTCATATCCCAAGCAAAGAGAAAATAAAGACGAGCAATTAATTGGTGGAGCCCGAATTCGTTATATTACACCGGGGGAACAAAAAAAAAAACCTTGACGCGCGTCACGGCGTCCTGCAACCCACAGAGGTCGATTGAAGACAAACCAAGAACCGCATGCCGCGTCGAGTATACGCAGAACCAACCAGCCAACCAACGAACCGCAGCAGTCGACACGGGCGCAACGCGACCGCGCGCGTGCGTCGCAGCATCACGCCGAGCCCCAGCAGCGCTTCGCCATCCCGACGCGCCCCCTCAACGCCCACGCCGACCGAGCGTGACGCACGTCTACGCAACGTTACACCTCAGACTCAGCAGGCTCATCCGTTCGTGCCGTAGCGCGATCGACGGCGAGATGCCGCTGCTGCTACCGCCGGCTTGTGTGTGGTTCTGGAGCGCGAGTCGACGCGATCGACGCTAAAAAGGGTGTGCTTTTTTTGGGGTGGTCTGGGACTAGGGTGGGGGGGGTTGGTTTTTTGCTCGGGCGGCGTGGTGTCGTTGGTTAGCGTCGGATATGTATAATTTTAACGCGCTGCAGTTGCATATCTTGTTTTGATGATACTTTTCTTCTCCCGTGAGGGGGAGAGTGGCAGGCGGCGGGTCAAGAACTTATATGGCAACTGCCGATGCGCCGCCACAATGGCCGTGGGCGTCTATTCGCGAGTGGCGGGTCTACCGCTTCGCGAGCCGCGGCGGACTCCCATCCTTGGGCGATACACACGGGCTACATAGTACCACCATTCGTATCGGGGCCGTTATTGTCTTGCGGGAGAAGCAGTGAGCAGCATACCTTCATCGCTTTAAGCATCTCATGATGAATTTGAACGCTAGATTTGAACCTTGGGCGATTTAGTGGCGACGCGAAGAATACGCTTTCATTGCCGGGCATGCTAAAATAATCTTTTCCATGAATATCTTCAAAGTTTAAAGAAGATAGGAATCTTGCAAGTTATATGGAAGCTTTGTGTGCCTAGAACCGACAGGGTTTCAGTCCAACGCGTGAGTCCTTGTCCCGATTTCCAACCTTCTGCCCCGTTGCGGCCTGGAGCTCCAGGAGCCACTCCCGTACAGTTCCTTGTTCTCTGCGGGACACGGCCGTATGAAAAGCACCCGACGGACAGCCGGAGGAGATTCGCCGCGCATATATGCGGCGCCCACACTTTGTGGCGCTCAGGGCGCGCATGTACTCGCTTTGTGAGAAAGGGCTGTCTTTCTACCCGGTCTTTGACATGCGTGGCACACGGACATCTATGCTGTTATTGCGATCCGCGAGTACGAGTGAAATAGGGCAAAGAGGCCGCCAACCTGAGCTGTGTAATCACGGACTCGGACTTTCTACACGCTGTGTTTGCTATTGGCCCCGCCGTGCTGACTCGTCTATGCCCTAGCCCTAAGCTGACATGCGAATATAATACCGGAGCAGGTTTGCACATCCTCAGGAACACGTCCCCCGCAATGCACACAAGTTCGAGAATCCGACCAAAAGACAGCATGCATTCGTACATCAGTGAGTTCCTTTTACTCTACAGAAATGATCGTATAGTGCCCTTCGTGAGGCGTGATGAGTTACACGCGTACAACAGCTTGCATAGGTCCCATATGATATAATGGAGATGTGGTGTCTTGGTATGTATACAAGAATGAATGATGGTATGGACAGAGATGATGCACAGATTCCACTGTCGAGCGGGTCAGCCTCGCGCATGACGACCACAGACACGGATATGCACTGACCTTGGTTGCTCGTAAACGACGACTAGGTCTGCCGCAACAGCTCGTTCAGGCTACGAACGACTTGGCCGGCGCCCTCCTTCACCTTGTCGCGCTCGTCCGCGCGGACCTTGGCCAGGAGCTTCGTCTCAAAGCGGTCGGGATGCCACCGGCGGATGTGCTCCTTGATGCGGTCCTTGTCGCTCTTCTCGGACGGGTTGTTCGGATTCAGCACGTACGCGCTGATCGCGGTCGTCGTGAGCTCCTCGGGCGTCGACGGCTTCCGCAGCACCGGCCACGCAAAGCTGCCCCAGCCGAGGATGTCCATCGTCGGGATGCGCGCCCACTGCCGCTCGTGCTCGTCAAACAGCCGCGCCACCTCCTCCTTGCTCATCACCTTGCCCGCCCGCGACGCCCGCTCCCGCTCGATGCGCTCCTGCTCCCGCATGAACGCCTCCGCCTGCTTGCGCGCCTGCTCCTCTTGCCGCTCCCGCCACGCCTTCTCGCGGTCGTCGTCCGCCGCGCCCGCCGCGGCGCCGACGCCGCCTCCGGAGTCGCGTAGGGCGCCGTGCTCGCCGACCGCCATCCTGGACCCGTCGCTGTCCTTGCGCTGCCGGTCCCGGCTGACGACTGCGAGCCCGAGGTTGCGGACGACTTGTTCGACCAGGACGAGGCCGACGTGCCGTTGCTCCAGGCCGAGGAAGTGCTTCCGTTGGACCCAGTGCTGGTACTGCTGTAACGATTGGAGCCGGGGTGTGCAAACGGGTTCGATGCATGGGGAGTATTCGTACGAAGAGACTCTGAGCCGCCGTTGGCCGCGCTCTCCTGCCGCTTGCGAATCTGCTCTTCGACTTGCTTGCGTATTTCTTCCTGGCGCCGGGCAAACTCGTGGAGGCGACGGGCCTCTTCCTCCTTCTGTTGCTGGCGAAACTCGTGGAGACGACGCGCTTCCTCCTGCCGGCGACGGAGGTCTTGCCGTTGCGCCTCCTCCTCTTGCATGCGCTGAGCATCTGCGGCCTGACGCTGGATTTCCTCCTGTCTGCGATGAGCCTCTTCGGCCTGGCGTTGGGATTCTTCCTCTTGCTTGCGGCGAGCGTCGGCGGCCTGGCGTTGCATTTCCTCTTCCTGTCTGCGTTGGGCTTCTGCAGCCAGGCGTTGGATCTCCTCTTCTTGTCTACGGCGGACCTCCGCGCGACGTTGCGACTCTGCCTCCCGCTTGCGACGATCTTCTTCCTCCTTCTCCTTCTCCTCCTGCAAACGACGCTGGCGCAGCGTCTCCTCCCGTTGTTTGCCTACGCACCTCCTCCTGTGCCGCAATGGCGTCTGCTCTCCGCTGTTCCTCCTCGATGACCTTTCTCCGTTCCGCCTCTGCAAGGGCTTCAGCCGCTCGCCTCTCCTCGGCCAACGTTTCAGCCCTGCGACGCTCTTCCTCCTGCTGTCTGAGCTCCGCACGCGGCGGCGCTCCTCTTGATAACAGCCAGGTCATGCGCTCTTCGCTCCTCCTCCATCTGTAGACGTTCGGCGAGCTCTTCGGCTTTTTCTTCCGAGCCTCTTGTTTCGACAAGCAGCTCGGCCGCAATCCGCGACTGCTCGGCAAGCAGATCCTCGATATTTCGCTGTTCCTGGCGAGCCATGTCGGTCAAATACTCTTCGGTCCGCCGCTCTTCTTCTTGCCGTCGGGTTTCCGCCTCCCTGCGGTCCAGCTCTTCCTCACGTCTACAGAGTTCGCGCTCTCTCTGCTTCACCTCTTCCTCCTTCCGTTTCAAGACCTCTTCCCGGACCCGAGCCTCCTCAGCCCGCTGCTTAGCGTCATCAGCTCTTTGCTTCGCCTCCTCCACCCCGTAGTCTTGCCTCCTCAGCCTTCTCTCGTGCATCCTCTTCCCTCCGCCGGGCATCCTCCTCTTTCTTGCGTGCATCCTCCTCCTTTCTCCTCGCGTCTTCTTCCTTCCGCCTCGCATCCTCCTCGCGTCGTCTGTCGCTTCTACCTCCTTCCGACTCGCATCCTCCTCTTGCCTTCTTCAGATCCGCTTCCGTCTTCCTTGCCTCGTCCCTCATGCGCTTCACAGCCTCTTCCCGCTGCTCAGCCTGAGCTTCCTTGCGACGAGCCTCGGCCTCGATTCGGCGTGCGTCCAGCTCCAGCCTCCTCGCATCTTCTTCCTTCTTTCTCGCGTCGTCCTCCTTCCTCCTAGCATCTTGCTCCAGCTTCCTCGCATCGTCCTCCATCTTTCGCGCCTCCTCCTCAAGCTTTCTAGCCTGCTCTGCTTTCCGCAACGCCTCCTCCTCCCTCTTTCTCGCCTCCGCCTCCTTTCTACGCGCTATCTCCTCTTTCCGACGTACCTCTTCCTCTCTCCGGCGCGCCTGATCCTCCTTCTGGCGGACGTCCTCCTCCTCCTTCTGGCGCGCCTGATCCTCCTTGCGGCGCGCCTCCTCCTCCTTGTGCAGGATCTCCTCCTCTTTCTTCTTCAGCTCCTCAAGCTTCAGCAGCGCCTCCTTCTCCTTCTGCGCCGCCTCCGCCCTCGCGCCGCGCGATCTCGCGGTCGTCAAAGATGTCCTCCCACTCGGGGTCCTCGAGGTCCGACCCGTCCGACGCGCCGGTCGTCGTGCGACCGCTCCTCGTACGTCTCCATCGGCCAGTCCTCACACCGTCGCCGCGCGCACCGGTATCTCGGGGCGCGTCGACTGCGAGCGCGACGAGCGCCCGGAGCGGTGCGAGCTCGCGGACGTGCGCCGCCGCACTGGACGATGGAAAGCCCATTGCATGCGACTCTGCACGGGACTCGTCGAGGGATTTGCGTGGCCGGTGTTTCAGGCTCGAACGATGTCCGGCGCCCCATTGCGCGCCCCAGGCTTGCAACGGGCGAGTTTTCTTGTGCCAGTCGGGCGACGGCGAGCTTTCCAAGTCGGTTAGCCCGAGACCGCGCGGCTTGATGGGGATGCCGACAGTCTGCTCGGGTTCCGATCGACGCATAGCAGAATTCATGAAGCTCGAGGAAGGTTGGCGGTAGGACTCGGGAGTGAGGGGGTAATCGGTAGCAGGAGAGGTGACCGGGGGCGGGGGATTCGGTCTTGCGAGGTTGAAGGTCATTGAGTGAATGCTGACGCTGAAGCCATGGCTTGTAGGCGCCATCGCGTACAACGTCCTTGCCTTTGCTATAGGGCCATTTTGCACGCTCGTCTCCCGTGCGCTGCGGCTGAATTGTCTCCCCATTGACGTGGTCGATATTCTGACGCAGACTGAGTGAGGGTGGTGGCGGCGGCGAAAGAATACGGGGCATTGGGGACTGATGGCGAGGAGCGGTAGCAGAGAGTCCAGAGAGGAAGGATGTGGGATTTGGTGTCCTTCTTTGTCGGAGAGGCACCGGATGGTGTAGAGGATGATGCGTACGGATACGCGGGAGAGGCTGCATTGGTGTATGGAGATGGTGGCGGTGGTGGCGTTGCAATTGAGCCGTAGACCCCTGGATAGTTTCGCGAATCGCTGTCTCCTCTGCGACGCCCAGAGCGAGAAGAGGCTACACTCGCATTGCTATCTCGCCTGTTAAGAGCAAAGGTGGCCGGAGGGGAAGATGAACCAGGCACCGAGGCCGCGATGCCTGAACCCAAGACGTTACTGCTACTGCTCTCTCTTCTCGGGGGGATAGAGGTAGACGGCGAAGCCGCAAAGCCCGAAGCACGAGAGGTTCCCGCGCGCCGTCGCCGGGTGAGCCATGGGCACGCGCAAACCACGGGTCCCTGGATCGTATACTAGACAGAGATCCCGAGCTGGGTTTGCGGCCAACGCCAGCAATATGATTCCCAAAACGAGTGCGCGACCTCTTCCTCAGTGAAGCTATCAATGTTCTCCGTGCGCCCGATGGGGATGGGGGCAGGGAGCGAGGACTCTACAGGTGAGGGATATGCCGCAGCCGCGCCATGCGAGCCGTACGAAGGAAACCATGACTGGTCTTCTGCGCCCATGTCGTCGTGTGGACGGCGAAGATTACTCGGCTCCCGCCCGTTCGTGGTCTCTCCCGTCTCCTGCCTCCTCAGTCGCTCCTGATGAATCTCGTCCCAGAATGACATACTGATTGGCGAGCCCAGGATTCATCGCCGTCCCGAGTCGACGCTGTCGCTCTAATCCCCAGCAGCTCTTTGAACTGGTCTTCTGCTATCAGCCTGAGCGACATCATCGACCCATTGTAGTTGTCCACGGCGAACTTGCGGTCCTCTTCGGTCGTTGCGGCCTTGGACCGCCTATCGTACTCTTCCTTGGTCGAGCGCACTACATCGTACAACCTCAGCTCGATCGCTTTCCGCAGCTCCTCCTTGAACTGTGCATCGAGCTCAAGGTCGGCGTCCTTGATTGATCGCGCGCTCTGACTGCCTGATGATGCCGTAGCTCTGAGAGGTAGTGGGTTCATGGGCTGCGCGATGGTGAAAGGTACGTTCGGGGGTCTTCACGCCTGAGAGGTAGGGTGATTGGAAGCGGTTGCCGCCTGGACAACAAGGTTCCGGGAGGGGGGATCGGGGGGCGAGACAGCCTGAATAACCCAAGTTGCCTCGTCTTGCAGCTGGCCGACGAACAATCCAATGTCCTGCAAAAAAAGCGAACGTGCCTCGTGTCAGCAAAGCGCACCTGCAGGTGCCCATCCTGGAGCCATCGCGGGGGGCGCAGCGGGATAGGCACTCACTAGTCGAAGCCACGCTCGCTAGCGTCACGCACGAAAGGCGTCGCGATGGAAAGAAGGAAAAAACAAGGGGGCGGGGGGACGGCAAGGCGCACGACGAGCGGGCCCTGGTGCACGTTATCGGGAGGCGGTCGAGGATCGCCTCTGCAGGCATCGGCGCGGCATTCGACCAACCCGGATCTATATACCGCGTTGCTGATGCGTGACGCGTCAAGGAACTTTCCCTCTCGCCACGTTCCCTGCGGGAGCTCAATTTGCGAGGGCACAAACAGCGCCTTTCAGATTCCATCTAATTACCCCAGTCTAGACACCCTCAACACGTCTTTTCACCACCACAATGATCATCCACTACATTCAACTCCTATAATAAATGAAGCGAAAGAAAGAAAACCCGAGTGCGAATCGCTTAAATACGTGAAAGAGTCGTGCTGATGATGATGTGCGTATGTACCGAGTCCGTATGTGCGTGAAACAAGTCAAAAAAATGCAAGTATGCCACAGGCCTGAATTAATAGCGACACGGCCTCAGGCGTGGCCAATCGTCAAGGAGTCGGTGGCAGTCGGCTTGAGCAAGAAAGAAACAGCGTCCATGAGCCCCCGACTGCGGGACCAGCAGCACTCGACGATCTCCATGAACCCGGCCGGCTTCGGACAAGGCGGAAGCCACGAGTTTGTTTTTGGGTGCGTTCGCGTGCGCACGGCGACGACGTCAGGCCGCCTACTCCTTGCGCGTCATCTCGTCGACGTCGTTCCAGCTCCGGAGCAGCGTCTTGCGGATGTGGTGCATGCCCGTGTCGGGCCCGTGGTACGAATGCGCGACGTCGTCGAGCATCTCGCGCGCGTTGCGCCGGTCGCCCGGCGCGAACGGCTGGTTCCACTGCGTGAAGATGTACGACTCGGGATCGGGCGTCGTGTGCTGTGTCACAGACAGAGGTTAGCCAGCGGTTCTTCCGGTAGCGGGACGATGTACGTACAGCAGTGACCTCGTGGAGCTCACGCTGTATGGCGAGGCACAGAACAGATCCAAATCTGCACAAGTCAAGGTCAGCGCTGCGGGCACAGAGGGAGGGAGAGCAAGCGGACGTACCGAGATCGTTCAAATCGTAATTGAATGGGGTTCTCACTGATCACATCAACATGCGGTAAGCTGCTGTTCGAAGCAAGTCAGATGGCGATTAAAGCTCACATTTCTTGTCCAATCTCGAGGAAACCGCAGAGCAAGAACGATGCGAAGGCGGTGGCTCTACTCACACGATCAGCGAAAGACAGAAATCGGATTGTCGTGAAACTCACGGAATAGTCAACCACTTGAAGGCGCTGTAGATTTGGAACTGCAAGACGACCGTTAGTGATCAGAAAGCTGTCAAATAGAAACCTGTTCGTACGGGAAGGAAGAAAAGATACAGCCTGCGAACATCTTAGCAACGCACGGACATCCAGAAACTTCGAGATGGTGCTCACCACAGGGAAATTCGCAGGTGAGCCTGGTACGCAAATGGAAGCGGGAGTGTTCTTGATGCGTTCCAGGTTGACGACAGTGTCTTGCAGGACCGTGATCGCATTGTTCATCGCGGTTGCGGATGCAGGTGTGAGCAGGCCCTGGCGCATGAGCGAAGCAAAGTACGTCGTCAAGAACAGCGCGATCTCGACGGGGACGTTCGAGTCCGCCGCCTCGGGCTTGATGCGCTTGCCGGTGAATGTCCGGCCGCGCGACGACATAGGCTCCGTCGCGTGCGACGTGACCTCACGCAGGCGTCGCGAGAACGGCTTGATAATCGGCTTGAAGATGCGCAGGAAGCCAAAGTAGTCGTACAAGCTCGTCGTCGGGGGGCTGCGTGCAGGCAGGAGCGGACGTTCGCTGGGCAGCACGGGCAACGCCATTTCGGGGTCGAATGTCTTTGCACGCTTTGGTGCACGCTTGCCGACTGAGTTGAACCACGTGCTGTCCTTTGTCGCCTACTCTCGCTGCTGCCCCGTGGGTTAATGGCGACGAGTTGCTACGCAGCATCGTCGTCGTTTGACTGCTTCAAGGTCTCGTGCCGTATGTTCTTGTGCGTGTCGTGGTCCATGTCAGACGCCTTCCAAAGCGGAAGCATGTCGTCTTCGCCTGCGTGGTCTATGTGTGTGCTGAATCGAGGAAGGAACGAGATGAGCGGGTAGGTAGAGGTCGGCATAGTAGACTTTCCTCCTTCGCCACGAAGCATATGCTAAATTCGATTTCTGGGTAAGTACTGCAGCGCGATGTACGGATGACGCCCGAGGTTTACCTTTTACCGAGACAGAATATGCTTGAACCTGTATAATCACATCTGAGTATCACAGAAGCACTGAGATCAAAATAGCTCGCACCAAGTTGATCATACTCTTCTTCTCTATCACAACCTGTAGCATGGGCTTCTTTTCGCCGGTGGCCTTGTCTGTGCGCTCAAAAAGGCACATGAATCCAAATCTGGCAGGATCGTCGTGTCAAACTCTAACGTTCAGTAAATGAAGTAATGGAAGACGCACCACTTGGGCAAGATTCCTTGACGCAATTTGGATGTTCGTCCACAGCTTACGACCCTCCGAAAACCTGGAGGACTACGTGAGCGGCCCATCAATCTCGCTCTGATGATTAGTTGGTACACACCGTGAGTATGCGGTCGATGTTCGGAACGATATAACCAAACCGAGCACCGTACCAAGTACGGTGAGCATTTGATTTGATATCGCGAGGGAGTGGTCGTCAGCTCGGAGACAAGCGTAACCACTAGACTTCCCGTGAATAAAGAAAGGCGCTAGAGCGTACGGGTGACTCACTCGTGGCTACTAGGCAGAAAAACATGACTTCAGGCCAAATGTCATTAATGACAGTTGCCTTTGAACTTCTTGTAAAAAGTGCCCGCCGGCGAAGAGCGGGTTGGCGGCGACCATGGTGGTGGATTCGTGTGATGATGCTTGGGAGGGGACCTGCTTGGTCAACACGACCCGCACGTTGTAAACAAAAAAAAAAGGGATAAAAGGAAATGGCTAGGGACAGAGGGCAGAAAGGAACGCAAGCACCCGGGGGCGAGAGACCATGGGGCCGTGGTGTTTCTTTTATGTGAGCAGGTCGTCCTCCTCCTTTAGCGCCACCAAGGCCCAGCGTGTGATCGTGGATATCAGGGCGTGTTTGTTCCCATCCCCGCAAAGTCGAGGCCTCACTCCTCAGCCGTGTCACCTCGAAACGATAGGCAAACACCGAGGTGGGCCTGTGCAACAACTCCCACCACATTTGCTTTCAACGCAATGGCCATAAACTATCCTCACCAAGTCTCTCACGACGCGGGCTCGCCACATGCAAACTGGGAGAATGTAACCTCTGGGGTGGAACCGTGGCGCCCGGTGGAAAAAGGTCGCTTCGCCAAGTCGTCACTCCGAGGCGGTGTTGAATAGACCCCGTGAAACTCGCTGCCTGTGGTGGGTGGAATACACCCTACAATCGCTGTCACAGCTCACAATGCCTACAAGTAAGTGCGGAAACATGACGCAAAAACCGAGGCGCAAACACACAGGGTCGAGACCCGCCTACTGCGCCCGACTGCACGTGACTGATCCCTCCGCTGCGCATTTTTTAGCTTTTATACGGTGAATATATCTGTCGGGGTCCTTCCTAAAATCCGGACGACGCAATTCAGTCCTCGTTCGATTTGGCGGGACGCTCGCTGTCATACCAGAGGCTCTGGCGCAAGCCAAATCACGGTCATGAGGATCCAAGCTCGCCTCGCCGAAGGCGGCCACATTAAGTCACTCACACTTGGCCGTCTCCCGGGCGCTGCAGAACAACGGAGCTCAGCGCGTCCGAGGTTATTTTACGGCAACAGCGGGCGCACAGTCCAAGTCAATGGCCACTCTCGTCTAGGCAATTTGCTCTGGATGAGTCTAGATGAATTCCGTCGTCAAGATGAGCCGCCTTCTGTCTTCATTTCGTACTACTGCTTTTGGAAGACGCACTTTCCTAGAAAGATGTCGGCGTGATAATTCTGTCCGATGTATCTATTACTGTGGTAAGCCCTTCATCTGACGAGTAAGTGTTGCATCTCAAAACTGATAGACACCGCATAATAGACCAATTCTGCTATGGGCGCATTCAGGTCAACGCCTTGGAATGATAGCCACAATTCTTTCTAGGCGTTGCTTCTACCAGCTAAAGTGCTAGATGGCATTTCAGTGCCACAATTGGTACCGTCATAAGATGCGCTCTACATCCGAGTATATTGTCGGTGACGTTTCGAGTGACTGATTGATACTGATGCTCACGAATCTGCCTTCAGGGATGTAGATATTCAATCCGTGATATCTCGTTTCATCCAAACGCTTTTACACCGCTGTTCATGTTGCTTCAATGCATCAGTGATGGCGAAACCCGAGTCTCTCATAACTGGCTCTCACTTTCGTTCAGGATTTAGGCGTGCACACTAACCACATCTGACCAGGTGGATTGAGTTTCGTCGCGATCGGGAGCCTGAGGTGGCAAGGTTCGAACACTGTTTGCTACATGTCTCTCGTTGGCGTGGCATAATGGAAAGGTTAGAGATCCTTGTTTACTGCGCTGCACATACCATTCAGAATTCAGAGGCGTGCGATACTCGCAGCATAGGCAGAAGCAGTCGTTGGATCAATGGGCCGCTGAAGGGATGACGTCATCGGTCCCCGCGCTATAGCTACCGGGTCTGCCAATGTTGTCTGGCGTTTTCGCTTGGTTTTCGCTATTCATAGTACGTGGGCCTAGGAGAGTTTGTGGTCTGTATGTACGCGGTAAATGTCATAAGCAGTCCAAGTGAGTGTATCCAGTGTTCTACTGAGACCAATCTGCTAAGGATATTACATTTACAAAAGGGGACAGCGTCAGAGCCGGTCAGCGTGACCTCCTCTGTGAGAAGGTCGCGACACATGGGCGCAGTCCTCAATAGAAGAAGGACATGACGACATTCGGAAATCCCTTTCAACCATCCTGGTGAGAATCTATGAAGTATGGCGACAACAGATCAACACCTTGTTCAGCTCGCTCTTCGCCTGCGATCAGACCTAATTCGCGATTCCAGTGGGTGGCCGCGTGTGCGTCGCATTCTTCCTCTCGCCCACCATGTCAGACATAAAGAACTACTTCGTCTTCCGCCATCAGCCATTGAAGGCCCTCTACATTGCTTACACTTTCCTCACTCTTGTCTTTATACGACTTCCTTGGTGGAACCGCCCTTTCACTGATACCGTGGCTTCGGCCACGCACGAGCTGGACGATACGCCGCACCCTTCTCGTGAAGACTCTCCAGGTGGCCGTTCCAGCTATTTTCAACACCGGATCCTTTGACAAGGTGCGCGTCGACCCACACATATTCATACACACGGAGGATGCGGTAGGCCTAGTATGGCTAGACGCCGCGCCAGACTTGGTCGTCGGCGAGATCAAGAAATATGCGAAGATCAATAAGGTGTCGGCGGCGCAGGTCCCTGTGTATTGGTACGGAAGCAGAGACAACCCTTACGGGTCTTGCTGGCCAAAAGGCTCTCCCTGATGAGAAAGTCATCTTGAACTTTCACTGTGAGTCTTTTTCGAATTTCTCATCGTACCGTATGTCGATATCCTTCCTTCTTCTAGCAGGCGGCTGGGTGGTACGTGATAGGATGGCTTCCCGTGAGTCTTACTCTCAAAACGCTTTATAGATCGGCGATGCCGCACCCACAGGCCTCAGTGCTGGCTACTGTAAGACGTTCCTCGAACGCTACGAGCAGTTCAGCCGCTTGCTCAATGTCGAATACCGCCTTTCCCAAGGCCCTCCCTTCCTTATCGAGAACCCCTTCCCTGCGGGCCCTCATCGACGCCGTGACAGCATACAACTACCTCGTGCACGAGCTCGATTTCGAACCCCGCAACATCCTCGTCATGGGCGACTCGGCGGGCGGCCACCTCGCTTTTCCCAAGCCTTGCGCGCTACCTCGCATCAGGGACTGGTGCCCAACCTTACGGTGCCCGGCGGCCTGCTGCTGCATCCTCGTCCCCAGGGATGGACTGGGAGTGTCCAATAGGGGCAAGCACTCGTCCTTCGTCCGTAACGCGCCCCACGGATTGGGTAGGAGGCCTTCCTGCTCGGGTATTGCGCGCGAGCCATTCTAGGCCGTTGGATGCCCCGCACAGCTAGGCAGAGGTTAACCCATGGATATCTGCGGGCAGTCTGAGCCTGCCGAGGGCGGAGGGCCTCTACCGAGGAGTTTCCCGCCGACGCTGTTCTTTGCCGGTGGCAGAAGAGAGACAACAATCGATTGTATGAAGGTTGCAGCCAGACGTGTGGCCGATGATGCCGGAGAGGAAAAGGTGGAGTTCATCGAGCAGAAAGATGCCACCCCATATTATTCTTGGGCTGCCATGGCACGAAAGGAAAAGGAAGAGGGTTACCAGCTCATTCATGAATGGGTTGACAGACTGTTTTGAATCAACGGATGGAAAGAGGCTGATCCGCAACTAGTGATGATCTTTCGTTGAAGGTACTATAGTACAGGTTCTCTTTCGGTTGGCTCGTTATTGATAGCGACTCAGATCTCCGTTCCATTTTCAAGGTAGTCCTCTGCCAGAATTGATAGCATTAGCAACTTGACTGGTGTTCGGTCGATTGTAGGCGTATCTGAATGAATCGCTTAGTTTCAGTGTTGGTATGGCCAATCAGAGAGCGACCACTATCACCTTTCGTAACTTTTCGCGATACAGCTCATTCGGTGCTGCATGTACTCTTGAATGCGGGGTGATTGAAAAGACGATGGATGTAAGCCTCAAACTTGTCCCCCTTTAGACACGGCAACGTGAAGCCGCGATAGTGCACCAATACGTTCGTAGCACGGAAAATCCCTAGAATTCCATCAATCTGGCTACTGGATATTATGATCAGCATTGGTGCTCACAGGGTGCAGCCAGGATATCGGCTTAGACATGAGCTTTTACCGCCCGTCCACAGCCTTACGCTCGTGTGTCGATGTCTCTTCTGCCGTTCTCTCGAACAGCCTGACAAGAGCTTCGATTGCATCTACGAACTCTTTTGCGCCTTCTATCTGCTTATCTGAATATTATGTTGCAAAATTGAGAACCAAAGGCTGAGCAAGTTGTAGGGCGAACCTGGTCGTCTTAGGGCTTGTAAATAACGGTAGAAAGCTGGGACGAGGTACGATTTGACATGGTCGGCTTGTAAGCGAATCAAGCCTCGAGCATCTGTGAAATGAAGCTTGGAATCAGCGGGTAATACTAGTACGGTGTCTATGCTGACATGGATCGGAGATCGGGGGTAGCAGGCTGTTTCCGGCCATTGTGTGTCGACCCCAACTATGATGCCACATTTCATGAGGACATTTTGACTCAATGTATAAGCGACGTACTCTTGTATATATTCCAGGATCACATGTACTTTCGTTCAGGGGACCGCGGACGATTGTCAGAACGAAACTTCAGCGCCGGAACAAGCCCTTCGGTGAGACTTCCAGTAGTTCTGCGGGCTTCTTGTACGGATCGACCTCATCTAGAGCGATGTTAGGCGATGGGGGATTTTATCGGAGACGACAGGATATTCGAAGAAATGAGCGTACAGTACTAATCCGTGATCAGCTCGGAAAGCACGGTTAAGACGACATAACATACCTGATAGCTCATACCAGTATACTCAAGGGCACACCCAAACGCGCTGGACGAATGGACAGAAGCAGCCACCAAATAAAGTTGCTTCTGCAGCGTCGCTGTGGACATTAGCGGTGTTCAGTGCATCTCCAGTACACTGAAGATGATACGATTTTTCCTGTGTCACTTTTGTTCGACATGATCGTTGCGTCGATAGCGGTTCGCTTGGGTGCCGTGCAAGGAGTGTAGTATAGGCTCCTTACTCTCACGGTGACGTCACATGTACTGTCGCAATATACCCCGCAAAGATCGCGAGTCTGCGTACCCTGCAAAATAGAATCAATACTACTCCCAAAAAATAGACCGAGTTGACTCGGTGAGCACGAAGTCATACAATGAAAGCTACTAGAGTACTACAACTTTGGGGTGTTATATTTCCGAATATTACGTATTACAAACAAATTACAAACCTACTTTCGAATTTCCTACTTGTCGAACTGTGAAAGAATCACTGTGAGTAACGCCATGAGACTGCCTACGAAGGTCATTATCTGATAGCGGTATTAGACCTGGGTTCCTTGACAAGGGATGAATGGAGACACGTACCAAACGAGGGCGAATGTCGACGATATCCTCGGGCACAAGTGAAGATCAACGCGTTCATCATATTACGGGCAATAGAGATAGCAAGTTTGGCTACAGGGACGATTTAGTCTATGGGGGAATCGCCGGTCGGGGTTTTTTTTTTTAAAGTGACTGTCGCTCTTACCGTTTGCCGTCTATTCCTCATAGTCCCCTGTCTCGCAACGTTGTTGACCAGGTTGGGATCGACGATTCCCGGTCGTAGCGCCTCCAAGAGATCGAGGAAGAACAGACCAGTGGTGAGGGATGGGTCTTTGAAAGAACGGATGGGTCGGGCGTCCAGGGCTTGCCCCTAAGCGTGGTTGTATTGGCCCTGAACGGTTGTGTTTGCCCATTTGAGGATCTCAGTGTCGCTGATTGGACGGCCTTGGACCACTCTTCGACGCCGTGCACTCAAACGTCTCGGGGAGCGTGGTGATGTTGCATCCTAGGATGAAGGTCGCATTAGCAGCGCCCATGGACGCCTTTGCGAGACGCACTTACCGCATCAGTTGCCACACCAGGTCCGAGCACAAGTGTTTTGTGCCATCGACGATGTCTGAGCTTGAACGAACCCGACCAGATGCAGTACCATTATTCTTGCCAAGCTCGACGGCGTAGTTGCAGTTCTCGACCGCTTGAACC
This sequence comes from Phlebiopsis flavidoalba, assembly GCA_035772785.1. Taxonomy (NCBI): domain Eukaryota; kingdom Fungi; phylum Basidiomycota; class Agaricomycetes; order Polyporales; family Phanerochaetaceae; genus Phlebiopsis; species Phlebiopsis flavidoalba. Next base: position 461,266 of record JAOCPU010000007.1, read on the forward strand.
TCGACAGAGTAGACTGATTGGGAGTTACACCGATATCTTCTTCCTCCTCTGCCATCCTCGGTGTACGACTGTACAGGCCGGCGCTGCGCCACCTTGGGCTTGTGACACGACGCCAGACAACGCTCCCCGGAAGGATTTTGTTCAAACGCCTGCAAAGAGGGCCAAACCGTCGCGCAAAGTTCATGAACAGGTTGGAACACAGCGGGGTCGACGACCCCCCCGAGCGAGTTGAGCCAGAGAGTGAACACACGCGCGCTTCGCGCTCGCCTTCTGCGTCGAAGTCGTCCACAACGCCGTAGTCCTTGGCTTCTTGCTCGTCCAGGGGCTCGAGACCGGGGTAGTTGTTGAAAAGGTTCGCAACAAAAGCAAGATTCAGTCGAGGGTTGCCAGACACGAGCGAGGAAGGCGTCAAGTATTTCCGGCAGCCGATCTTGTCTGCATTTTGCAAGACCTACCGGCAAGATGAGACACGCTCGTCTGGACGTTCAAATGCCACACACCTGCTCTGCACGCGTCTTCAAGTCGCGGGTTTTGGAGGCGGGTGTCGCGCGAGCACACATCAGGGTTTCAGTTTAAGTTGCGTTCAACAAAACGGTTTTGTAGTTCTCGCCGTCGCTGGACATTCTCGGCTGAAGTTTGTTTACCCTGGGTTTACGAATGAGTATCTTGATGCGATATACGACCAATAAGGCCAGCTTACCTTCGCTTCCAACCTGCAGCCTTGAGATGGTAGTTGAACCACCGCAAAAGAATCTGGTCAGGTGTGAGGCCTGAGCAGGTCATCGATGGTTTCGCCCTCCTCGCACAGCCGGTACAACTTCAGGGTGAATCTTGATGTCGACTTGCGCTCAAGCAATCCTCTCCGGATAATCTGGCCAGATGAGGCCGAGGATAAGATGTTCACGGCCCCTCTGCAATATCTGACGAGCCGATGTTTGACGACAGAGCACCCAATGGCCTTCGCGGATGTAATAACAATGTTATTGTTATCGGTCATTTGGGAAGGCATTGAGCGGTTTGTTGCGTGCCGTTGGCTTGTTGAGCACACGAGCATCGATGGTGTCTGGTACAGGAGTCGTTGATAAGCTTGCTGAGTAACAGACCGTCCTTGCACTCGTCGAAGATTTGCATGGGGTCGGTAGGGATGGGAAGGCGAGAGCTGACATCCGGGTCGCCATTCAAGAACCTATACAAAGTCTCTGAGCGTCGTGATGAGCACATTAGACCGACAAGCACCACGTACAGCGTTGATGTGATTCGTGAACTCGGATCCCCCCCGTGCGGGTCCACTCTCTCCTCGTTGATGGTGTGCGCAATCGTTAGCATTGGAGCCCTGCACGGTGACCCGTTTGCACAGCTTTGGATGGCAGCGCTACCGCAGGTGCTTCTGCCTGAGCTTCACGTTGATGCTAGACATTGATCACTTTCAGACCCCCTGTCTTCAATCATATACTGTCATGACGCACCTCTACCCAATCCTCGAGCTCGACCTTTTCCACTGGCAATCAACACTAACGTGCTTCAGGGTCTCTCGTGCGCGGTCATAGAGACTCTCCGCTACCCTGCAGTGCATGCAGTTACACTCGTCTTTGTCAACCCGTCCCGGGGTGTCCATTGTCGATATAGCACTGCGTCCTCGTTTGCTTGTGTACTTGAATAAGACCCAGGGCGTTCACTCACTTGAAACGGTTGATGAGGTCAAATATTTCGTCTTGCGTGACCTCGGGAAACTTTTTTGCGTAAACGTAGGGCCTCCATAACGAAATGAAGAGATGGTGTACGGCGGAAGGTGCAGGGAGGGGGACTGTTGTATCGATGGTGACGTCTACCGCCTTCCATATTTGTACTCTAGGGTGATCGCGCTCTCCGCCCATCGGGCTGCGCGTGTGGCGGTGTGAGGACAAAACTGTTCCCGGAAAATACGCAGCATCCCTGCGCCGCACCGCCGTAGCAGGTCTTCGTACATGCCCAGAGGATCCAGCGCTGCTCGTACAGATCAAAAGCTTATGGGGAGATGTAGAGTGGAAGGACACATTCGGTAGCGGTAGACGCAGTTCGAGCTACGTTGATTCATTCATTTCCGGGCACTCGTGTTAACAGCGTCGTCAGGTTATTTCCATTCCATCCATATTTTGTTGTACATCCGCGCACAGAATTGCTCGTCGGCACAGCATGAATCACCATATACCATATTGAAGGTAGTCGACCCGACGTGGATCATTCCTTCTCGAGCAAAGCGTACACTTGTCCGCTGCTCGAAAGGGAGCTCTCAACAATCTTCATACCCTCCAGAACTTTTCTTCTTCAAGTCGTCGACCCACAACCTGCACTCCGACAGGAAGACCATGCATCTTGTCGGCGTCATACAGCTTATACTGCTTGGCCTCGAGCTGATTGCTTGGCTTGAAGCTCCGCAGTACATCCTTGACGCGGTCTACATGTGTCACTGGAAGCACGCACCCTGCGGAGTAATCGAGCTGTGTAAAGTTGTGAGTGGAGGGCTGATCGGTAGCAGAACGAGGTTCTAACCACGCACAATGTTAAAGAGAAATGTATAGCCACATGCTGTGACCATCCATACTTCATGCCGTTATGAGGAGGAGCTGGGAGGGAGTTGGGAACGGTGAGCACAAAGTCCAGTCCTTTCTCGTTCCACATGTCCAAACCACTCGCCCTGTACGCCTCTCTCCTCGAGACTAGTGCGAAGAACTCGGCCGTCGATTTCTTGCGCCAGTTCTCGATGAGGCTAGCGTACACGGGGATCCTTGCGGTATGCGTATCGCCAGTACCAAGCGTAGATACGTTTGAAGATATTTGGGAGTCGCAGAAGTCGGTCAGCTTCTACTACGCCGGCGTCCATCCATTCCCCACTTCGCCATGGTTTCAAAACGATCTCGCCTATCCGCAATGAGCAGGGTTTTTAAGCTGTTCTCAAGAGCATGTACTCACCTGCATCCGCATAAATCAACTGACTACCTAATGAGAGCGCTTCCACAGTATCCGGTGCAGTGCTGAATGAAATATGAGCTTGACCTCAGGCATCCATTGAGAACTGTTACAAACATATCGACTATCTCGTGACCATTAACTTTCAGGGCAGCAACGACTTCCTGCAGTGCTCTGTGACATGCAGGAGAAGGTTGGATGATACCTAGATGAAAAAAAGCAATATATCAATTTGAGCACGTCGATATCTTTGTACATTTACTTACCGTCCGTCCACATGACTCCCATCGCAACTTCTTCTTTTCAGACGAAAAATAGTTCAATTTCTCGCCACGGGATCGGCACGCACTGGGTGAGACGGCCAATGAGAGCGAGGCAAAAACACTTTGTTAACGGGTTACGAACCGAGTGGTCATACTCCCAATGGCTTCATGCTCACGATGGCCCCGCCACATAAACTCTAAATCCGCGAGTGTACGGGTCATGGGCGAGTATACGGCGGGTTTATGCCTATCTGGCCAGGAATACTCGTCCCATTCCCGGTCTTGGGAAAACGATGCATTGACGCCTTGATGGTGTATATCCCAGAAAAATGGCTACCAGAACAAACGGGTTTAGCGCACCCAAACACCTCCGTGGCGGCGATACTCACGAGCAGGCGCACGGACGGACCCGGCGACATCTGTTCCTATTCCCAGGCGAGAGCCTCCGTAGGCAAGCAGCGCAGCTTCGCCACCCGTTGATCCTCCAGGGGTGTAATCCTTGTGGTGTGGGTTTGTTGTGCGACCAAACACGTCGTTGCTCGACTCTAATGAGAGCAAGGTATATCGGGACGTTGGTCTTGACAAAAGGTACAGCACCCGCATCGCGCAGCAGGACACGCGAACCAGCCCGGAGTCCTTTTTGCACACGCTTGCCGACCCATGAAGAGTACCCGATGCATGCATCCCAGCCTGCCACTCCCGCCGTGTCCTTGAGACTCACAGGCATGCCTGCAAGCGGCCCATTCCTGTTGCATTGTTTAGCCCATTTCTCGGCTTCGGGAAAGAGGATTTCAGTCAGGCAATTGGTGGCGGAGTGTGCCTTGAGAGCTTTCTTCGCGTACGCGCGTAGAAACTAGAACGTCAACGGGATCCAACGTCCCCGCCTGGACTTGTTTGACTGTCTCCGAGGCAAGCTGGCCCGACGATACTCTTCTCTTCAGAGGTAAGAGCAGACGTTGGTAACTGGCGGTAGGCTCTGAATGCGCTCTCGACGTTCTTGCTGTTTCGTGGCGCTGTGAAGGCATGAGGAAGTACCAAAAGAAAACACTGTGCGAGGCACTCACCAAGCCCGTCGATGCGCGAGAGAAACTCGAGTACCATCACTACCTATATCCCCCCAGATATGCAACACGCCAGCAAAGCCAGAGACAAGGCTACGAGGGCGAGCGTCGTCTAGCTTCCGCTCAGTCGGCTGTTGATATCCCATGACCCTCATGAGAAATCCACTAGTATTTCCGAGCGATAGAGTCATCAAGCAAGCTCCTATTTGCTTATCAGAAGAGTCATTGCGTTATTATGCTCAATGGCGTGGGGACTGGGGAGAAACTGTACCTTCATCATCGTTTGTAATTCCGCCCAGTCGCAGACAGCAAGCGTCAAGAAGGAAGTTATGTAAGCCTGTAGCACAATGACGTCCTCTATCGAAATTGACCATTGTTTTTGTGCACACACTCAGAATACCAGCGACGAACGTTTAACGTTGAACACCGAGTGGTGGCTAAGTCGGTGAGGGAGGTGCGGGAAGATGTCATATCGTCAAAAAAAGCTTGTGGATACGTATCGCCCAGAGTTTACTGTAATTCGACTAGGAACCGTTTACCCGATCCGCCGCCGCGCGTCCACACATGAACGACTCTTAGCTTGCTTGACTAGCGAATTTTTTACTTTAAAGAAGTGACGAATCTCGAGGAGATCGATTTCACGTAACACGCTCAATTGCCCAGGAACCAAGAAGACGTCATCTCACAGACAAACATCATGCGCACACGGACATTCATTTCAGTCGTCCGCCTCCATCTTGCAATGTTACTTTATGCGGTAGCTGCCGTTGGGGATCCTGCTTTCTAGTCATCGATTATCAATCCGTTTTCACAGTCTTTCTGACTCACTCCTATGAGTACATATAAGGACGACCGGTACAAAATCATGCTCAGCTCCTCCTGCGGCGCTGTCAACGTTGGTGCGGTACCCATCGACTGGAAACCTGCCTTGTGCACCTTACCATTCCATCTTCTGCACACTCCCACATCGCCCTATCCTATTCTCGAGTTACTCGTTACAAGCCCTCTCGCTCCCAGGAGGCAGGCTATGACTTCCCAGCTGGTCTGGTTTATAACCGGTCCGTAAGCACATGCTCCGTCTATACAGTTTTAACATCAACGGGAAACGCTGGAGACAGGTACCTCCACCGGCTTCGGCGAGATTCTCACGAAGATCGCCCTGTCCCGAGGAGACCGCGTCATCGCAACTGCACGGTCTCTAGAAAAGATCAGGCATTTGGAGTCGCCTGACTGTAGGACACTGCAGCTTGACGTGACGGACGACTTTGACGCGATAGAAGCCGTCGCCAAGGCTGCTGTAAACATCTGGGGTCGCGTTGACGTTCTGGTGAACAACGCTGGGCTGGGGACAGTTGGGATCTCAGAAGAAATTGGGTGAGCGGTCCGTCACGAGGCTGGCTACACCACGTTTACCTGCGGAAACCAGAGCATCCGGCCTCCAGAAGGCGTTTGCTGTCAACTTCTTTTCGACCATCAATGTTACCAATGCCTTCTTGCCGTACATGAGGGCCGCCAAGTCGGTGTTGTGGTATTGATGGGGAGCAGACATGCTTGGAAGACACAGTTTCCGGTGAGCGTACTGTCAGAGCGGTTGAAGAGCAAAACTCACCTTGCGTCTAGGGCAATCAGTTGAGTGTTTTTCGCGCTCGCCGAATTACCTAGGATGCGCGACTCATCATTTCATATACAATGGTCCCTATACGGCGACAAAGGCCGCACTGCATGGTAAACCTTCCGCACGGCGTTGTTGGGCCTCATCTCCTGACTTTGCTATGTAGCGTGGGGGGAGAGCCTGTCCAGTGAGATCAAGCCGTTTGGATAGTCCGTGTCCTGATCGTCCAGCCAGGAGCACACCGGACGACTATCATCGCTACTTCGCAATCCAACCCATTGGGAGAGCACGAGCTCACCGACTACGACGCGCTGCGAAAGTCAAATAGAGTTCGCTACAAGAACCAGGAGATGGCAAGCAGCCCGAACTGCTGCCCTGTGAAGGCTATGACCGCCCGTTGCGGACGTTTATCCTGGCGAAGCGCCCTGCTCATGGTAAACCGATGCCCCTTGGCTTCTACTAGGTCAAGACGCAGAGAACGACCTGAGAGAACATGTCAACGTCCGACTCGAGAATGCAGAGCAGTGGAAAGGACGTTACCCGCAGTAGTAGGCGTTAACGACGGCAACGTCGTACTGATCTGAGGCGAATGGCACATGTTTGTCCAACCAAGAGAGCGATGTAACATCGTCGTGAAAAAGCATGGTCTCGTACAGTCCAGTGTCGTGAACGATTGATGGTCATGGCATGATGCCGTCCGTTTATACATGTAGAGGGGAACAGATTAAGAATGTTCGGATACCTGATATATGATTAAAAAGAGAGATTGGTCCGTGAAAACAGGAGAAACATATGCGAAAGCGAGATGCGTGAGTGCCCGTAAGGTCCCGTAGGTCCGTCTAGAGATACCACACCGTCATTGTCCCATGAAATAACCGCCTCTCGGGAAGCGATCTGTGCCCGCAAGTCTAGTTGCGTGCAGCTTGTCGCAGAGAGAATAGCCAGAGAGGAACATGACGACGAATGTTCACGGCCCAAGCTGACAAATGCAGGGTGTGCGATGTAAGACGACCATGCGCCGTTAACGTTGCAACCTCCGCAAGTCCAGCCTGAGAATGTACACCGTCAATATTGGGGGGGCTCGTCTAGACGGAGATACGCACTGGATAGTGGGGGTATATGCTTGTGCGCGAGGTACATGGCGAACTGCAGCGCATCATTCTCCGAGAGTAAACCGGGTTCTCGCTGGGCGCCCGGTCCACGATCATCCCAGATATGCAGCGTGTACGTCGCTTTTGCGCAAGAGGTGTGTTGGGGTGGTTTTGTTGGTAGGACCAGACGTCCCATGTCACAGAGGTTGCCGATCCGGGAATGATACCGTCGGTGGGACCGACAGGGTAGGTGTTTTCCATTGTCACAGATGGCAGAAACGGTGAGGTGGGTGGCGCGTGGAGAGCAGGTACGTGAAGTTCCAGGCGAAGGTGATCGTGTTTCCCTCCGCGATCTTGAAGTAAGACGTCTGGGTTTGAGGAGGTTGCGTTTGATGGTTAAAACCTCCTGCTGGTGCCGACTGGGGGATACTAAGCGAACTGCTCGACGCGGACTGTGATCCAGGAACTTGGTGCTACCGTCGTCGCAGAGCTGCCAGACTGGCCGCCCGTCTGCGAGGCAGTGGCAGAGGCTGACATCGAAACGGGATTTTAGAGCGTGAAGAGGAAGTCGAAAAGAGCGAGAAGGGTCTTGAGAGGAGAAGAGGACGACGACGGGGCGACGGCGACGGCGATGGGAAGTGCGAAAAAGGCCACAGCAACGGCCAACTCTGCCGTGGGGAGTGTCACGTCACGTCACGGTCACATGAAGTGACGACTGTCTCGGTCGCCATGTTTCGTCGCACAGCTGCCGCCCGTTTTTTTTCTTTGCCCGCCAAATATCTTGCCATATGTCTGTGACCCTCAGCTTTGTGCCCAAGCCAAAGCATCATGAGGCCAGCGTACGTCATGAACCTCCTTTTAAATTATGAGTTTCGACCCCAGCATGCGGAGGGTCATTTGCAACTCCAAACCTCATATACAACACCGCATGTCCTCCCGCCACAACGACCATCATCCCGTCATCACGGAGGTGTCGGGCAGACGTTTTCGGGGTCGTATGTCAAACTAGCAGTGAGTCAACTGCGTTCACCATTGACCACTACGAAATTTGTTCTGACATGCCATGATTGTGGCATACGTAGGATGGGCAGTGAGCGGATACATCTATCGTCGCTGCAAGTTGCTATGAAGACTTGGCCCACGTCAAGTCGAATTTCTGGGGGATTGTCCAGCTACTGCCTTAAAGTGAAGCGCATCCAACGGCGGCCGCTCCCATACGCGAAAGTCATCATTGATGGATCATAGCCCCCCGACGTTCGCTCTTCCTCAAGGCCGCACTCGTCTGCCACGATGGTGATATAACGCTAAGTGCGTCCCGTGTCTGACATCGGGAGTGTATATAGGCTCGACGCGGATGTAATTCCACCTGTCCCCCCTCCGGCTCGCGACTTGTACCCCGTGTCTCCCTATTCATTACACACCCACACTCCTTACGCCCAATACCACCTCTATAGTCCACCTAATGACCCACGCTCTTGCAGTGTCTTGCGTTCCCAAGAGTCTAACCCGAAGCCGGCAAAAACCTCACATGGCACCCACCAAAGCCGCCTGTCTTACTTGTGGACCCAACGGCGAAACACGATTGTGGAGGAGCGGAGACCGTTCCACCTCTAGGATCTGTTGAACAGTCCTGGAAGAACGCACAGCTCTCAACGGTGACGATTTAGAAAGCCCTATCAGTCCAATGATATTCAGGTCCATCGACGAGCCTGGGAGATACTTGGATCAAAACCGTTGATCGAAGCCTCCCCCATTCATCAGCATCAGCACCTCTTACCGCCTGGCACAGTAGTATCCACCAGGCTGTATCTACAAAAGCATCCATTGCGGCTCTGGGGCTCTCACGACAAAGTCCTACTCCCAACTACGACCTCCTCACCACCTCGACCTGGCTGAACCCCCGGCGTGGTCATTCAAATCCGCATATCCCTCCACGTTCCTCATCACTACCTTCTTCCCACTGCATATCCATCTACGACCCTATCCACACTATGGCCCCGGTCGCCAACTCCGTCGTCACTCGACAGTGATTGCTGTAGCGAGATGGGTGTTCGCAGAGCCGAGCCCTCATGAAGCCGAATACGGTTTCACGCGTCGAAGTCAGCTGTGCATGCTCCATTGCTGGAGCCAAATCCCCATCCCATGGAAAAGCGTTTGGCCGTACCCCATCGACGGCCGTCCCAGGTCGTCTTCGTCACTATCCTACTATCACCCGTCCGTCACCTCAACACATCCCGAACCCGAATAGTGACGATCTGCAACCATGTCTCGCTCATGGGGGCGCGCGGTCCAGCCCGTTTTGGTTTGCCATCAGCTTCGCAACACCGCTGCGGTCCACAGAGAAAGCCGAAGCCGAGGGCCACGGCCCCTCCTGATCCTACTTCCCCTGCTGCTCCGTCAGATAGCACTTTTGCGTCTTGGCTCAAGCGCATGAAACGTCTAGCCACGCTACGCCGGAGCATATCGTCGTTTGACTTCCTCTATCATTGTGGCGACAATAGCGGGCCAAACCAGTCCATGTCAGCATCTGCCTTCTCATCAGAACGAGGAAAGTCATTCGGAGAGCATCGCGAGCACAGTGGTTAGCACTCCACCGGGGGGACGATGGCGACGAGCGAGGTATCATCGCGCATAGGCTTGTGTTGGTGACGTCTGGGAGCCGCAAGACCTGGACCAGGTCATTCCCGCGTTGCGCTCGCTGAAAGTCTCGGGAAAATAGGACACTAATTTCTGGCCTTGCGGTACCGGTCGTAGGCATCTCGCACTTCTTATTATGTTTGTTTGTCATGACTCATCGCAACTTTGCCCTGACCTTAGGATAATTCACCTATAATATGTTGCTAGTTACTCTTCAACGGACTCGATCAAAATGTATTGGTTTATCACTGAGTGAACCTAGTTGCAATTTCATTGTCCACTTGCACGTATAGGAGATCGCCTCATCATGCCCCCATGTGGCAACGTATCAAAGTTTGTTCTCTGAGTGCTGTGTTCTTCACGTTTAAGCTTTGATAGTACAAGCATTTGGCTACCACTCCTCACGCCGCAGCGTTAAGAATGTACCGAGGATTTTGAAAGACATCGCGTTCGACGCGAGCGCATATCCTCACAGTCGGCCCAGGCGCGCCTCACCCCAGCGATACAAGTCTGACCATGGCGAATGTTACGTTATGCCACTTGACGCTGGAATTTCGTGATGATGTCACCGTGCCTTTGCGGGTTGTGTTTACGCCTCACCAGTCGACTAAGGACGCCAACACTTCAGACGGGTTTAAGGCGTGAAACCTCTCGGCTGGGACGACTTATGGGGTTAGCATCGCGATTTGGAAAGGTCGCGCAGAAGGTGAGGATGGGTCACGTGCACGATGTTTGGCCACGCCAGTTCACGAAAAGCATTACGCTTCGGTTCGACCCGATTATATAATTCCGAAGTAAGACGACCTTTCAGAAGTGACGACCAAGCCGTTGTGGGCATAAGCGAGGCCTGTGTCTGATACTGCGGCACCACACTGTCATCGAAACGGACGCCTGTATACGTACAAGGCAATGGCCTGCGAATGAACATCCGAACGAACTGCTGACGCAATGAACATAGGCTACGCGATGCTGAATACAGCTTTGCGTTACGCAAAGCGAGCCGTCGCAACTTGAAGCCCACCCGTTGCACGACACCGAAGAGATCGTCCACCGGTTCCGTGTTATTTGCCTCGCAACAGGCGTCGCCGTGTCTAGTGAGAGACAGTGTGTGCCAGTCTCGTTGGACGGACACCTTGGAATTTGGAGCTCACCCGTCTCTCATTGCTGTCGTATTGTTCATTTCAATGTCATCGCAAATCACACCTGGGCGCTCGATAAGGAGGAAAGACTGAATTCAGTGACCCCCCCCTTTAACCGAGAACACCTAGATGCCCATGTCACCGACAGGGAGTCCAACTTCACATTACACTCCCGTACCCACCTATCTTCAAACATGGTGTTTCCCGTGCCACTAGGCTCCACGGCTCGAGGTATTTTTAAACTAGCACTCGTGGCTTTCATTCGCAATATGGAGCTCACTACCTTACCCTCGTAGTACTGTACTCTGTTGCAGCGCGTACGCCTTAGCCTTCGTTCTAACGTCTGTTTAGCCACCTGTTTTATGTCACCTTTACACGAAAACGAGACCAAGTCGCACGTCTCTAGTCTCGGTTTTAGTTCGTGGACCGAAGGGGCGAATTCCGCTGGTTACCACTCGTCAAGAAGGATGCTCGTTGTAAGGCCCTGGGTCCTCCATGGTTGGGAATTGACCTCGTCTCTATACCATGAGCACAGATGCAGGCCGACTTGTCGTTTGACCCAGATTAGTACGCCACATCATTCATCTTTTGACACCGCATTCGATCTAATATCTCCCTTTAAGGGAGGCGAGGATCGAATTCGGCGGGAGGAGGTAGCCAAGCAAGTTAGTTGAAAACTGACCAAGGACGGCACAAAGGTCTTGTGGCCTCAGCCTTCCGATGACCCAGAGGACCCGCCAAAACGTACATCTCGATCCGACTCGACGTTCGCGATCGGATTAAAAGATTTTGTTTGCTGATTAGTTTTTTTTTTTGTAGTGGTCGGACTTCCGAAAGAATTTACAGCTGTTCATCGTTACCTTGGCCGCAATCATACCGGATTTCGACTCCGGAATCCCGGTAGGGAAAACACTCGCTATGCATCCTCCAAAACCGAGCTAATCTGCCATCCAGGTATCGCGGACCATCTTCGCTCTTTCAGTGCAATACGATACAACCACTGGAGTGATCAACAATCTGACTTCCAAGTAAGCTTCATTGCAATACTCGTCCCTGATGGTTTACTAATAGTCGAGTCCCATTCCTAGCTGGAGTATCTTCTTGCTAGGTACGATCACCCTGGTCGAGCGTAACGCTCGAATAAGTCCTCACGAGATCCGCAGGATGGGGGGTGGCTTGTTGGCAGTCATGCTCATGAGACGGTATGGCCGACTTCCCGTTCTGTTCTGGTCACAGGTATGTGTCCGGAAAAAAAATGAATGCACTAGGACCATAGTCGATCCTCTGATAGGTATTAGCCCTAGGCTTCTTGGTTGGTTGCACGTTTGCGCCCAACTTGAAGACATTCACCGGTCAGTTGCTCTAAGCAGACTTTACTTCGTGATCGGGCATTCGACTCACATCATTCTGCAGCTATGAGATGCTTGACGGCCTTCTTCGCGTAAGTCTCAACACCGTGCCAGAAACGAGGAAACTAATAATATCCCAAACCAGAACTTGTCCTCAGGTTTACCGTAAGTAATGTTGAGCTCTGTACACTAGCATCGATAGCTGACTAGACGTGATCACAGGGTCTCTACGTCGTCACCGATCTGTTCCCCCTTCCATCTTCAGGCCCGAAAGGTCAGTTACAGCCAGCTGCTCACAGTTGCCGGCTGACACCGTGATTTGACGTTGACAGCTGAACTTATGGACGATGGGATTCATCATTTCCCATTCCTGTCTCCGTTCGCGTTTGGGTTCCTTGTTGCAAGGGCTAGGTGCGTAGCTCGCGTCCCAAACAGCGACGTTTAGGATCTCATCTATTCCTATAGCTGGGCGCTTGGACGACCGTATGGTATTGGTTCAATCTACAGCGCGGTCGTTGTGGGCCTCATCGTCTTATTCTCGGAAGAGACGTACGTCTGACTTGGTTAACGGCCATTTGTCACAAGTGACCCACCTTGTCGCGCCAGGTTGTACGACCGCAAGTTATCAAATCCTCGTCCCTTGGCCCGCCCGTCCAAGTTGCGCTACCGCATCGAGACTTTGATCGGTATCACTGGATGGCGTATGGCAAAAAAATACCGTGCAACTTTGGACCGAAGTCACGTCCATTTGGTTCAAGCTCATTTGGCGTCCCCATCTTTTGGGAGTTTTGGCATTTGAGGTGGGAGGTGCCCATTCGTCTCGCATATGTACGCTCATCACATTTCATCCAGGCTGTGCTCTTCGGTTTCGGTATTGGTATCAACGTACCATGTTGGTTATTGAGCATCCGAGCCCCAGCTGACGGCTACTTTACAGGTTACAAACCCGGTCTTCCTTCAGGAGCCAAAGCCCCAAGGCTACCACACTCTCCCAGTTCGCAACTGCAGGTGCTTACGGTACCCCAATTGTACGTATGCACCGGCTGCCGCATCTTATACTCCAAGCTGACGCAACACCAGGTTGCGGTGCTGGTCGGCGAACTGCTTGGCAGATTCTTCAAACGACTGGGTTATGAATTTGAGTATCCGCAAAAATAAGGGTGTCTTCGAAGCCGAGAGTCGGCTTTGGTAAGTTGAACCGCATACCCGATGGCTTCTTTGCCGTTTCCCGTCTCACCAACTGTCTCGAACCCAGGACTTGCTACCGTCGCTGTCCCGCTCTACATCTGCGGTTGTCGTGACGCTCGGTGCTTCGCTTCAGAAACAATCTTAGTATAGGTGGATTGATCATGGGCTGGGGTATTGCCCCCCCCCCGAAGTCGCGATGTATGGTAAACACAGTCGCCGTCTGTGTCGAGTATCTCATGACATTCGTCGTACGCTCGGCAAGTCTCATTACATTGTCAAGATGCATACGTGAACTCTATTGTACTTCCCACACCCTGCAGGTGTGCGTTGTGATACTGCGGAAATGTACATACGTCGTACTGACGCTTTGTAGGGTGAAATTTCCGCCCTCGTCAATCTGTTTCGCACGCTCGGGGGGTTTCTCTGTGGGCGTACTTCCAGGTGACCATGGGCTAGCAAGCACGGTGCTTTGCTTAAACCTTCGGTCTAGTCGTCGAGGCAGAAATCCAAAAACAAAAAATCGTTGCGGCCCTATTCTTGCCTTATCATTCCAGCTGCCGTCTTCAACTGAAGCGGCAGCTCTATCTCCTAAGAGTGAGTGTCTCATCTTTGGTCGTGATGTATAATATGGGGTTTAACGCCGACTTCCGTCTCAATAGTCCCGTTTCTCCTACTAGTGCTTCACGGACGACATGTCTGATGGTGTAGAGTCATGTTTTGGACGACCCTGATGTATTTGACTGGTATTGATATTTGGTAATAAACATGAGTTAGATTGACCCCTATTTCGTTGAGAGAATCGTGACTATAAACAATGCGCGGAGAACAGAGATCTAAGTATGAGACTACAACTTGACACGGAGAATATCGTGTGAAAGTAAGATAACAAAGTATGCAAGAACGCAATTCTGGATGTCGAGAAGCTAGCTAAAAAAAAACAGAGACAAACATATACGACCGAATTCATCAGAAGGGAATATTGAGCCAAAAGCTAGCTGAAGAAATAATGGATATCGATAAGAGGGTATCTACATCACGGTCAGTCAATGGAAACTTGTGTAAGACAGGGGACTTACCAACCTATCTATAAGCGTTTGAGCCGTTGCGCTTGCGGTTGGAAGTGGCCACATTGTTTGCTTTTCGTTGTACATTTGACATGGCATTGATTGAGGTTCGGAATCGTCGCCTACGTTGGCAACGTCCAATAGATTTGCTCTGGCCCCAAGTCAGCTATCCTCGTAACGTTGTTGTCATTGGCTTCGTGTTCTACTTCTCGTGAGGGTCTCCACGTTGAAAACCTGGGGTCTGCGGGCCAGACCTCGCTCCTGTCATGGCCAAGCGACTCGACTTGCGCTGCGCGGAAACATCTCTCCTCCACCCCACATACTTTCGAGCTCTGCAACGCGGACGGATACGCCACCGGACGGGACGCGGTCGTAGGCGGCGGGGCGTGTCGCCCACAATTGCAGACATAGCCATGTCCCAAGCTGACGTCTACACCACCACGAGCCGTGCTCATAGCTGCATTCGGTCCACGATGCTCCCTCCTCGGACTCGTCCGTGTTGTCCTCTGCCCAAGGGTCGCGGGCTGCTCTTGCACAACTGCGAGCTGCCTTCCTGCTTTCGCGCCATCATAGTTTGCCAGGGCGTCATGGGGGGTTCGGGTGCGATGTTGGTAGCACGAGACGCTGCAAGCAATGGCCACTCTTGGGCTGTGAGAGCTCTGACTTGTGGTGCTGTTTGCTGTTTGGGGCCATGGTGTAGGGACGGGTGGTCCAGGGGCAGGCGAGGGAGTAGGTTTTGAGAAGAAGGACGGGAGAACGCTGACTTCGTCGCGGATGTTTGAGGAGGTGGTTTAGACTGAGGTTGCAGAAGTTGTTAACGTATCCTCATCCTCCAAATCAAACGATGGAGTGTGCCGCCTTAGACCTAGGGGATTACCTCCAAGACGATTGCTGGGCTTTGTTCGCACCCTTTCGGATCGGCTTTTTCTTTGACTGCGAGGGCCGGTTCGAAGGCTTGGCGTCTCTTCTGCTACATCCTCAATGATTGGCAAGGTACACTTTTCTTCTCTTCTTAGCCCGCCAAGCCGACTTCGCCTCCAATTGGCGTGTTCGGTGTCTCATCAAGCATGCGTTGCTTCTGCCTCCTCGGCCTCTGGCGTTCTTCGATCACCGCTTCGCTTGCACCTGTTCCCACTCGCGACAGCACTTCTTTGTTTCCGCGTTATTCTCCATCGTTGTAATGTGTTGAACCCAGAAAGCCTGCTCCGAGATCGCCGTTCGCGTCGTGCTCACAGAAAGAATGTTGCGGCGTTAGTGCAATCTCCATGTCCACGCCTACAAGCCCGTAAGATACCAGAGGCATGGTCTGCCTCGCTACGGACCTGGCCTACTTCGGGTAGGGGGTAGTCATAACCTCGGAAAAACTCGTCAACTCTCCATCTCGAAAGAAGACGGGATCTGATGTAGTGTAGGCACCAGGTACGTGGACGACACGGGAGTCGTGAGTTCCGACGGGCGCCTGATGTAGCGGCGAATGCCCAAGTGTGGCGGGTGTGTTCCATTCAGCGTCAGCTACGGACATGCTAAGTTTACTCGGTACCAGAGGTTTCGATGGATGTGGGGTGCCCTTAATCGGCCATTGGCGCAGGGGTCTTGGTAGGAGCGGGCGTTCTCCATACGCTCGGGGATGGAAGGTGGCGCGGGCTTCGTCGAAGGGGGCCTGACAGGCGTTTTTTTTTGGTGACATGTGCCTCCCAGAGGCTCTCGGCTGGGACTGGGTAGTGAAGGGATCCATTGTCATACCCATCAGCCCATCAACGGCGGACGACGGGGCAGGAGTAGGAGCTACTTTTGGACTGTCCCTGTTTACATTCATTGCCCACAGTAGTTCTGGAGTCGGAAGTTTGCTGCTAGGAGCGGAGGTGGGTGGGGTGCTTCCAAACGGCGACCATCGAACCTCCAGACGACTGAGGGCTGCCAGTCCTTAGAGCGCCCTTTACCGGCTTCCGTGTCCAGAGCCTTTCCGCGTCGGGCTCCTGAGCAACGCTTTTGCGGCCCCATGTGTCTGCGCATCCCACAGGACTTTCGGTTTTTTGAGCGGGGGGTATTGTCCCGATCGGCTTCACTTTCCAAGGTATGATTCATGCTGCTGGGGAATGAGTGAGTGATTGATTCTCCAAACAAGACGTCTATAGCTAACTTACTGGAGTTGGTTTATGACTCGTGTAAAGATGGGCGTCTCAGCACGAGGGCGGTCCCTGTCATCCCTTTAGCCAGGACATGCGACTGTGATGGTACCTCCCACGCTCCTGGAGGAGAAGGTCCTCCTCCACTGTCGCAGCGTAGGGGACTTTCGTGCGTTGGCTGGTTTAGCGCCAGTCATAGCCTTCGACGACGTAGCGGTACTAGTAGCCGGAGGGGATGCGCGGTTTGTGACTGTGGGATTAGGTCGTGTGGCTCGTGCTTGGGGTACGAAAGCGTTTTCCACCGCCTCCATCTCCTGTTGTGTGATATCGGTCCAATCCTCCTCGTCGAGACCTATCGCCGCAACACGTCTGAGGCACTCCTCCCGGGCTGTTCGGCCCAGTTCTTGGTTGAGATTGTCTTCGAAAACACCAACATCTGTGTCCTGCGTCGCAGCTTGCTTCCCCCATCTACTCTTCCCTTAGATGACATGACTTCTTTCAACTTTTCGTTTATCTTGTTATCTCTCTCCGCACGACGAGTGTGGAGCCAGACTTCAAAGCCTTTCCATTCCTGGCGCAGCCTGGACCGATGGTAGTGGGCTTAGCGGGAGGAGGAGGCTCCGTGGGTTTGGGGCTGCGCAGGCGTGGTCGTCTTGGAAGAGGGCAAGGCCGAAGACTTGACCGTCTGCGCTGGGGGCTTAGTGGCAGCATTCGCTTTGGCACGGTGGGGTCGACGGGGTGCGATGTAGTCCTGTTCTACGTCGGCCTGACCATGGCTGAGAAGGAACAGTAGCACTATGTAGACGGCCAGCACCCCAGGTATCACGCTTAGGTGTACGCAGATCGTTGATTACGCAATCTTGGAAACGGCTGCGAGAGGACTCTACGCTTACCAGAGAATTCTGTATAGTACTATCGCAAAGTCATCCAGATTAGATACCAAGAATGGTTTCTAGTATCACAAAGGTGATATTTGGGGCCGAGTGCGCAGAAGGTCCATGCGGCGTAGATGCTGAGTGTGACCTCAGGATTCCAAGCAACAGAAAACGCGGGCCATAATTCTACCTAACCTTTCAACTAAGTAGATTTTTTCGAGCTCGTCAGCACAGCAGTCTGAAGCAAAAGAAACCAAAAACACAAGAGGGCAAAAGCGGAGGGACTGCAGGAGACATTGGACTCGATAACGAGATGAGAAAACGAGGAAATTCACCTCGAGTCTCGTCGCCGTCGCTGGATGCGCGCACGCCCGTGAGACGCCGTGTGGTCGTATGCAATAAACGCCAGCAGCCGTGTTGGCCGTTCTGGCTTGACGCGACTTGGGTCCGGGCACATCTTTACCCGAGCACTTGTTCCGAACAGCCAAGTCACTCGGAAATGGTCTTGACCGAAGAAACCGAACCCTCGACCACCTGCAGAGCTCACTCTTTGCTCTCGCGCCCTTAGATCACGACCGAGTGGACACCCATTCTTCACGCCGTCCAAACCAGGTAGTACTGTACAATCCTACCTCTCACGCATTGTCCACTTAGGCACCATCGTACTCCCTCTACACCCAAGGCGGGTAGTGAAACGTAGCCTTGGCAATAGATGTCCTATACTGCCACCGGAATCTACCTCGTGATGATCCTCAGACGAAGATGAAGCAGAGCTTGAGCTGGTGGACAGCGAGCTGGAGGAACATCCCCGCTCTCGAGTGCCCAATTACTTTCAGCTTCTCCAAGTAGCGAACGACATCGCCTCTGCCCGTCCACGGTCTCAAGCCGAAGGTGGCGACTCACTTTCTTTGCCCTCCGGGGGTGTGTCTCCTGACGCACACACGGATGATCCGCGAGGTAACGGCGAGCAGCCCTTTCGTGCAGATAGCATGGCGGAAGGGTACTTCAAGGCTTTCTTTCAGGAAGAGTGTCGCTTGGGGATGGGTGCCAATGAAGCGTCTACTTGTGTCGGTACGAAAGTTTCCACTTACTTACTCCGTCGCTGGCTTCGCTGACAAGTCACCAGCATAGTGCTGGACGGAAAACCCTCTCGGTTCGCTGTCACGCTATATACACTCGACATAGAATTCAATAATACTTCTCTGAGGTAGGCCACTTTGCCGTGAAGAAAATAGCCGTAGGCCAGTCACATTCTTACCTACTCAACACCTTGCGCGAGGTACGCATAGCAGACGCTCCTCATCACCCATCGACTGACGCGTTGTACTGTCGCTGCGCAGGTACGATTTACTCGAAAACTTCATCACCCCAATATCATCCAGTATCACCACTCCTGGCTGGAATCCTCTCAATTCTCAACGTTTCGTGGGTCCCAAGGTTCCAACGCTACAGTGCGTATCTGCATGGAAACAATTAGCCATGAAGTGAAATCGATCTCATCGTAACTAGTGTGTGTTAATGCAATGGGTCAGAGGGGGGAAGCCTGGACGACTTGATTGATGTTCGGCTGGGACGTCGCTCACCGGCCAATGTGCATCCTCCTTCGCATCCGGCCTCCGGGGATGCATCTCCACAGACCAATGCGGGCCAACCCCTTTCCCGAGGGGCCCGAATACGTGCTTTCCGTGCAATGCAGCGAGCGTCGCCTGAGGAGAAAGAAAAAGCTAAGACACGACATGAGTGAAGACGTGCTGAGCACAGGTCCAAGCAGGTCTAGGGATTGGAAAGCAGTACACCTTTTCAGCGCGGAGGAGGTTGAAGAGCTTATTCCAGGACATTGTTGAAGGGCTATCGTTTCTGGTAAGTTTAGCTACGTTTCCGATTACTGGAGTCAAAAGGACTTACAAACAATTCCAGCATGACAAGTCTATCCTACATCTGGACCTTAAGCCTGGGAATGTACTGTTGACATGGGAGGGGAGCAGGCTTATGTACGCGTGAATAATCGAAAACCACTCCGCTGTCGTCTGACGTTAAAGCCAGCCCCAGGGCCATGTTGTCAGATTTCGGCACGTCTCAAGATATTTTGAACTCTCGTGCGCGGTCGGGACACCGGAACGTATGTTACTACCTTTGGCTCTCTCATTTCCGCTCTGACGGGATGTAGGCTGGAATATGCGTCTCCGAAGAATCTTTACCAAGTCCTTCCGGTCTTCTCAACGCAGGTCGATTCCAAAGCAGATATTTGGTCCTTGGGCATGATTCTCCACAAATTGCTATTTCTTCAGTTACCGTACAAGCATGCTTCTGGTGGCTCTCACCAGCCTGATTCCAAGACTGACGGCAAGGCCTTTATGGACCCTGCTTGAGAAAGAGGTGGCTCAATTACCCAGGGTATGTGAAGAAGTTAATGTTTGTCAGGCTTCTAACATAAAAGTACAGCTTCAAAATCATCCCGCGCCCTGGAAGACCAAATTCGTCTCGAGAACGCCTACCAATGTCGTTTCTAGTCCTTCTGGAGACTCTTCTACACGTCAAGCCAGCCTCACGTCCTACGTCCGAAACGCATAGCTATTGCTCTTCGGGAAGGAAGGTGCGTGAAACAGCCCCGCGTTCCGTTGCAGACTGATTGATGTCCCCCCCAGTTCGACCCAGTGGCGACTACTGCACGGCGCGGAGGGGGGCTTAACGTCACTTATTTCCCGCCCTGAGGACACCGCATCTCGATGCCCCTAGCGCGTTCATCCCCAGAAAGACTGGCAACGCCGACAGAGCTTCCCATCTGGACGGAAAGTGACGCGCAGGAGCCTCGACGCAAGATGACGAGAAAGAACCCTTGCTCGATTTGCCGGCTCTCCCTGGGCCCATGAGCCTGAGGACTTTGAATACATGAAACTGCCGGCTTTGGAACACTGAGTATAGGCTGACCAGGACTACAGCTAAAATTGCGATAGTTCGCACAATCAGTCCGTACTCCTTGTTTTTAAGGTGCGCACACTCTGTCAGGTCGAAGCACGCGCACTAATAGCTGACCCTTTCGAGTAGGTGCGAGCCTTTGGCCGCCTTGTATCACAGCTCATCAGCCGCCAGTATATCCTCGCATGTGCGCTGGGATTTGCATTCGTGGATACCTGGTCGGAACGGCTCTCAGTGTCTTTCGCGCTCGGAGGTGATCCATGTAGGACTTGTCGGGCTGGCGCGGTGGTTAAATTAGGCGGGCTATCGTTCAAGACGTTCAGGAGGACATCCATAAACACACCTATGTCAGGCGGAATCGCGCACATTGGTCACATTTTACGCTGTCAGTCGTTTCGAATAAAATATTATATGAATTTTTTATAACACCAGTATCCATCGCCAGCGGGGATACAGGATTATTATATGTTTTATACAACGATCCTCGGACTGCCCCTCGGATTATTCCTGGGGCCGCTGACCTTGCCAAACATCCTCCTCCACAGCGAGCGTCCGGAGTCTGTGATGTCCAGCTCTGGCACCTCAAGCTCGGGATCCTGACGGCGGGTTGTGATAGGGGTTAATGGGTTCCCCTCGCTCGCGTTCGCTGCTCGTACTTGCGTCGCTGCCAGAGCTCGGATCGCTCGCCTCCGACAGGTCCCCGCCCTCGAAGTGGTAAGCGGTGGTGACCGGTGGAGGTGTGAGGGAAGCCTTGACTTGAACGACCGGCGTACGAGGGGGTGTAGGCTACGGCGGCCTTGATGAGGGCCTTCGCCTTGGAGACCGCGCCCTTGACGGGTCGGACGTGGACCCCACAGTACGATGCAGCCATGCGCACAGCTTCTGAGGCATGTGCGATTTCTTTCTCGGTCATGAAGAAGGTTTCGAGCTGAATGATCGCCTTGCGGAGCGCGGGGATGGTCATGCGCTCGCGAGGGTCCCATCGAAAGATCTGGCGAAAGATGTCGTTGGCTTCCTTCGAGATGGGGAGCATCTCTCGAAGGTAATCTTCGTTCAACAAGAAATCACTGAAACAAGTGTCGCTGGTAGAACGCTTTCGCCCAAGGGCTACGACTTGTGATCATGTTGAGGAGGATCAGGCCTAAAGACCAGATGTCGCTGGAGCGATTGGAGTAGAGCGAGAAGCCCGTCTCCTTGCAAAGACACTCTGGTTCGATGGTCAGGTGGGGAGGCAAAGTGCGATGATGTGAAGGACATACCAGGACTCATGTAGGCCACGAGCTGCCACAACCAAAACGTGTGGCTCATTTTGGTGCCCGTGGCAAGACCAAAATCTGTCAGATTACGCCCTTCGAACCGTCCTTGCTATCAGTGGGATGTTCTCTGGCTTCAAATGCCCCGGTGGTAGAGTGCCGCGATGTGACAGGCCTCTACTGCATCCAGGATTTGGAGGAACACCGACTTGTCCCAAATCATCCTTCATGAAGTACGACTTCTCCCTCAACAATTTTGCCGAACAAGTGGAGTCCTCCGCCGCACGAGCAATAGTTCCGAACGATGTAAACGTGCTCCTTGTCCTCGAATGCGTCGATGCATACCGTACAACATTGGGGTGGTCTGACATTGCGCGGTGATCATCGACCTCACGCTTCACTCGCTGGGCTGCACTCTAGGAGACTCAGGGTGTCCGCCTTGCGGAGGACCTTGATGGCAAGCCTCGACGATGGTCGTCAGCGGGTGGACTGTGCTCCGGCGTGGAGGTCGAGGGCTCCGTACACGACATCCGATACGACCCTGCCCCCAAACACTTTGACAAGCTGATCGAGCCGTCTGACGAGACGGCCGGGCGTAATCAGGCATGAATGCGACGAGCAGACATGACGGGAGAGGAAATGAGTGAGTGGGGTGGGTTAAGGGAGCGATATTGATTACAAGTCTTCAGCGGTGCGTGGCCAGCGCACTTGAGGTGTGAATACGAAGGTAAGATGCCAACTGAGACTTAGCTGAAGTCCTAGTCGTTTATATGCATCTCCGCCTCCCGAACTGTTGGGGAATGTTTGGTGTCGGTTCACGAGGCGGATGGTCCATATTGAGGCAACAAACGACGCTTCACAGACAAAGATGAGGGCACTTGGCGGGAGTAGGAGAGCGGAAGCAATAAGCGGTGCAGCGGGCGACAAGGTGGGGTGTCGGGATCGCTATGAGCTCTGTCGCCCGCGCGGGATGTGCGTACGCGTGGCGCTCATACCGACAAGCGGAGCTATTTCCAAATTGGGACGAGTAACCGTCGGCCGTCACAGTTGGGTCCCGAGGCGCGGTTCTCTTGTAGGGGCGGGCCGATAGACGTGTGCAAGTAGGCATCGTGGAGGGCCCCGTTAGCGATTGCCGAACGTTGTGGGGGAGACGAGAGGAGCTGGGCCGGCTTTGGCAGGTGGCAGCTTGGTGGGGGCCATGCGAACTGCACGTGGCGCGTTAGCCACGGTGGCAGCCCCGGGATTCTCTTGGTCTCAACCCAATTCCTGTCAATGCTTGATCTAGAGGTGCCGCCGTTCGCCATCAACCTTCTGAGATAGGTCACCATGGATTGACTGCTGTGGCCTCGCACCTCGTTCAAGCATCGTCTCTCCAAAAAATTCTATTCGCTCGCTCGAGTGTACAAGACAAACATCGCGTCGTCTCCCATCAACCCCGAAAGGAGCTTTCCTCTACTGCTACCAAACTTTTCTCTACACCCCCCCTCTAAAAAGCGCATCCTTACGAACCTCTACGAAAATACTGCCGTCGTTCACTCCTAGTCACAACACCGCAGTTTGCCATCCCACACTGCCATCGCGCACACCGCTTCCCGCAAGGTCATACGAGTTTGCCAAGCTTGACTTTGGTCCGTACCAGCCGGACAAGGGTTGCGTGCCATTGACGGGCCCTCTTAATACTACCGACGCACCCACTCGGACGTGTCTCAAATGCTAGGCTCTGGATGGCTTAAACATCACTGGCCTCGGTCTCAGGTCTCAGCGTCGTTGATGCTGCCCGTGAACTCAACAGAAGAGGACCTCGGCCGTCGATCTTCAGTCACCGTGGACGACTCCCGAAGTCAAGAACCCGTCGCGTACGAGGCTAGTGCAGAGAGCTCGATGTACCTCACAGAAGAGTTGGGTGGACTGGCAGGCATGACTTGGAAGACCTGGGGTCGCGGAACGATTCAAACAGAGGTCTCCCCTGCTCTACAAGCACTTGTTCTGGAAACGTCTTGACGACAGACACGCCACAGCGGAAGCTGCTCTGTTGTCTACGACCCGCCGGCCTCTCCGATCGTACCTTTCGTGGGAGCTCGGAATCGGAACGTACTCTGCGTCGACTCCTTCAATGAGGAGAGCTTGATGCGACTGGCTGTGGCAGACCTTGGCTGTTGGATTTGCTCAGATCTCTTGGGTTACACCTTTGTTTCTAATTTATGCCTATAATGATCGTTTTGAAGTTGCTCAGTTCATTGCACCTCTGTGTGCGCGGAAAATCAAACAAGTGCCGACACTTAACCTTAAACGGCACGGTGATGTCATTATAATCCCCCCGCGCGGGCGAAACGCAGGCGAAGCGAGGCTGTCCGTTGGGCGCGGCGGCAGCATGCCGGCCGCTAGTCCCCTGACCCTTCGTAGGCAAACCCGCTCCTCGGCTGCCCGCTCGAATCGCATCGTCGCGGAGTCCCGTTTCGATCACCCAATACCCGCCGGCTCTAACCACAGTCTTGTAGTTCCCGCGTGTTCCGCATATATTTGAGGACTCACCTTCGTCCGCCAGAACTATGCTGCAAAAGTACCTGACACCCCATCGCACTTTACTTCAAATGCCTAAACGCTGCTACCTCTAAGCCGACCAGCTTATCGGTCCAAGGTCATATGAACAACGGTAGATCTGACTCGCGGAGACTTTGGGCCGTTGGGCTTCCGGGTGGATGTGTGTTTACGCGCTGTCGGGGGGGACCATCTTCACGTTCCGCCGTGTCTTCGCCCCGTCAAATGGCCATGGCTCAAGCCCGAGCCCCAACAGACCGACAAGCAGGACCGTGTGTCAAAGAAAACGAGGACGAATTTGGTTCGCCGGCTCACCACACACCCTCCGTCTCGCACCCATCCCATGCCGTTCTCACAGCTTCATCGAGTCGTAGAGGAAGACCGGTCACGTCTTTCGCGCCGTTTGCATTCTCGTACCTACCTTGGCGCAGTCGGACGAACCGTCTTCAAATTCCTGACACAGAAAGGGCAACGGTTCGATACGAGAAGGACGCACTGGTCAAGGAACGGTCCATGTGTCCGCCTCTATCGACGGGGCTCTCTAATACTGCCACAAGCGTGGCGTCTACCCACCGCGATATTCAAGCCCGAGGAACATCATTGAGTGTCAAAACCGAGGACGGGACGCGCCTGCGTCTGGTTGACTTTGCGTTGGCGACGATGATCAGTGCGTGTAGCAAGAATTCTATATACGGGGCGGGAACTAGACGTCGGCTTCCGGGTTATATGAGCCCCTATGGTACGCCCGTCTCCTAAGCTTGCACACGCCCCCCCCCAACCCCGTGCTCCCGCCTAACGTAGTATAGTAGAATGCATAGGTGATGAGATAGGGTCTTGTGGGCTACCAGTACGTGCGGCGATCCGAACGACGGTTCTGGGGGGGTTTTTTCGATTGGAGTCATTTTCACGAGCCATGATCTCAGGACATAAACCCATGGCGCCGCCCCGACTTGAAATGGACGGACGGACTGCTTTCGGCAAGTGACACATTATCCACAACCCCGACTTCTTCCATACCAATGCCTCCCTATCTCCCCCCGCTGCCAACCGCTATCACCTACGCGATATCTTCGCACTCGGAAGCGAGATACGCATCACTCCTCTCCTGCTCTTCGTAAGAGAATCCTTGCCGCCGACACATTTTTTTGTCCTGACGGACGAAGCGATCGCACGCTTCTTCCAGTTCGTCCAAGGCTCGCTGCGGCATCGTACCTCTGCGACACCACTACTTCGAAACCAGCACTCCATCTAGCGAAGATATCCCGGACGTCGTCGATAACTCTTCCGCAACCATAACCACCGCTCTCGTGGAATGACCCAGCGCTTCGTCATGGTCCGACCACAAGCCGGATGAGGTCATTGTCGTAACTTCCGGCGGGACAGACTTTCGGGGACGCCGGCATCCCCGGCCGGTATGAGGAAACGACTGGGTTTCCCGCCTTCCCAGGCCAATGCCCCTCACATTTCGCGACCTGAAAGGCAGTCATCATCCGAATCTTCGAGCTCCCACAACACACGGTCGACGCGTAATCACCGCAAAGGAGAATTCACTCCATCGCGACAAATCTTATTGATGAGGCTCCTTCCCCCCCCAAAAAAATTGATCGGATATTTGTAAACTAACAGTGATGCTGTAAAGAAATACCCATCGGAATTGAAATCTCGGTTGTGTTATCATGCAGTTTGCTTTTGCGTCCGCTCTTATGCATCCGTCCGACAGACCCTCTAATGGCCCGGGTGTTCCTTTCCACGATTAAGTCGGCCAATCACCGCCCGGCTATGCGCGCTTATGTGGGCCCGGCCGCGAGTTGAACATCTCTTGCCTCCTCCCCAGACAGACACCTCCCTGATTCAAGACCAATTTGACACAGTACTTTCCGTATATCATTGTTACAATCAGCAAATAGCAACCGCCATGTTATCCTTGCTGGCTACGAACCAGGTACTCAAGAACCAGCAGTTGAACTTGGGGTTTATGAGGCCTTCGATAGAACGAATGAAGGCAAGCCGCAAGTTCAACTCGACCCGAAAACCCACCTTTCAAATACTGACCTGCAACCGCCTGCGCGAGGAGTTATCGCCCTCTGCATGAACGCCAAGTAACTGTAGCTGCCAATAACCGAGGCGGATGCATGGATGCAAACGGGACGAGTATTCTGGTCGGGGGCGAGCATAAAGCACGAAATGCATACACCCAAGCGGGCATTGAAAAACGAACTCGCATTGAGCATTGGGGGGAGGGGTCCCTTCACCTTTCGTTGTCGCTTTCCACGCCCACCCGTCCACATCCTTTCTGAACCATCATGCTCACTGAGTGCATTACTCCTCTGTATGCTGCTCAATCGGCTGTGTGGTCAAGACACTGGACGCTGGCCGTCTTGAGTCTAGGTGGAGGTGTCATTTGTGTCGAGGGTGCATATGGCGTCGTCTAATCGTGCCGTTGAGGATCCGGCAGGCGACGACGCCGAGTCCCTCGTCGGAGGCATCCACGAAGCGGTTTGCAGTCAAGTGGTCCTTCCTTCGGAAGGCTGCAGACTGGTCTGTCACTGGGCCAGTGTCAGAGCCGGGAGATCGTAACGCACAAGATCGCGGTCGAGTCATCCCAACGTGCTTCCACACCTGCATTCGACGTTCTCGAGGACGAGGCGGAGCCCTCTACCTCGTAATGGACTATTGCCCTGGTGGCGATTTTTGTTTCAGTGCGATCGCTGTAGACCAGGGGCCATACTGTTGTACAAGCGGACAATGACGCTCTCCATCAAGAGCGTCTTCGTTCAGATCTTGGACGCCCGTGCAGTCGATAGTGCACGCAACCACGGCGGCATCTACCACCGTGACCTCAAGCCCGACAATATTTTGAAAATGTTATCAATATTTTTGACAGCGGTGACGGTAGTCAGGCAGTTCCTGGGTGACTTCAGGTCTGGCGACGGACGAAGCTCTTGTCAAGTAACTTTCGCTGCGGCAGCTCGTTTTACATGAGTCCTGGTACGTCTTCAATCGATTCCATTTCGTCTTCTTTACGCTGACTGTCCCATTCACAGAATGTGTCGGAGAGGAGAAAAAAACTTCCATTCGTATTACACAACGAGATCAGTGACATATGGTCTCGGGAGTATATCCTCATGCACATGATCTGCGGCCGTAACCCTTGGCGCATTGCCACGACCAAGATCATCACTTCTACGAGTACATGTCCAACGCCGACTCCCTTCAAGAGATGTTCAAAATCTCTAAGGCGGCGAAACGACGTACTCAAGAGGGTCTTCACTTTCAATGCCTCCGAGCGCATCAGCCTCGCGGGAGTTGCGAAACATGGTGCTCGCCGTCGACAAATTCCTATCCCGCTGAAGGAGTCGTCGCAGCAAGAGCAAGATTGTCGAGCGCCCGGTCGTTGAGTGCAAACCTCACGGCATTCCCGTCATTCGCGAAATCATAATGGACAAAAGGGGCACCCCGAAATTGCCGTACAAGGCAACGTTCGAGTCGATGCACGATTATCCCGACGAAATTAATATCTCTTCGCCAGCCCCGACCCCGACGACTACACACTCTACCACCGCACCTCCGGCGCGTCCGCCCGAGTCTCTATACGCCTTCCACCGTATTCTCAGATACAGGATACCCTCTTCGATTCCATGTCCCCCTGGTGTCTCGAGTAAAGGGAAGGAACTCGAGTTCCCTCTCCAGAAGGAACTTGGGTCACGGACGTGGGTCAGCATAAGGAGCAGGCGGCGCATGCGCCATCGCGCCTGGCGCGCGACATTCTTGCAAGGCTGTTGGCGTGACACGTCGCGTACTCTGCGTAGATCAATACAAATGATTAAATTGATACACGTGCAGCGTGACGTATTAGAAGTGAAGTACGCTAAATAGACACAAGTAAGTATGTCAATGTACAGCATCATCTATTCTCGCGAGTAAGAGGTGGGCAAACGGCGCAAATTACGCGGACTCACTGATGCTCCTAGGTCTACGCCAGCGGCCTTGGCTTGAAACATCGCAATTTTTTCTCTCAGCATTCTTTGTTTGAATTGGCCTTGTACTGCTTCTCAATCTCAGCGCGGATGTATTGATTAGGGTATCTCCGCGTTCTCCTCAGTAAGAACGTAAGCTTCTGCAAAGGAACCATAGAAAGGGAGGGAGTGAAACGAGGGCAGAAACCCATCGTCAGAGGTTGGCGCATCTATATCATCCCAGCTTAATTACCATATTCTACTTCGCTCAAACGAAGGAAAGCGTTGTTAAACCGGGGCCAGAAGGCATGACATTTGTGACCAGTCGGGACATTGGCAGGCTAGCGGAATCGGTGGGTGGAAGGGAAGGATTTGTGCGAGGGCTGGTGTATTGGTAGACGCGTTATGTGGGAGCGATGAGCACCGGGTTGCTACATCAGTGCCCGCCATTGGTACCTGCTTCGACGTCTAGACACTGCGACAAATGAGTGGCGTCCGCCAGCATTTCCCCCGATCGCGACATCAGACAGAATAGTCGTCGTTGAGGTGGGCGTTTTCCCGACCACCCGGTTGGCTGCCACGACATCGCCTGGCGAATTTTGACGACGAAGTGAGCTCTGCTCGTCGCGCGTGAAGGAGGTTGTGGGGTTTATCACGTTTTTCTAACGTTGATGCGTTCGGTTTTTGGTAGCAATGGCGATCTCGTTGAGTTGTGCCGGTGCCCGATATGTTCCATACGCAGTATGTTGGGTGTGGTTAAGCAACACAGCGCGTTTCTGACAGAGCGCTCGATAGGGTTTGTAGACGATTCCGCCAGATTAAAATCCTCTCGTCCGAAGAGCTAATGTCAACGACTTCCGTGTGAAGGCGTGAACGATGTGCTAATCAGGACGAGACAGGTGTGAGCGTAGGAATCGTCCCAGCGTTTGACGCTGACCTTCCTGCGTAGAAACGTCGCTGGGTCGTGCGAGTTAACTCAGTAGCGTAGTCATATGTTGGATGATTAACGTAAGTAATTGAGAAACCAGAGAAGATCTTGTTGGAGTTCAATGTCACGTCTATCGTACGCTGTGTTTCAGCGGTAGCGTAACAGCGGCCGTCATCTGATAGATCGCAGAGCTTTTACCGATTTTTTGACTTAAATTGGTTTCGAGATTCGGGGAGTAAGTGCGGACTGTTCCTGTTGGAAACGATGTCGGTTTGCGGCTGAGGATTCAAGTGATAGATCCATCGTCTGCGTACCAGACGATAGGAGCAGTGTATGCTGAAGGTCCTAGCACGGTCGACTTAGGACGTCGCCTGCGTCTTCATGCAGGGTTTGAGATGCTCCTGCATCGACATTTTTCTGCCGCAGGTTCTTGATCATACAACTGACGCGCGTTCCGCTGCGAGGAGAAGTCCTCGCAGTCGACTGAGAAGTCTGTTTTGCCAAAAATAGAGTCAATCATTGCTGCCGGTCCTTTTCGCAGATGCTTTACGACTTGAGGTTCTCGAAGAAGGCGACAGGAGCGTCCTGAAGTATACTCGGTGTGTGTCGCTTTGAAGCGCGTCCTTCGAAGCCGGGCTGCCTTCTCTGAGTATCGGGATGGCGTCTCGACTTGGCTGGTTGCCACCAGCGCCGTACTTATTCTTGGAGGTACTACCAACAGTTTGTGGATTGGCGGCGGGGGCGGCGTGTGGGTCCGACTGCTATCTCGCTCAACTCAGCATTGTCCACTTCTTCCTCGATAACAGCGATTCGCCCCTTTCCCCTTTCAAACAGGTCCCCATTCTTCTTGCTCTTAGATACCCCCGCTTCCCTGATTCGGCCTCGCTGGAGTCGGCTTCGGTCTTCAGTCTCCCGCTGAGACCGCAATCTGCAGTTTGATTGACCCTGGAGAGTTGCTTGGCTACGCTTGCACTCCTCGTGTTGACTTTTCTGGACGATGGCGTTTTTAGGCTCGTGAACTTGGGCTCCTTAACGCTGGGTGGTCCTCTTCGAAGTCGGAGCACGCGACTTCGGGTCGCAAGCAGTAGCGTAGCGGATGTGCTGTGCGTCCAACTTCGTCACTCGATTGCGGGTCTGACTGTTCGTCACGGAACCGCGGTTCTTTGCATTTTCTCACTCTTCGAGGTTGTTCTGCTGAAGGGTGGACGGGGGGTTTTAGACTGGAACGAGTCGGGAGTCGTCCGGTTGATTTAGCAAGAGGTGCACTCTGGGGTGCGAAGAACGGGACATGGATTTTGTGCGCCTTCTCTACGCGTTTGGGTCGATGTTCTTTCCTAGTCATTGGATTAAGATAAATGTTTTGAGAGCCACTACATGATCGTGCTCACAGAGGATCGTCACCATCTTCCCAACCGCTGAGGGATGTCCCGCAGTAGACGAGCAAGTCGCCGTGTCGTCGTCAGGTCCTTGAGGAGTGTACAGAAAGCCAGCCTGCGCCATCTAAGCAGCGGTTGAGTCAGCTCATAGGTATCACCAAGGGGGTCCGAAGGCACTACCTTCTTCGAGTTGGCACTGTGAGCCCTCGTTGAACCCGTGCGGCCAGCCGGAAGTATAAGAGTCTAATCGCGCCTTTTCCATCAGTTTCCCGTTGGAACACGAGCCGAGACCGAAAGGTGTAGCTGCGAGACGATGGGTTCAATGAAATATTGAGAACACGCGTGGTCGCTCACTTATTTCCATCTTCGTCCATGTCATCATCTAAGTCCACACCGCGCAAACAGCCCAATAGCAGTTAAACGTGCCTCTACGACTGCTGCTAGAGGTGAAATTCTTGGATTTACGGAAGACTAACTATTGCGAAAGCATTTGCCAAGGATGTTTTTCATTAATCAAGAACGAAGGTTAGGGGATCGAAAACGATCAGATACCGTTGTAGTCTTAACAGTAAACGGTTCTGGGGGGAGTATGGTCGCAAGGCTGAAACTTAAAGGAATTGACGGAAGGGCACCACCAGGTGTGGAGCCTGCGGCTTAATTTGACTCAACACGGGGAAACTCACCAGGTCCAGACATGACTAGGATTGACAGATTGATAGCTCTTTCATGATTTTATGGGTGGTGGTGCATGGCCGTTCTTAGTTGGTGGAGTGATTTGTCTGGTTAATTCCGATAACGAACGAGACCTTAACCTGCTAAATAGCCAGGCCGGCTTTTGCTGGTCGCCGGCTTCTTAGAGGGACTGTCTGCGTCTAGCAGACGGAAGTTTGAGGCAATAACAGGTCTGTGATGCCCTT